>CM072927.1:6240000-6410000 GCA_036971965.1 Nyctalus aviator | reverse complement strand
TATATTCACAGTGTTGCACACCATCACTACTATTTATTTCCAAAACTTTTTCATAATCCAGCCAGTCTCTAACTCTTAATGAAACAAGTTTCTGTTCCCCTTCACCAGTCTCTGAAAACCTCTATTCTACTTCCTGTTTGTATGAATTTGCCTATTCTCGGAAACTTATATAAATGGGATCATACATTATTGACCCTTTTATATCAGGTTTATTTCACCAAGCTAGTTTTTTAAGGCTAATCTGTGTAATAACATATATTAGAACTTTGTTCATTTCTCTCAATTTTTGTTGTGGTAAAATACACATAACAAAATTTACCACCTTAACCATTTAACATATATATATATATATATATATATATATATATATATTTATATATATTGATTTCTGATACAAATGGAGAGGGAGAGAGAGAGAGAAAAAAAATCAATCAATGATGAGAGAGAATCATGATTGGCTGCCTCCTGCACGCCCACCCTGAGGATTAAGCCTGCAACCTTATGTACTCTGACTAGGAATTGAACTATAATCTCCTAGTTCATAGGTTTCTGAAGCTCAACCACTGGGCCACACCAGTTGGGCCCAGCTTAACCATTTTTAAATTTATTCCCATTTTTGTGCAATCATTGCCACCATGAACTCTTTCATTTTTGCACAATTAAGGTTCTATAGCCACTAAATAACACTTCCCCATTGTCTTCTGCCCCAAACCCCTAGAACCACCACCATACTTTTTGTCTTTATGATTTTGACTACTCTAGGGACCTCATATAAATGGAAACATACAACATTTGTCTTTTTGTGACTGGCTTATTTCACTTAGCACAATGTTCTCAAATTTCATTCATGTGTCGCATGCCAGAATTTGAAGGCTGAATTGTATGCATATAACACATTTTGATAACCCATTCATTCATCAATGGACACTTGGGCTGTTTCCATGTTTTAGGTATTGTGAATATTGCTGTTATGAACATGGCTATACAAATATCTCTTCAATATTCTGTTTTCAAACCTTTTGGGCACATACCCAGAAATGGAATTGCTAGATTATGTGGCAGTTCCATTTACTTTTTTACTTTCTTCTTTCATTTTATTTTATTTATTTGTTTTTCAAAAATATTCTTGTAAGTACTACATATGTCCCTCCTCCCTCTCCCACTGACCTCCTGCAGCACACCCCCATCCCTCACCCCAGGCCTTCACCACTCTATTGTCTGTCTCCATGGGTATGAATATATGCATGTAAGTTTTTTGGTTGATCTCTTCCCACCCACCCACCTCCACCTTTCCTCTGAGATTCAACAGTCTGTTCCATGCTTCTACTTCTTTGGATCTATTTTGTTCATGGGGTTTTTTTGTTCATTAGATTCCACATATGAGTGACGTAATGTGATACTCAGCTTATTTTGCTCAGTTTATAATGCTTTCCAGGTCCCTCCATGTTGTTGCAAATTGTGTTTTTTCTGTTTTACAGCTGCAGCAGTCCATTTTTAATTTTTTAAATTTTATTTTATTGTTTAAAGTATTACAAATAGTAGTACACATATTTGCTTTTTTTTCCAAATTGACCTTCCCCCAGTCTCCCCTACCCCCTGTCGCATGCCCTCATCTCACCCCCATCAGTGTCTTGTCCATTGGCTGTGCTTATATGCATGCATACCAGTCCTTCAGTTGACTTCTTTCCCCCCCTCCCCAACACTCCCCCACCTTCCCGCTGTAATTTGACAGTCTGTTCGGTGTTTTGCTGTCTCTGTATCTATCTTTATGTTCATCAGGTTATAATGTTATTTATTTTCCATAAATGAGTGAGATCATGTGGTATGTTTCCTTCATTGCCTGGCTTATTTCACTTAACATAATACTATCTAGATCCATCCAGGCTGCTGAAAATAATAAGAATTCCCTTTTTTTTAAATTTTATTTTATTTATTTTTTTTACATTTTTTAATTAAATTATTATCTGTGTACATATTTTAACATTGCCCCCCCTCCCATACATACCCTCCCTTCCCAGAGTTTTGTGTCCATTGTTTGTACTTATATGCATGTATACAACTCTTTCAGTTGATCTATTATCTCCCCCAGATCTCCCTACCCTCCCTGCTGTAATTTGACAGTCTGCTTGTTGCTTTACTGTCTCTATATCTAACTTTTGGTTCATCAGTTTATAATGTTCTTTATTATCCATAAATGAGTGAGGTCATGTGGTGTTTCTCTTTCATTGACTGGCTTATTTCACTCAGCATGATGTTCTCCAATTCCATCCAGGTTGCTGCAAATGATAAGAATTCCTTCTTTTTTATGGCAGCATAGTATTCCATTGTGTAGATGTACCATATTTTTTGGATCCAATCATCTGCTGATGGGAACCTAGGCTGTTTCCAAATTCTAGCTATTGCAGATTGTGCTGCTATGAACATAGGGGTGCATATATCCTTTCTGATTGGTGTTTCTAGTTTCTTGGGATATATTCGTAGGAGTGGGATTACTGGGTCAAATGGGAGTACCATTTTCAGTTTTTTGAGGAAACTCCACACTGTTCTCCATAGTGGTTGCACCAGTCTGCATTCCCACCAGCAGTGCACGAGGGTTCCTTTTTCTCCGCAACCTCGCCAACACTTGTCATTTGTTGATTTGTTGATGTTGGCTATTCTGACAGGTGTGAGATGGTACCGCATTGTTATTTTGATTTGCATCTCTCAGATAATTAGTGACTTTGAGCATGTTTTCATGTGCCTTTTGGCCTTCTGTCTTCTTTTGAAAATATTCTATTTAGGTCCATTGCCCATTTTTTAATTGGATCATTCATCTTCCTTTTATTTAGTTGTATAAGCTGTTTGTAGATGATGGAGATTAAACCTTTATCAGTGGTAACATTTGCAAATATGTCCTCCCACACAATGGGCTTTCTTGTTGTTTTGTTGATGGTTTCTTTTGCTGTAATAAAGCTTTTTATTTTGATGTAGTCCCATTTGTTTATTTTCTCTTTAGCTTCCATTGCCCTAGGGGCAGTATCAGTGAAGAAGTTCTTTTGGCATATGTCTGAGATTTTGCTGTCTGTGGATGCCTCTAATATTTTTTATGGTTTCCCGTCTTATGTTTAAGTCCTGTATCCATTTTGAGTTTATTTTTGTGTATGGTGTAAGTTGGTGATCTAGTTTCATTCTTTTGCATGTATCTGTCCAATTTTCTCAACTCCATTTATTGAAGAGACTGTCTTGACTCCATTGTATGTTTGTGCCTCCTTTGTCAAATATTAATTGAGCATAGTGATTTGGGTTGATAGCTGGGTTCTTGAATCGATTCCATTGATCTATATGTCTGTTCTTGTGCCAGTACCAGGCTGTTTTGAGAACAGTGACTTTGTAATACAGCTTGAAGTCTGGTTTTAAGATCCCTCCTACTTTACTCTTCTTTCTCAGGATTGCTGTGGCTATTCGGGGTCTTTTATTGTTCCAAATAAACTTTTGGAGAGTTCTTTCTAGGTCAGTGAAATATGCCGTTGGTATTTTAATGGGGAGTGCATTGAACCTATAGATTGCTTTAGGAAGTATGGACATTTTGATGATGTTGATTCTACCAATTCATGAACATGGTATGTTCTTCCATCTGTTTACATCTTCCTCTATCTCTTTTTTCAGTGTCGTGTAGTTTTCTGCATATAGGTCCTTTACTTCCTTAGTTAAATTTATTCCTAGGTATCTTAATTTTTTTTGGTGTGATGGTAAATGGAATTGCTTTTTTAGTCTCTGTTTCTGTAAGTTCACTGTTGGTGTATAGAAATTCCATGGATTTCTTGGCATTAGTTTTGTATCCTGCTACATTGCCAAATTCATTTATTAAGTCAATTAGTTTTTTAATGGAGTCTTTTGGGTTTTTTATGTACAATATCATGTCATCTGCAAATAAGGATAACTTTACTTCTTTTCCAATTTGAATGCCTTTTATTTCCTCTTCTTGTCTAATTGCAATGGCTAGTACTTCCAGTACTATGTCAAACAGGAGTGGCGATAGTGGGCATCTCTGTCTTGTTCCTGTTCTTAGAGGGAATGGTTTTAGTTTTTGCCCATCGAGTATGATGTTGGCTGTGGGTTTATCATATATAGCTTTTATTATGTTGAGGTATGATCCTTGTACTCCCACCTTGTTGAGAGTTTTTATCAGGAAAGGGTGTTGGATTTTTATCAAATGCTTTTTCTGCATCAATCGATATTACTATATGATTCTTATCTTTCATTTTGTTTATGTGATGTATCACGTTTATTGATTTGCGGATATTGTACCATCCTTGCATTCCTGGAATAAATCCTACTTGGTCATGGTGTATGATCTTTGTGATGTTCAGCTGTAGCCAATTTGCTAGAATTTTGTTGAGGATTTTGGCATCTATGTTCATGAGGGATATTGGCCTGTAATTCTCTTTCATTGAGTTGTCTTTATCTGGTTTTGGTATTAGGGTGATGCTGGCTTCATAGAAGGAGTTTGGAAGTGTTCCTTCCTCTTGAATTTTTTGGAATAGTCTGAGGAGGATAGGTTTTAGTTCTTCCTTGAATGTTTGGTAAAACTCTCCTGTGAAGCCACCTGGCCCTGGGCTTTTGTTTGCTGGAAGTTTTTTGATGACTGTTTCAATTTCTTCCCAAGTCACTGGTGTATTGAGATTTTTAGATTCTTCCTGATTGAGTTTTGGAAGTTTGTATTTTTCTAGGAATATGTCCATTTCCTCAAGGTTGTTCAGTTCGTGGTATTCCATTGTATAGATGTACCACAGTTTTCTGATCCACTCATCTGCTAATGGGCATTTAGGCTGTTTTCAAATCTTAACTATGGTGAATTGTGCTGCTATGAACATAGAGGTCCATATATCCTTTCTGATTGGTGTTTCTAGTTTCTTGAAATATATTCCTAGAAGTGGGATTACTAGGTCAAATGAGAGTTCCATTTTTAGTTTTTTAAGGAAGCTCCATAGTGTTCTCCACAGTGGCTACACCAGTCTACATTCCCACTAGCAGTACATGAGGGTTCCTTTTTCTCCGCATCTTCGCCAGCACTTGTTGTTTGTTGATTTGTTGATGATAGCCATTCTGACAGGTGTGATATGGTCCATTTTTAATTTTTGAGAAACTGATTTACTGTTTTCCATAGTGGCTATACCATTTTACATTTCCACCTACAGTGCACACGGATCCTTATCAATGTTTGTTATTTTCTGGTTTTTTTTTGTTTGTTTGTTTTTTTAAAGTTCTCATTATGGTTGTGTTTTCTTATATTATGAATTTTACTTTGTTGGTGCTGGATATTTTTTATTCCTACTCGTCTACCTGAACCTTGATCTGGAATGTGTTTAAATTACTTGATTACAAATACTTAGAACTTTCAGGTTTTGCTTTTACAATTTGTTAGGTGGGTCTGGGACAGTGCTCAGTCTAGTGTTAATAATTCCTTGGCACCCAGCCCCAGCCAGCATGGCTCAGTGGCTGAGCATTGACCCATGAACCAGAAGGTCACAGCTCAATTCCTGATCAGCGCACATTCTCGGACTACAGGTTGCATCCCCAGGGCGTGCAGGAGGCAGCCAATCAATGATTCTCTCTCATCATTGATGCTTCTATCACACTCTCTCTCCCTCCTACCTCTCTGAAATAAAAATATATTTTAAATAAATAAAAATTACTTGGATGTTGAGGTGAGGACTCATGAGTCCTCTGCCCAGTGCCCTGTGTATTAGGAGATTTTAGTGATTGGTGGAAACAGGCATTATTCCCAGCTCAATCCGAGCACTGGATACTGATCCCTCTCATTCTTTTGGGAGATTCTTTACCCAGCTTTGGGCAGTTTTCTCGCATACTTGTGCTGATCAGGTTCTGCTGAGCACCGGCAGAGACAGAGCTCTCTTTGTGCAGCTCTTGCCTCTCTGGTCCTCTGTCCTGAGAACTGAAACCATTTTGATCTCCTCGACTCAGGTGCTCCTGCAGGCTCCATCTGGGTTCTTCCTCTTGCTGTGGTCTGGGAGCTGAAACAGTCCTGCAGCTAACTCCATTTATTTTCTGTTTCTCAGGGATCACATTATTCATGGCCTGATGTTCAGATCTTGAAAACCAGTTTCCTGTATTTATTATTTCTGTGTTTTTGGTTGTTTCAAATGGGAGATAAATCTGGTCCCTGTTATTCCATCTTGGCCAGAGGTAGAAGGTTTTCTTATTGTTTTATTTAAAACAAATTCAAACCAAAAATAGCATTTGCTACATTTTAAAATTTTATCTTTATTCTTGAAAGTATTACAGTTGTCCCCATGTGCTCTTTTAAAATGCACACACTAATGGCACTAAAGTAAATTAATGCTTCTCTTTGAATTTGCCTCTTTTTCTTCCCATTCCAGGCAGTTTCTTCTGACTCATCTTCCCATCGATGGAGTCTCTTCTCACCTGTGTCTCGACTGTTGTAAAGCTACTCAATGAGTTCTCAATTTTTATTTTTGTGTTTTTCATTTCTGGAAGTTCTGTTTGGTTCTATTCTGGAAGTTCTTTCTCAAGTCTTCTTTGTGGAATACAGTTTCCAGTTGTTGTAGAAATTGACCAGCCTGATTTTACCCCCTTAAACACAACAAAATCATTTGTCTCATGGCTTCTGGCTATTAATTCAAGTACCTGGAGTTCTTCAGGTCTGTGTCTCTGCTGGTTCCCTGTCATGGTACATTATCTCACATTTCTGGTCATCTTTATGTGCTAGAAAGCTATTTAAATACTTTTAGGCTCAGGGTCATATTACCATTGCCCTAAGAGCAGTTTTGCTGGCTTCTGTCAGGCATAAGGCACACTAGTCATCTGGAGTGACATTACACCAAGTTCAAGTTGAGATTTCCTGAGCCATTCAGATGACTCAAGGCTGGGCTGCGGCTCATAAGTGGGCTGGCTCACGGCTGACTAAGCCCTGGGGTGCATCCATTCTTGCCTCAGCCCACAGTAGGTGTGGTTTGGTGTGGCCTACACCCACGGTGGGTCCTGGCCTCCTACTTTTGTTTCCCTAACCTCCAAAGAGTGGGGAGAGTGACGCAGAGGCCACTAGCTGCCATTTCTGAAAGGGCAGAACCAGCTTTGAGTACCTCTGGCCTCTGGCCCTCCTTGCTCCCCTGGGTCTGTGATTTAGCACCATGCTTTAGACACTTCCTGCTTCTGTGGACACGCTCTGATGAATTGGTAGTAGTCTTCCCTGAGAGGCCCTGATTACAATGTTTGTCATTAATGAAAACCTATTCATCATTTAAACTAAAAGAGTAAAAGTGTTGCCTTTGTCATTTACAATTATTTTTGCATAAACCGAGGTGAGCTCTTCTTTCCTTTTCCCCCAGGGGGAACCGCTTTTCCCAGGGCCATTAGCTGAATAAATCCTCCTCTCCACATTGATCTCTCATGTCACCTCAGGTGTGTATTGAAGCTGCATGTAAGGATCTAATCCTGGGCTCTCTTCTATCCTTGCATATGTATAGCTGTGCTTTAATTACTATTGCATCATAATAAAATTTGGTATTTTTTTCTTTATTGATTAAGGTATTATGTATGTGTCCTTATCCTCCCGTTGTCTCCCCACACCCCTGCTCATGCCTTCACTTCCCCCCTGGTGTCTGTGGTCCATTGGTTATGCTTATATGCATGCATTTAAGTCCTTTGATTGATCTCTCTCCCTTATCCCCACCCTTCCCTACTTTACCTCTGAGGCTTGATGGACTGTTTGATGCTGCTCTGTCTCTGGATCTGTTTTAGTTCATCAGTTTATGTTGTTCATTATATTTCACAAATGAGTGGGATCATGTGATATTTATCTTTCTCTGGCTGACTTATTTCACTTAGCATAATGCTCTCCATGTCTATTGATGCCATCGCAAATGGTAGGAGTTCCTTCCTTTTTACAGAAGTGTAGTATTCCATTGTGTAGATGTACCACAGTTTTTTCATCCACTCATGTGCTGATGAACATTTAGGCTGTTTCCAAATCTTAGCTATGGTAAATTGTGCTGCTATGAACATAGGGGTGCATATATCATTTCTGATTAGTGTTTCTAGTTTCTTGTAATATATTCCTAGAATTGGGATCAGTGGGTCATATGGGAGTCCCATTTTCAGTTTTTTGAGGAAACTCCATACTGTTCTCCACATTGGCTGCACCAGTCTGCATTCCCATCAGCAGTGCATGAGGGTTCCTTTTTCTCCTCATCCTCGCCAGCACTTGTCGTTTGTTGATTTGTTGATGATAGCCATTCTGACAGGTATCAGATAGGACCTCATTGTCATTTTGATCTTCATCTCTCAGATGATTAGTGACTTTGAGCACGTTTTCATATGTCTCTTCGCCTTCCTTCTGTCCTCTTTTGAAAAGTATCTATTTAGGCCCATTGCCCATTTTTTTATTGGGTTATCTTCCTTTTGTTAAATTGTATTAGTTTCCTGTAAATGTTGGAGATTAAACCCTTATCTGAGATAACATTGGCAAATACATTCTTCCATGCAGTGATCTGTCTTGTTGTTTTGATGATGAATTCTTTTGCTGTTCAGAAAAAATTTGGTATCTTGAAGGGAAAATTTATCTTCTGCATTCTCCTTATATTTTACTTTTCCATAAGAATTGTAATGTTTCAAACAAGTATTTAGTGAACTTTTAAAAATATTTTTTTAAAATAGTACTTTCTAGTCAGTTTAAAAAACACACAAAGCTACCTTAGCAACACATGTTAAGCGTTGTCATTTCTTGATGCTTTAAATATATAGTTCAATCCTAAGGAATCAATGTATCTTTTTTATTATTATTATTTTTTTATTATTTTTTTTATTGAATTATTATCTGTGTACATGTTTTAACTCCCCCCTTCCCATACATACCCTCCCTCCCCAGAGTTTTGTGTCCATTGGTTGTACTTATATGCATGTATACAAGTCCTTCGGTTGATCTCTTATCTCCCCCAGATCTCCCTACTGTCCCTGCTGTAATTTTACAGTCTGCTTGTTGCTTTACTGTCTTTATATCTGACTTTTGGCTTGTCAGTTTATAATGTTCTTTAATACCCATAAATGAGTGAGGCCATGTGGTATTTCTCTTTCATTGACTGGCTTATTTCACTCAGCATGATGTTCTCTAGTTCTATCCAGGTTGCTGCAAATGATGAGAATTCCTTTTTTTATGGCAGCATAGTATTCCATTGTGTAGATGTACCATAGTTTTTTGATCCAATCATCTGCTGACGGGCACCTGGGCTGTTTCCAGATTCTAGCTATTGTAGATTGTGCTGCTATGAACATAGGGGTGCATATATCCTTTCTGATTGGTGTTTTTAGCTTCTTGGGATATATTCCTAGGAGTGGGATTGCTGGGTCAAATGGGAGTTCCATTTTCAGTTTTTTGAGGAAACTCCACACTGTTCTCCACAGTGGTTGCACCAGTCTGCATTCCCACCAGCAGTGCACGAGTGTTCCTTTTTCTCCACAACCTCGCCAACACTTGTCGTTTGTTGATTTGTTGATGTTGGCCATTCTGACAGGTGTGAGATGGTATCGCATTGTTGTTTTGATTTGCATCTCTCGGATGATTAGTGACTTTGAGCATGTTTTCATGTGCCTTTTGGCCTTCCTTCTGTCTTCTTTTGAAAATATTCTATTTAGGTCCATTGCCCATTTTTTAATTGGATCATTCATCTTCCTTTTATTTAGATGTATAAGCTGTTTGTAGATGATGGAGGGAATCAATGTATCTTAACTGGACTGGAAAAACAAATAAACAACAACAAAACCCACCAAAAAACAAAAACAAAGAACATTCAAATTATTAAATGCAGAATGATAGTGGAGTTACCACTATTAACTCTAACAATAAAAAGGATGAAAGAGAAACTAAAAGCAACTACACCAACAGATGAGATAACTTAGATGCACTGGACAAATTCTTAAAATTGACTAAAAACGAAATACAAAATATTAATAGACCCACAACAAGTAAAGAAATTGAATTAATACTTTAGAAATTTCCCATTAATAAGTGCCCAGGCCCAGATGGCTTTGATGGTAAATGCACCAGGCACCTAAAGAAAAAATACCAACACTTCACAAGCTCTTCATAAGAATACAAGGGAAGGGAATACCTCTCAACTTAATCTTTGAGACTAGTATTTCCATGACACCAAAACCAGAAGGAAAAAAAAAAACCCACAAGAAAACTATAGGCACTATCTTTTATAATACAGACACAAAAATCCTCAACAAAATACTATCAAAGTGAATCCCATAAAATATTAACATGACCAAGTAGGGGATTTGTTCTAGAAATGCAAGGTTGAGTTAACATTAAAAAATTAACCAATGTAGTTAACTGTATTAATGGGCAAAATCCACACATGATTATCTCACTGATGCAAAAAAAAATATTTGGGAAAAAATCTAACACCCTTTCATGATTGAAAACAAACAAACAAAAAACAAACAAACAACAACCTTCCAATGAATTAGGAATATAATAAAATTCCCTCAACCTAATACAAGTCATGTAGGAAAAACACACAGTTCACATCACAGTTAATGATAAAACACTGAAAGATCTCCAGCTAAGATCAGGAATAAGACATGGATGCCTGTTCTTATCAGATGAGGGAAAGCAATGAAAGAAAGTTAAGGACTTTCAAGATGGCGCTGGAGTAGGTGGATCTTGTACTCACCTCCCCCCAGCACAAAACTGGAAGCACAACTAAACTGGGAAATAATCACCCTGAATAACCGCTAGCTGAAGAGGGCTCTTATAATCAAGGAACAAGCCAGGTTAAGACTAGTAAGGGTGGAGATGCAATGGGGCTGAGAGCAGTCTCATGGATGGCAGCTGAAGTGCCAGAAGGATATCTCAGCTATAGAAGGTTTCTCCTGAAAGGGTAGGACCTAAATACCAGGCCGGGCTCCCTAGCTCAGAGCACCATAGCCTCCGACTGAGAAAAGTGGCAGATTTTTCTGTCCACCAAGGAGAGGTGGAGTCCGCTGGAGACACAGCCACCCTCTTAAAGGGCTATCATGCAAAATTTGTTCACAGACACTCACCCTAACCTTCAGTGAAAGGAGACCCGTGCAAACTGGAGTTACTTGAGGAGAAACATGGGTGGACAGCTGCCAGGATCCTTGTACTGAGTCATTCTTGGATACTAAAGTTGCCATCTTTAATGGGTGGTACAATCTCTTCTGAGCAGCATCAGCCTGGGGGAAAACAATTATCCCATCTTTAGGAATCCCTCTGGCCTCACCCTGCAGATCTTTTTTTCTTTTTCTTTTTTTGTTTTTGTTTTTAGAAGGTATGTCCCTTTTTTTTTTTTTTTTTAGTATATTTTATTGATTTTTTACAGAGAGGAAGGGAGAGCATTGGTGGTATAGTGGTGAGCATAGCTGCCTTTCAGAGAGGAAGGGAGAGAGATAGAGAGCTAGAAATGTCGATGAGAGAGAAACATTGACCAGCTGCCTCTTGCACACCCCCTACTGGGGATGTGCCCGCAACCAATGTACATGCCCTTGACCGGAATCGAACCTGGGACCCTTCAGTCCCCAGACCGACGCTCTACCACTGAGCCAAACCGGTTTTTGGCTTCCCTGCAGATCTTAAGTCCTGCTGAGTAGTCAGCAGTATAGGCTGTAGTGTAGAAGTTTTGGCATACTCAAGGGGTATCAGTGACTGGCCTTGTGGTGGGGTCATTCCCCCCACTTTTCTGTGAACCCAATTGATGCTTCTCCCTCACAGGAGATATGATAGAAACACCCTCCCAGCTACTGGCAGACCCAACCTTTGGGCTCAAGAGGCCCCACTCACCTGACTATTGGGGGTTCTGCCTGCTGAGTTCAGGGCAAAATCTAGAACAGACTCAATTGTGTGGCTCTGGGGTAAGAGATCATATCCACCATCTTCCCTGAAGTCTGTATGGCACTGTCCCTTTACAGGAGATCAACTAGCCCCATCCTCCCAATTCTTCCAGAGGCTCTTTCAATAACTGAGTCTAATACGAAGCCAGCAAGAAGAAGCAGGTGGAGGTGGATCCTGGGGTACCTTATGACATTTTTTACCTACCCTGGGGCCTGGTGCTAATAAAACTCAGTCTTGGCTCCCTAACTGGTTTGGCTCATCATTACTGTGCAGCTGAATGATTTCATGTTGTAGGTTATTAGTCACATCAGTTGGTTCCACATTGAACGGTGTACAAAGATGTTCAATTCCATTAGTTTACTTTTCACATCCTTGAATCTTTCTTTAAATGTCTCAATCAGTTTCCCACACTCATTAGCATATTCACGTGTTGCAGAAGGCTTTTGTCCTTCCCGAATGGGAAATGCACTGTGTTATTCCTTTTGAGTTGCACTTTTCACAGCCTTAATTTAGCTTCAGATTATTTCACATTGGAAGCAAGGAGCTGAAAAGCTGGTTGGGGCCCGGCAACTTGATGTTCAGCTCTGAGAGGTAATGTCCACCATGAAAGCTAGATCACACAGCCACTTGCTATCACTGAGTTCCCTGACAGGTTTTTCCTTCATTTCCATGAGCTGCTTGACTTCATCTGTAGTTGGTAAAACCTCATGAGCAAGTTTCCACAACTCAGCCACCACATTTCCTGATTATACAATTAGTACAAAACTATGGTAACTGAGACAGTGTAGAGCTGGATGAGGACAGAAACATACGGCAGAAACATACATCAATAGAATAGAACTAAGAGTCCAGAAATAAATCCATTCATTTATGGTCAATTGTTTTTTTGACAAAGTTCCCAAGGCAGTCAATAGGAAAAGATTACTCTTCTCAACAAATGATGCTGGCACAAACAGATACTCACACACAAAATTTAACTAAAAATCAATCATGGACCTAAATGCAAGCACTAATATGATAAAACACTTAGAAGAAAACATAGGAGTAAATCTTTATGATCTTAGGTTAAGCAATTTAGATATAAATTTCAAAGTATAAATGGTAAAAAAAAAAAAAAAAGATAAATTGGACTTCTTTAAAATTAAACTTTTGTGTGTCATAGAACACATTCAGGAAAGTAAAAAGGCAGCACACTGCTGTGAGAAGATATTTGCACACCATATATCTGATGAAACTTGTATCAAGAATTTATAAAAATCTTACAACTCAATAACAAAAAGAGAATCAATATAAAACTATCACAAATTGAAAGAAAATTCAGTAAAGTAGCATACAAAAACAAACAATAGTCTTCACATATAAAACAATAATCAGAAGCTAACAATATCAGGAATAAAGAGGGTCATTACTACAGGAATTGAGAGGGAATATTTACTAATAACTTTATGCCCATAAATTCAACAATTCAAGTGAAAAGGATATTTTTCTTGAAGATACAAAGTATCAAAACTCACCCAAGAAGAAATCTATAACCTGAGCACTCCTACATATGTCACAAGTTGAATTCATAGTTAAAAACCTTTCAAAAAATAAAATTCCAGGCCAAGTTGGCTTTATGGACCATTCTATAGATGAATATCAAAAGTAGTATGCTAATACAAGAGGTCAGACTCTAAAGACTACATACATGATACTCTGGAAAAGGCAAAATACGTGGGTGGAAAACTACATTAATTGTTTCAAGGGGTGGGAGGTAGGAGGGCTTGATTATATGGGGGCAGAGGAGACTAGGCAGTGTGGTGGAACTCTTATATCTTGGCTGTCAAACCTGCATGATCGGATCAATTTTACTGTGTGTAAGTTTCACTTTTACGGAAAAGATTTTATGGCTGAATGGCAGGTCTGTAAATAGCAATTGACCTAATAGAATTGAATGGGCCATAAAGAAAGTTGTAAATATCATGATCTATGTATTACAGAATTCTCAAAAAGAAGCAGTATGTCTAGATCTGACTATGAGATGGAATGCTAACCCTAGGAGTATTGGGGGGGGGGTAAAAGAAATTACTATTGATCTCCCACTCTATACCTCTGGACTAATGTAGCTCACTATTGCAGTAATCTGGAGTTTTGGTTTCTGTGGAGAGTAAGAGAGAGAATCCACATTGGGGAATCCCAGGCACAGTGTAGGGTCCTGGATGTCAACAATGGAAGGTTCAGGGATGCTGAACATACTTAATGCAGAATGTTCAGACACTGGCACCTTCTACCCAAGCTTCCAGAACCTTGCAATAAGATTCTCATGATTTAAGAAAGAATTTTTTATTATCTGCGAAGCTAACAAGCCCAAGAGAGATGTTATAAAGATACTGATACCAGCAGCTTCCCACGACAAACCCCATTCTCTCACTGAGAAGATCAAAGTAAATAAGCCACATCCACCACCCAGAGTTTGCAATCACTTCTTACTCTAGCAGTCTTCACTTCAAATTCAAGACAAAGAAATACCAGACATCGAAGGAGGGCCTCCAACATGAAAAATAAACACCAAGTCAATCAAGCTGAAGACTGCAATTTGTGGGAAACAAACTCAGCTAGGAGAAGCAAAATAAAGTTATGAAGTTCTCCCAGTTCTTTAAGGTTTAAGACAGAAATGATGAACACAGTCCATTTTACTTCTGCCACTAATCACAACACCACAAGTCACTCACCAAAAGATTCTGTGAGGTGGACGAAAGGAGGTGGGCTAGGGATCTCAGGACTGAAAGGAGAAGCCAGTGGGGAGTTTCCTGGGGCATTTCTTTCCCCTGTGTGCCCAACGTGGGGTTATTTGTGAAGTTACACACACCAGCCATACGAAAAGCCAAGGGCCAGGAAAGGGTGGGAAGACATGACAGACACCTCACCCTTATGCCCGCTCTGAGGGAAGCTGCACTCCTCTGTCCTCCACTGAAGAAGCTGGCTTCGTTGATGGGAGGCTGTGTGCCAAGCCCTTTCCCCGCGGTAAGGTGACCCATATGCTCAAGATATGGGTCAAGAACTATCTTGACCCATATCTTGAGCATATGGGTCAAGATAGTTCTGCAGTGCTGACATTTAGGGCTGGGAAATTCATTGTTTTGGAATCCTGTGCACTATAGGATGTTTAGCAGCATCCCTCTCCAGAGACTCCATAAACTAAACTACTATTGGAACCGCAGTCCATTCAAGTGAGCCAGATATGCATTCTGATTTGACAGGTTGACTACCTGCTAAGTTAGACTTAAGTGGGAACCAGAGCCTTCGAAAGTTATACTCAAAATGCACAGGATATAGCCCCAAATTACTTGTCACATTGAGAACTAGGAAAACCTCAACTCCAATAAGAAAAGACAATCAATAGACATCACGCTAACACATTGTTTGAATTATTGGACCAAGATTTTAAAGCAGCTATCATAAAAATTCCCTGATGAGCAATTATGAACACACTTGAAACATATTCAACATATTAGAGTGCAAGTAACCACGAAGGAAGATAAATTATTGGCAATATATTACAGATGTTCCTCTGTCAATAAACCCATCATAAGTTGGAAATATAAGTAAAAAAATGCATGTAATCTGCCTAACCTGCCAAACATCATAGCTTAGACTAGCCTAACTTAAACATGCTCAACATTTACATTCGCCCAGAATTGGGCAAAATCATCCAACACAAAGTCTATTTTATACTGAAGTGTTGAATACCTCGTGTACTTACTGAATATTGTACTGAACGTGAAAAACAGAATGTTGTATGGGCATCACTATCACATTGCTGTAAAGTAAAAAAATCGTTAGGTCAAACCATAATAAGTCAGAGACCATCTGTAAAAGACAAGGGATTGAAATATAAAGATTTCCTAATACCACACATTCATAGCTTCCCCCATTGGAGACCTCAGTACCTTCTAATTAATTTTGCTGTGACCCTAAAACTTCTTTTTAAAAAAGTAACACCTATTTAAATGTATGTATGGAGGAAAGGACGGGTAGAATAGTGACGGAAGGAAACTAGACTTGGGGTGATAAACACACAATACAATATACAGATGTGGCATTGTAGAATTGTACACCTGAAACCTGTATAATCTTATTAACCAATATCGCTCCAATAAATCCAATTAAAAAATAAAATAAATCCTGGGGGGAAATAATTTTATGGAAAAGGACCACATCCAAATAAAAAATTAAACAACAACAAATATATATATTCTCCCCCCTCCCTGCCAAAATGGATACCCACTTTGAGTAATTAAAGTTATGAAGTACTTCCAGTTCTTTAAGGTTTAAGACAGAAATGATGAACACAGTCCATTTTACTTCTGCCACTAATCACAACACCACAAGTCACTCACCAAAAGATTCTGTGAGGTGGACGAAAGGAGGTGGGCTAGGGACCTCAGGACTGAAAGGAGAAGCCAGTGGGGAGTTTCCTGGGGTGTTTTAATTATAGAGGCAGTGTTTATTAAAATATATCTTATTTTCAGAGTGTCATACAATCAGCTGTTAAAGGGTGTCTATATCTTTGGGGGGTACCCTGCACCTGTAAATATATGAAACACCTAGAGACTGGCAAGCTACCTGTTTCTATGTAACTCGTGAACTAAGAATGATTTTTACATGTGTTTACGCTTGAGGGAAAACAAAAGAACATGTTGTGAGATGTAAACCTCACATGAAAATCAACTTTGTACTGGAAGTGAGGTTTCCTTGGAAGGCAGCGTTGGTGCCCATCTTGTCAGGGCAGCAGGGCTCCGAGGCCTCAGGGGCGGAGGTGGCACAATGACCTTCCCACCCTCTCTTCGCTGATGGTACCATAACTTGCTTTGTTCAATGGTAACCAGGTGAGGAATTGTGCTTGCACTTCCCCATACTACTGCGTGCGTCCTATGGCCAAACCCGGACCTGCTGGCTGCATGACCACAGCTGCCCTGGGGTGGGGCCACTGGAGACCACCCACGCAGCTGACCGGGTGTGAGGACACAGAGAGTCTATCACCTGTGTATGGGGATAGGAGGGGAGGGGAGGGCGGTGCAGGCCGCTGAGAGCCACGCCCACGTGTAAGTGAGCGCGTGACCTGCCAGGGCCCCAGGCGCCCCCTGGAGCCTGAGCCGCAGGGGCAAACCATGTGCTGAGGTTCCAGCGCACGCGAGGCGCTGGCGTTGGTGCTGCCCGGTGCCGCGTGCTGGCGCCATCACACCGCGCGGCCGCACCAGGAGGAGTCCCGCGGGCTCCAGCCACCGCACCGGGGGGCCCTCAGCCTCATGGCCACCCCGCCCTCCTGCCCTGGTGCTGGGCCTGGAGCTTCCAGCAAAGCCTCGGGCCTCCTTCTGTTGCTGCTGCTGCTGCTGCCCCGCAGGCACCTCGACAGCGAAGGGATCACCTTGAGCCAGGCCGTGGGTAGGACCATGGTTGTGAGTGGTTCCAGAGGCGCATCCTCCCTCCCCTTCCCTTCCATGTTGGAGACCCCTTTTCCTTGCCTTCCCTTCCGTCCTCACCCTCCCCTGCTCTCTCCTATTCTCCTCTCTGCTTCCCTATTACCCCTGTCTCCCCTCCCCTTTCCTACCTCCCCCCTTCCCCCCCCCCGCCCCGCCCCAAACACAGACTTCTGGTGCACCGCAATCCTCCCTCCCTCCCCTTGCCCCTGGCCTGGCCTGCTCCTGCACGGCCGCACTCACACGCTCTGTCTCTCTCCACTCAGCCTGTGGCCGGCGCCACGTGCAGGGGAGGATCCTAGGGGGCACGGACGCCCCTGAGGGGAAGTGGCCCTGGCAGGTCAGCGTGCACTACGGGGGCTTCCACATCTGCGGAGGGTCCATCATCAATGAGTACTGGATTCTGTCAGCAGCCCACTGCTTTAGCAAGTGAGTGGCGCCGGATGCCGTTCCCCGGGGCTCCAGGGACTGGCCATGCGAGGCAGGTGGAGCGGGACCATTGGAATTGAAGAGAGAGGGGGCCTAGCACACAGCTCCATCCTCTATAGCTTCTGACACAGGGCCGGGGTGTGTGTGGGGGGGTCCTTAGGCCTATCTGTTCTTTGAGATAGGCGTGGAGCCAAATCATCGGATGAGAGGTAAGGAGAGGAGACACACCATAAGGCGGCTGAGACGCTCACAGGAGAGATGGAGGGGCCACATCATCGTATGAAAGGAGAGAAAACACATCATAGATGGGAGGAGAGGAGACATAGGAGGAGAGGAAATACATCCCAGGATGAGATGGGAGGAGAGGAGACTCAGAGCATGAGAGGGGAGGGGAGGAGAAGAGGCACATCACAGGGTGAGAGCTGAGGAGAGACTGACCTCTGGACAGGCCACTTTTCACCTGACAAGCTCATCCTGGGCTGTTGGTGGCCAGCAGATCCTGATGGTTTCCCACGGGCCCACGTCAAGACTTCTCTGGGGGACATTTTCCCAAACAACCAAATCCCCATTGTCCTGCAAGGATTACTTTTCCACATCTTGACTGAGAGCCTGAACACCAAGCTGCCTCGCTCCCAGGCCTCCCTGTGTCGGCGAGCTCATAATGGTGGCTCCTCTCCCCAGGTTCAAGGTGCTTGAGCTACTGTGCCTTTGTTCTCTGTGCCCACAGGAACAGGAACCTTGCGGCATTTGATATGTACGTGGGCCTTTTGGACCTCAAGCTCGCAGGCAACCATACCCAGTGGTTTGAGGTGAATAAGGTTATTATTCATCATACATTTGAAATGTACCACCCTCTTGGAGGTGACGTCGCTCTGGTACAGCTGAAAAGTCCAATTGTATTCTCTGACTCTGTACTCCCCATCTGCATTGCAACCCCAAACATAAACCTGGAGAACCTTACCTGCTGGGTGACAGGATGGGGACTCATCTCCCAAACAGGTAAGAGAACAAAATGAAGCATCAATCCCCCTCCACCCCTCTTCTTTTCTTTTCTTTTCTTTTCTTTTCTTTTCTTTTCTTTTCTTTTCTTTTCTTTTCTTTCTTTCTTTCTTTCTTTCTTTCTTTCTTTTATTTTTTTTTTGAGCTTGTGGAAGGATGGTGGCTCTATGGCATTAAGAAAAGAAAGTGTTCTGTCCCTTACGGAGTTGCAGGTATCTGAGGACTGCAGTCCCAACCTATTTCTCTGGAGCTTTGTTTTATCCCTGGCTGGCTTTGTTGTATACAAAGAAATAGTTACTTCTACTTTGAGTGTGGACTTAACAATTTAGTTTATTAAGACCAAAATTTTCAAAGTTTCCTAAGATAGTAAATTTAACTTAATCTTTTTAGCCTATTAAAAAAAAAAAAACACAAACTTACTAGTTATTCCCATTTTGTGCCTAAAAACCTTATATTTTCTTTGTAGGTTTGTACTTAGAATTTTTTAAAAAAATATATTTTTATTGATTTTTTACAGAGAGGAAGGGAAAGAGAGAGCTAGAAATGTCGATGAGAGAGAGAAACATCCATCAGCTGCCTCTTGTACACCCCCTACCGGGGATGTGCCCGCAGCCAACGCACATGCCCCTGACTGGAATTGAACCTGGGACCTTTCAGTCCACAGAGCGACGCTCTACCACTGAGCCAAACCGGTTTCGGCTGTACTTAGAATTTTTATGGCTAAGTAAAAGATGCTTTTAAATTGCATTTGCTAATCAGTGATAGTTTTTATTTTTGCACATTGACCTTGTTTCTAGCCAACTCATTGAACTAATTTTTAATAGCTGGTCAATTGATCATTGGCTGTTCTGTATATTATTTTTCCTTTGAGATTTTTTTTACATTTTCCTTATTTTAAAAAAATATTTTTGAGAGTATTATAGATCTCCCCTTCTCCTACCTCCCCAGTCTCCATTGTCCCTTCCATCCAGTTCCTGCCCCTGGCCCAGGCCTTCCTTCACCATCATATTGTCTGTGTCCATAAGTAAGGTATATATGCATACAAGTTCTTTGGCCAATCACTATCACCTCTCTTCCCTCTGAGATTCATTGGTCTGTTCCATACCTTTGGTTCTATTTAATTCACCAGTTTATTTTGTTCATTATTTTCCTTGTTCATTTTTTTAGATTCAATTGTTGATAGATATGTATTTATTGCCTTTTTATTGTTCATATTTTTTATCTTTTTTCTTTTGCTGCTGCTGCTTCTTTTTCTTCTTCTTACTGCTTTTCTCCTGCTGCTTTTAAGATTTTTTTCGTTGTCTTTAACCTTTGTCATTTATATTATAATGTGTCTTGGTGTAAGCCTCTTTGGGTTCCTAGACTTGTAAGTCTATTTCTTTCATTAGTTAGGAGAAGATTACTATCATTATTTCTTCAAATGGGTTTTCAATATCTTGCTCTCTTTTCTCCTTCTGGCATCCTCATGATGTGAATGTTTGTATGCTTGAAGTTGTCCCAGAGGCTCCTTACACTAACTTCATATTTTTTTATTCTTTTTGCTCTTCTGATTGGGTGTTTTTTTCTGCCTATTTTACTTATTTAAAATATATTTTATTGATTTTTCACAGAGAGGAAGGGAGAGAGATACAGAGTTAGAAACATCGATGAGAGAGTCATCAATCAGCTGCCTCTTGCACACCCCCTACTGGGGATGTGCCCGCAACCCAGGTACATGCCCTTGACCAGAATCGAACCTGGGACCTTTCAGTCTGCAGGCCGACACTTTACCACTGAGCCAAACCGGTTTTGGCATTGCTGCCTATTTTATCATTGATTTGATTTTCAAAATCCTCTACTCTATTGTTGAATCCCTATAAATTATTTTTTATTTCAGTAAGTTTATGCTTAAAAAGGACTGGTCCTTTTTCATGTCTTGAAATTCTTGTTAAGATCCTTGGAATTCTCACTAAGTCCCTTGAAGCTCTCATTATTAAGATCTTTGAGCAACCTTATAACCATGGTTTTGAATTCTGTATCTAGTTGTTTGCTTGCTTCCATTTCATTCAGTTCTTTTTCTGGAGGTTTCTTCTGTTATTTCATTTGTGTGGACTGTGTGCACAGTCTTGTTATAGTTGAGCCTTGATTGCTATTGGGTCACTGGGAGAAGTTGACCACACAGGCCGATTGGCTCTGAGAACCACTCCTATGCAGGAGACACCCCTGTGGAGCAGGACTTGCTTCAGTGGGGCTTTGGTACTCACTGAGTCTGCCCCTTGAGTGTGTCATTTGTGGATGTCAAGAGTTGTAATCTGTGTGGTCTGAAGCTTGTGCACTGGTTCTGGGGCCTCCCAGTAGATGCAAAGTTAGTCACTACCTGAGGCCACCCATCAGGAGCTACAGAGCAATCTGCATATGGCTGTTACTTGTCTTGGGCTTGGAAGTGCCCAGGTGAGGCCAAGCTGTCTTGGGCCTCTTATTGATAGGCATGGGACATGCTGACACCAGCTTGTTTGAGAGATTTTTAGAAAAGTCTGAAGCCTGAGCCAGGATAGGTCATTCAAATGGAAAAGCCTCTGAAAACAGCTTGGGTGGGGCTGCAAATTGAATGGGACGCAGCCTCAGGGAATAACCAGGGCTGAGCAGACAGTGTGAATCAGGCTGATTGCTGGGAGCTCCATTGTATGTAACTAATTGTGTGTCTTTTCTTACTGTTAAAATTCTCTCTTTGTCTTTAACCCTTGATAAGAACTATCTCTCCTAACTTAGGAACTATCAATCCTAAGATGTGACTTGGTGTAGACCTCTTCAAATTCAGTTTTGGGGGCTGTCTGTGCTTTCTGGATTTGTATATCTATTTCCTTCCACAAGTTAAAGAAGTTTTCAGTCATTATTTATTCAAATAGATTCTCAGTCCCCTTTTCTATCTCTTCTCCTTCTGGTACATTTATGATGTGAATGTTGTTATATTTGATGTCTCAGAGGTTCCTTAAGATATCATCATTTCATTAATATTTTTTTTCTGCTCTTCTAATTGGGTATTGTCCACTACCCTATGTTTTAAATCACTTATTGCATCTTCTGTTTCATTTAATCTACTGTTTATTCTGCCCAATATAGTTTTTGTTTCTGTTATTGTATTCTTCATTTCTGACTGGTTGGGTTTTATGGTTTCTATGTCTTTTTTATGTTTACTATTTCTTTGTTGAGTTAATCTCTTTTAGTGAGTTAATCTCTTCCTCCCCTATATTCACTAAACATCCTTATAACCAATATTTTGAACTCTGCTTCCATTTTGTTTAGATCTCTTTCTGGAATTTTCTTCTGTTCTTTCTTTAGAGACATTTTTCTTTGTCCCCTAATTTTGACTGTTTTTCTATGTTTGCTTCTATATGTTAGGTAGATCAATCTTGGCATAATGGTTGTTTGTAGTAGGTGTCCTATGAGGCCCAGTGGTGCAGTTTCCCTGGTCAGCTGAGCCAGGTTTTCTAAAAGTGTTCCTTTTGTTGATTGTGTATGCTCTCTTCTTGTATTTGAGCCTAGATTGCATATTACTTAGTGGGGTGAACCTCAGGCTAACTTGGTGTGTGAATTGGCCATGACCACAGTGCACGAGCTGCTAAGCTGGGGCTTATCCCATGGAGCAAGATTTGCTCCAGCATAACTCTGGTGCCTGCCAAGACCACCTTTTGGGTGTGCCATTTAAGGACTTAATCATGTGGTGCTCTGTTGTGGTCTGAAGCTGACCACCTGGTGTGTTGGTTCTGGAGCCTGGTGCAATCCAAAGTCAGCCAATGCCTATACCCAGCCCATGGGCACCTGGTAGGAGCTACAAAATGACTGATTTGCAATTTTTAGCTGCCTGTGCTGGGCCTAGAGGCATATGGGAGAGGCTATACTGTGAACCAAAGCTGGTTGCCATTAGTGCTAGGCCTGTGTGGATGCTCATCAAGAGGTACAGGGCAGCCCTAGCTGGTTTGGCTTAGTGGATAGAGCATCAGCCTGTGAACTGAAGGGTCCTAGGGTTCGGATTTGGTCAAGGGCACATGCCCAGGCTGTAGGCTCAATCTCCAGTAGGGGGCGTGCAGGAGGCAGCCTATCAATTATCCTCTCTCATCATTAATATTTCTATCTCTCTCTCCTTCTCCCTTCCAATCTGAAATCAATAAAAAGTATATATATATAGAGAGAGGTACAGGGCACTCAGAGACCAGGTGCCACCTGCATAGGGCTTGTGGATCTTTGAGAATTTTTAGAAATGCCTGCAGCCTGGGCCACAGTCAACTGCAGTTGCAGAAAGAAACTTGGATAGTGCATGAGTGGGGTTAGGTGGGGTCTCAGGGAGTCACCAGGGCGAGAGGAGTAGTGTTCTCTAAGTTAATGCAGATTCAGATTTGGTGCCTGTTTGTACCTGCAGCTGTGTGGCAGAAGGGCTCTTCACAGAACCAATGGCAACTTCTCCAGCCCTCATCCTGAAGCCACACAACTCAGTTTCTTCTCATATTTCCCTGGTATCTTTTGAGCTGCTGTCCCTTTGCTGGAGCTTAGGATGAGTGTCTGTGAGTGAGTGAATCTGTTTGCAGGCCCCTTAAGAGGATGCCTGGATTTCTAGCAGCCTACTGTCTCACCTGGACAGAATCCCCGCCGATTTTCACAGGCAGATGTTGTGGGGACTCATCTTCCTGGCACCGGGACTTTGGGCTGGGGAGCCTGTTGTGGGCTTGGGGCCCCTTGCTCCTAGTGGGGACCTTGCAGCCAAGATATCCTTCCTGATTCTCAACTGCCACAGGTGGGTATGGGACCGGCCTGTTTTACATATCCACCCCTCCTACCAGTCTCAGCATGGCTTTTTGCTTATATCCTTAGTTATAGGAGTTCTGTTCAGTTAGTCCTCAGGTGGTTCTCAAGGATGGTTGTTTTATAATTTGTTATTTTGATGTGGTCATGGGAGGGAGTGAGCACAGTGTTTACCCACTCTACCATCTTGACTGGAAGTTGAGTGGTTCCCTTTGTATTCCATATCATACCAGACTCTAGACAGATAAATTAGGCAATAAAAATAAATAAAAAGCTTCCAAATTGATAAGAACTATCTCTCTTCACAGATGACAGAATCCTATAAATAGAAAATCCCAATGAATCATCAAAAACAACTACAGACAATAATAAATTCAGCAGTTAGAGAGTTCAAGGTTACAAAAAAAATCAGCTGTGTTTCTATACACCTTAATGAGCAATTTAAAAAGGAAATTAATAAAACAATATCATATCATCCAAAAGAAAAATTACTTATGGATAAGTTTAGCCAAGGAGGTGAATGACTTATATACTAAAAATATTGCAGTAAAGAATTTTAAAAGACTTAAATAAATGTAAAGACAGCTCATATTCCTGGATTTTGAAGACTTAATGTTTTTAAGATGCCAACACTACCCAAAGTGATCATGATTGCATTTGATATAGATTGCATTAAGTGATAATGTAATGCGATCTCTATCAAAATCCCAAAATTTTGCAGAAATGGAAAAGCTGATTCTCAAAATCTTATGGACTCAGCTGAAACCGGTTTGGCTCAGTGGTCGAGTGTTGGTCTGCGGACTGAAAGGTCTCAGGTTCAATTCCGGTCAAGGGCATGTACATTGGTTGTGGGCACATCCCCAGTAGGGGATGTGCAGGAGGCGGCTGGTCGATGTTTCTCTCTCATCGACGTTTCTGGCTCTCTATCTCTCTTCCTTCCTCTCTGTAAAAAATCAATAAAATATATGTTTTTTAAAATCTTATGGACTCAGAAAGGGCCCTGAATAGCCAAAACAGCCTTGGAAAAGTAGAGCAAAATTGGAGTTCTCATGCTTCCTGATTTCAATTTTACTACAAAGCTACAATAATGAAAAGAATATGTTTCTATCATGAGGACAGACATATAGACCAACGGAATAGAATGGAAGTCCAGAAATAAACCTATACATCTATGCCAACTAAATTTTGACGAGGGCTCCAAGTTAATTTATTGGGGAAAGAATAACTTATTTAACAAATGGTGTGAAGACAGCTGTATATCCAGATGTACAAAAATGAAGTTAATCCTTACCTCACACCATATTCAAAATTTTAAATGGATGTGCAACCTAAATATGAGTTGAAACCATAAAACTCTTAGAAGAAAAATAGTGGTAAATCTTTGGATTTGTCCTTGGATTCTTAAATATGCCTCATGTTAAATTTCATGATTATAAAATTATGCAGTGTGTATTCCTTTGTGTATGCCTTCTTTCTCTCAACCTGTTTTTTTTATTCATTCACTAGAGGCCCGGTGCCCAAAATTTGTGCATGGGGCAGGGAGGCATTTCTCAGCTCGGCCTGCACCCTCTCCAATCTGGGACCCCTTGGGAGATGCCTGACAGCCAGTTTAGGCATGATCCTACAGGAAACATCCCTCTCACAATTCGGGATGACTGGCTCCTAACCACTCATCTGCTTGGTCGCCCCTAACTCCTCTTCCTGCCTGCTTGATTGTCCCTAACTGTCCTCCCCTGCCAGCCTGATCGCCCCTAACTGCCTTCCCATGCCTTCCTGATCTCACCCTCAACTGCCCTCCCCTGCAGGCCTGATTTTGCTCCCAAGTGCCCTCCCCTGCTGGCTTGACTTCATCCCCAAATGCCCTCCCCTGCAGGCCTGATTGCCCCTAATCCCCTGCTGGCCTTATCTCACCCCCAACTGCCTTCCCACCCCCCCACCAGCCTGATTGCTCCTAACTGCCTCTGCCTTGCCCCCCCGCCCCCCCCACCATGGCTTTGTCCAAAAGGAAGTTGGACATCTGAAGGATGTCCAGTCAACCCGATCTAATTAGCATATACCCTTTTATTAGTATAGATGTTGTTCACATGGTAATTTATCTTGTTTTTCTGTCCCATGATGTTCCATTTTATTAACATAGCAAATATATTCTCTCAATATTCCTGGAGATGAATATCTGGGTTGTCTCCATTGTTTGAATGAATATCTGGGTTGTCTCCAGGTCATATGAATACATCTAAAACAATTATTATGGTACTAGTCTTTCAATGAACTCACACACTTGTTTATCTTGGAGCTATACTTGGAAGTAGAATATGTTGGTTATAACTTTATTAGAAAAATCTCAACAGCATTCTAAACTGGCTGTGTATTTTACATTCCCATTATCAGTGTATGCAATGCATGAGACCACTAGTTGCTCTACATCCTTGCCCAAATTTGTAGTGTTTGTCTTTTTCACTTCAGCTATGCTGATCATTGTGTAGTGATAGCTTCCTGAGGTTTTATGATTTTTTGGAATTTTTTATATATGCTGGATACATGTACTTGGATAGCTATGCAAAATTCTCCACTATACTATGGCTTGCTTTTTAAATTCCATAATATGTCTCTTAATTGGAAAAGGTTTTTAGTTTTGACAAAGTCCAATTTGTCATTTTCCTTTTAAATGTATGACATTTTGTATCATGTTTATGACAACCTCTTGTAAGGTCATGAAGATAATTATCTTCATTTATTCTAGAAGCATTGTGTATTAAATTTTTACACTTCTTTATAGGCTCTATCAACATTAATTTTTTGCATGTGATGTGAGAAAAAGATTAAGGATCATTCTCCCCTCCCCTCCCATATTGATACCACTTGCTCCAGCACCATTCGTAAGACCTTCTTGCCCCACAGAATTATATTAGCACCTTTGTCAAACATTGTGTGATAATATGTATGTGGGTTTACTTATGGGTTTCCTGTTCTGCCACTGGAGTCTCTACTGTCATCAGTGCTTCAGTATCACCCTATATAATAAAAGGCTAATATGCAAATTGACCGAACAGCAGAATGATTGGTCACTATGACATGCACTGACCACTGGGGGGAAGATGTTCAATGCAGGAGCTGCCCCTTGGTAGTCATTGTGCTCTCTCGGGGAGGGGGGGGGCACTGCTCATCCAGAAGCCCAGCTCACAGCTGGTGAGTGCAGCAGCAGTGGCAGGAGCCTCTCTCGCCTCTGTGGCAGCACTAAGGATGTCCAACTCCCGGCATAGGCCTGCTCCCCTTGGGGTGCAGGCCTAAGCCATCAGTTGGACATCTCCCAAGGGCTGCTGGACTGCTAGAGGGTGCAGGCTGGGCTGAGAGGACCCCCCCCCCAAGTACATGAATTTCATGCACCAGGCCTCTAGTAACTGCATAATAAGTTTGTAGGTATAAGTCCTCTCCAGCTATTTCTCTGCCTCAGGATCATCACAGCACTTGGGGTCCTTTGCATTTTCATATGAATTTTAGAATCAACTCCCCAGTCTCTACAATATGCCTGCCAGGATTTCAAATGACTCACTGTTTCCCATGCTTCCTGCATGCCCCCTCTCTGGGCACACTAGGACGCCTTAGGATTTCTAGAGTCCCGTTTGTTCAGCAGGGAACATCTGGGCACAATCTTAATTCTTTCAAGATTTCAACAAAGGCGTGGACAGCCAAGCCCTGGATTGAGAGCAAAGCAGTTTCATTTCCAATCCAGAGGACTCAGCCCACCAGTAAAATCCCGCCCACTGCTTCCTGTGTTGCTGGCAATCTTGGGATGGTTTTTACATTTTTAAATAGTTGATATAAAACCAAAAGAAGAAGAAGATTTATGGAACGTGAAAATTTTATTAATTTCAAAGTTCCTTGCCCAAAAATACACTTTTATTTGAGCACACACACTCATTCACGTCAGTATTGTCTATGGCTGTGCTCCTGCTCCAGTGGCAGAGTGAGTACCTGTCAAAGCCTCAAATATTCACTTATGGTCACTTCCAGGAAGTTTGTTGACCCATTCTTTATCATATACCTTCTAGTCTCTGCTTGAGAATTGGTGTGTTCTATTCTGAGTTCATCTTCTTTTATAGTAACTTATACTCAGCCAGAAGCAAGCTCTTCTAAAAAAAATGTTTTTATTGATTTTAGAGAGAAAGGGAGACAGATGAAGAGATAGAAACATCGATGAGAGAGAAACATCCTGCATGCTGCCTACTGGGGATCAAGCTACAACCTGGGCATGTGCCCTGACTGGGAATCAACCAGCAACCTCTTGGTTCATGGGTTGGCACTCCACCACTGAGCCACTTCAGAACACAGGCCACCATTTTCCCAACCTTTTTGATCCATTTCTTTTCATTTTTTTCTAGATTTTACTTTAGGAACCTTTTTCCATCTACTAGGTCCCAAAACCAATGCCACATTTTTGTTATTTTTATGGCAACCTCCAATTCCTAGGTACCAGTTTTGTGGTATGTATATACTAGTATTGCCACAATAACACTGCATTACAATGAACTGTAAAAGCCTTCTGTGCATGGTGGCAGGCATTCATTTAGCTCACCCGACTGTGGGTGGCCTGTGATAGACTAGCTGGAGCATGGGACTCTGATCCAGGCACCTTTCATTGTAAATGTTTTAAAATATATTTCATTGATTTCAGAGAGAAAGGAGAGGGAGAGAGAAATAGAAACATCAACAATGAAAGATAATCATTGATCAGCTGCCTCCTGCATACCCCTTACTGGGGAATGAGCCCACAACATGTGACATGTTTTTTTTTTTTTGCTTCTGCATTTTGATTGCTTCTCTGTGTTTATTTCTGTGTATTATGTAGAGCTTCTATGTCTCCTGGAATTGGTAGAGTGGCCTTGTGTAGTAGGTATCTTGTAGGGGCCAGTAGCTCAGCCTCCCCAGTCACTTTATCTGGGCACCCTAGATGCATCCCTGTGTGGGCTGTATGCACGGTCTTATTGTAGTTGAGCTCTTATTGCTGTTGGATCACTGGGAGGAGTTGACCTCCAGGCCAATTGACTGTGAGGGCCAGCTGTGACTACAGTGGAAGAAGTGCTGTGCAGGAGAGACCCCTATGAGTAGGACTTGTTTCAGTGGGGCTTTGGTGCTCATTGAGTCTGCCTCTTGATGTGTATAGTTGTAATCTGGAATGGGCTAAATCTATCCACCATATGTACTAACTCTAGGGCCCTTCTGGAGGTGCAAAGTCATCCAATTCCTATGCCCTGCCTGGGTCCACCCATCAGGAGCTACAGAGCAATCTGCAGATGGCTGCTATATGTGTTGGGCTTGGAAGTGCCTAGGAGAGGCCAAGTTGTGAAACAAGGCAGACTGCTGCTAGTGCCAGGCCTAGGGATTCTTATTGAGTGGTTTGGGGCATGCTGATGCCAGCTGCTGCTAGTTTGAGAGATTTTAGGAAAGTCTGAAGCCTGAACCAGGACAGGCCACTCATGGAAAACCTCTGCAAACAGATTGGGTAGGGATGAAAATTGGGTGGTATGGGATCTTAGGGAATCACCAGGGCATAAGGAACAGTGTGAGCCAGATTAATGGAAACTCAGATTTGGCGTCTGCCAGTCAGCTCTGCAAAAGGGAAAGTCTTGGCATATGAACAATGACCACTGTGAACACCCCTGTCTGAGAGAAAGCCATCCCTGAGTTCTTTCTCTGATGTCAGACAATCCAGTTCCTCCCTGTATGTCCCTGGATCCACTCAAGTGGCTGCCTCAGCACTGGAGCTCAGAGGGAGCAAGTTCTCTGTAAGTACACAGGCCAGTGCCTTAAGAGAAACAATAGGGACTCCAGCAGGCTCCATGTCACTCAACCACAATCCCCACTGGTTTTTATAGCCTGAAATTATGGGACTTCTCTTTCCAGCACTGGAATCCGGTGCTGAGGGGTCTGGTGTGGGGCTGGAACCCCTTGTTCCTCATGGAAGGTCTCCTCAGCTTAGATATCCCTCCTGATTAAAAAAGATGTCACACATGGTTGTCAGACTAGCCTGATCTACATCTCCTCCCCTCCTAGCAAACTCAATGTGCTTTCTTCTTTAATTTTACAGTTATAGGATATCCATTCAGCCAGATTTCAGGCAGTTCTGAATGATGGTTATTCTGTTGTTTAGTTGTCATTTTTATGTGGTTGTGGCAGGCAGTGAGTACTGCATTTGCCTATGCCACCATCTTGGTTCCTGGCCCCTATATCTATCCAAAAATATTTATTGTGTTAAAATACACATAACATAAAATATCCCATCCTAACAATTTTTAAGTGTACAGTTCAATGATATAAAATACATTCACATCATTATACAGCCATTGCCAATGATAATCACTAGAATTCTGTTTATCCTGTAAATCAAAATGTATACTCATTAAACAGTAAATCCTCATTTTCCCTTTTTCACCAGCTACTGGCAACCACCATTATACTTCCTGTATTTATAACTTTGACTAAGCTACTTCATAAAGTGGACTCATACAGTATCTGTCCTTTTGTGATTGGCTAATTGCACTTAGCACAATGCCCTCAAGGTTTGTTCATGTTGTAACATGTGTCAGAATTTTCTTCCTTTGGAATTCTAAATAATATTCCATTGTATGTGTATGCCATATTTTAATATGTTGTGGACGCTTGGTTTGCTATTGTTAATAATGCTTCTATGAACATGGGTGTGCAAATATCTCTTCAAATATTTGCTTTCAAATATTGCTTTCAAATATTTGGGGTATATGGCCAGAAGTGGAATTGCTGGGTTAAATGATAATCCTATTTTTAATTTTTTGAGGAACCTACATACTGTTTTCCCCAGTGGCTGTACCATTTTTGTTCCTATCAACAGTGCACAAGAGTTTCAATTTCTCCACATCCTTGTTCTCTGTTTTTGATAGTAGCCATTTTAATGAGTGTGAGGTGATACCTCATAGTACTAATTTGCTTTTCCCTTATGATTAGTAATGTTGAGCATATTCTCATGTGCTTATTGGCTCTTTGTATCTCTTCTTTGGAGAAATGTCTATCACAGCTTTTGAATCAGGTTGGTTGTTTTGTTGTTGAATTTTATATTCTGGATATTAACCCCTGATCAGATATATGATTTGAAAATATTTTCTCCCATTCTGAGGGGTTGCCTTTTTACTCTAGAAGTGTCTTTTCATATACATTTTAAATTTCTCATGAAGTCCAATTTGTCTATTCTTTTGTGGCCTGAGCCTTTGGTGTCATGATAAGGAAATAACTGCCAATTTCCAATGTTATGAAGCTTTTGTCCTATATTTTAAAATCTATAGAGACTTAATTTGTGTCCTAATATATGATCTATCCTGGAAAATGCCCCATGTATATGTATATTGAGATGATGTATATGTTGTTGTTGGGTGAAGTGTTCAGTATGTGTCTGTTATATCTAGCCAGTGTACTGTGATGTTTAAGTCCTTTACCTCTTTCCATGTCTGGTTGTCCTTTAATGAAGGTGAGGTATTGAAGTCTCAAACTATTATTATAGAACTGTATACTTTACCCTTCAATTTTATGGGGCTCTGCTTCATTTATTTTAATGGTGTGTCATTAGTTGAGTAAATTGTTTATAATTGTTCTATTTTCTTGTCCTCATGATAGCAGATCCCTGTGTCTGTGGTAGCAAGCAGAACAGGCAAAACTATGGTGTTACTGGTGTAGTTCTTGAACCCAGAGGACTTTCAAAGACATGGGCCTTGTTTCTGTCCTTCCTCCAAAGTAGTGTACCTGTGCCAGGCCCTGGGGCAAGAGTATATGATGTGCTGCCCCTCAGTGGTGGAAGGGCTCTGCTCTGTGTGCAAGCTCTGTTTTCTGGGTCCCCAGTGGCAGTTGGCTATCTCTTCTGGTCCTGAGGAACCTCCTCTCTGGTCCTTGCCCTACCCCCCCGCCCCTATTTCTCATGAGCTCCCACTGAATGCCCTTCTGTTATGATGGAATGACCAACTGCCCCCCTGCCAGCCTGATCACCCCTAACTGTCTTGTGTTTTTCTGTTTCCTGAGCTAGTACACTGCCAGCACTGAAGAATTCATTGCATTTACAGCTGACTTCTTCCCACTCATGTCTGTGCTGTACTTCTCCTTTTGTGTTCGGGGAAAGGTGAAACAGCCTGTGCCAGGCTCATCACTGTGGTCCTCTGTCTGCCTAGTTCTGTGTGGCCTCAGCATCCCTGTGAGCATAATGGGGATATTTTCTCCCACCTCAACACTGCCTCCCTCAGTGTCCTTGGCATCCCATGAGACTCTTCATTCTTGGCCCATTGGAACTCAGCTTCCCAGCCCCGCTGAGCTCTTAGTACTGTGACGTCCAACCTGGCTACTCTGCCCTCTGTGGAGATGTACCCTCTACATTCCTGGCTCAGGGACCTGCAGCAGACCACGGAAAACCAGCCCCCTGTGAGGCCTCTGGGGCTCTCTTCCCCTGGAACATCCTCCTCCTGGCATCCATCCGCCTTGCAGATTCCAGCTGCCTGTGTTCTTTGCATTTCAGGCCTCGAAAGTGCTCTAGGCAGGATGTAGGGCCCTTGTAGACCTTGTCTCCTCTGTTCTCTCTTCTCAGTGGCCACACCAAAAGTCCATAGATAGATTTTTAACTGGCTTGGGAGTTTCAAAGTAGTTTCCTAACTGCATTTTCCTGGGTGGCCTCTTCTAACAACACCCTAAGTCTGTGGACTCTCTATTGCTCTGCATTCTATGTGCATCAACTAATTCTTCTGTGCCTCTTTTCCTGACATTAATTACCTCACCAACACAGCAGCAGCGACCACAGACATGCTGGCATTCTGCTTTCTATCTCTTCCCCTCAAGGTCCATGTGCATCAGCTCCAAAACAGATTTCCCAAATATAGGTCCCCTTTAACCCTGATCAGAGGGGCTGTCAATCTGTGGGAGCAGCTCCATCCAGTCAGGCTGGCATGGAGCCCTGGGACCCACTCACACATTGGTCAGGAAAGCTTAAACTTTCTGGGACTGATTTCTATATCCCTCAGCACAAAGAGGACACAGGGGTGACGCGCCACAAAACTCAAAGCTTCTTTTCTTGTACACACAGTGCCAACCTACAATCCCCACCCCTACAGCTACCAGGGACAGAGCTGATGGAGTCCGTGCACTCATGCTATAGCAGTGGGAAGACATGCTGCAGGCCTTGATGGGCCTGGCTCTGATGGTTCTTTTATAAAGTTTCATGTGACATTTAAATTCGTATTTCATTGACCAATGCCTGAATCCCAGTGCAGAGAAGGGAGCCATTGGAGGATAGGAGCAAGAGAAAAAGCCACTGGTTGAGCCAACGGGGCATTGAATTGGGCTGGGCGTGTCCTGAGGAACAGGGCTGAGGAGGACCTCTCACTGGATCTGTGCTTCTTTCTGACAGGTGACACCTCAGACCACCTGCAGGAGTTGCAGATGTCTCTGCTCCCATTCGTCTTATGCCAGATGCTCTATGGACACACATCATACATTCTGCCAGACATGATATGTGCAGGGGGCCCCGGGAACCTGAAGACAGCCTGCGAGGTGCATTCTGACTCAGGGATGGGGGCCAAACCCATGACTTTCATGTGTTCCATCTGCTTGAAGCCATAGGGGATATTTGTACTGAATGGGTGGGTGGCCCCCAAAAGCCTGGCCCCTGTGGGGTTCAGAGCACATCGTCATGTGGCCACAGGCTGGACCTGGGTGGCCTGGGTACAGATGGGACACAACCCAGTCAGTGCCCAGTGCCCTGTGGACCCCAATGTTGGCCAAAAGGGCCTTGCCTGCTAACTATCACCCTGGGCATCTGCTCTGCCTTCCCACAGCAGGGCCTGGCGCTGGCCATGTGGGCTGCGGTGTGAAGGAGCTCTGGACTGGCCCTAGAGGATTGGGCTCTGGGCCGTACTCATGCAGGGGGCAGCAGGCCGCAGGCTCTGGGTTCACAGGAAACTCCTCTTTTCTTCCAGGGTGATTCTGGGGGCCCCCTCGTCTGTGAATCCAACCACACATGGGTGCAAATTGGAATAGTGAGCTGGAGCCGTGGTTGCCTGTTCCCCATGTATCCTACAGTTTTTGCTCGTGTCTCCCGTTTCTCCATATGGATCCATCATCAGATAGCATTAACACCCGTACCTCCTCAGCCGCTCCCCACCCTCTCCTCCTCTCTAGGGGCCTCTGTCCATGTCCTTATGACCACGATGACCTTCCTGACAGTGTTGTGAGGGCAAGACCCTTGCCCTGGCTTTCTCATGCTGCATGCCCCGGTCCCTGCCCATCTCAGCCCCTCAAGTCTTCAGGAATCCGAGTGAGGCGAGGGCAGCCATCCAGGCCAATTCCGGGTCAGAAAGGAGCGGAGCCGGGGCCACACCCCAAGAAGCAGACCCCTTCTCACCACAGAAGAGTCAGGGTGCCCAGGGAGAGCGAGGTGCCTAGGCTGAGTGCTCTGGTACCTGAGATTTGGTCATTTATTAAATATTTACAAAGTGAGCATCCTGGAATTCCTGCGTCTGTCTTTCCACCCGAGTGCTGGCTCCCTCATGCGGACAAGTGGCCTTGTCAGGATGACAGGTGGCAGAGCGAGAAGAGAATTACAAACCGACACAGCGTCTCTAGGACAGCCACACAGATACATGTCTGAGTCTAGATCCAGGCCCCAGAGAAAGTTGTTGTTTTAATACAACTACCAGGAACACAGCATTAAGTACTTAACATGAACTGAAAATTGGGAAACATGAACTGAGAGCAAGCACATGGAAGGAATTAAAAGGATAAAAGCCGAAATCAACGAACCAAGCAGTAGGAAAACACTCAAGCTAATATTTTAAAAATCTGATTTAAGAAAACAGGAAAAGAAATCACTAACCTAATCAAGATATACTAGTAAAATGAGACCAACACACACACACACACACACGAAATAACAAGGGGAAATAGCCTTTAAACACAGAAATTTTAAGAAATCATAAGACATATTGTACAACTCTCAATGTAAGTAAATTTAAGATGAAACATTTCACTTTGTAGGAGAAAAAGAAACAAATGAAACTCCGGTAGAGAAAGATGGGAGAGGGATAGTTAGAAACATCGATGAGAGAGAAACATCGATCAGCTGCCTCCTGCACAGCCTCCGCTGGGGATGTATCCACAACCAAGGTACATGTCCTTGACTGAAATCAAACCTGGGATTCTTCAGTCTTCAGGCCTATCCACTGAGCCAAACTGGTCAGGGCAAGGTAGCCTTTCTTTAGTGGGTAACGTGGAGTGCATTTCTGCTAAAATTACGGTGAAGGGCAAGCTGCCCCTTTATGTCCTGCTCCTTCCCACAGAAGATAAGCTACTACAGCTACACAAGAGAAGAGAACCATCCAGGAAAATGGAAAGGAGTCTTTGAAACTCTCTTGTGAAAAAGACTTGGAGTGGAGTGCCCTGGCTGGTATTGCTCAGTGGTTACAGCTCAGGCCCATGCACCAAAGGGTCACAGGTTCAATTCTGGATTGAGGGCACATATTGGATTACAGGTTCAATCTTGACCCCGGTCAGGACATGTGCAAGGGACAACTAATCTCTCTCTCTCTCTCTCTCTCTCTACCCTCCCTCCCTCCCTCTCTCCATTCCACTCTCTCTAAAAATCAATGTTCTTGGGTGAGGATTAACAACAAACAAAAGATTTGAAGCATATCTAGAACCCTCAAGAGAAAAATATGAAGCTGCCACGAATAGTAAGAAAATTCAGTACAGTCGCAAGATAAAACATGATAAAATCACTGTATCTTCCAATTAGAAGACATATATCTGAAAAGAAGACACCAATTATAATAGCAACAAAAAAGGTAAGGTACTTGTGGCCTTAACGAGATGTGAAAATAGATATGGAAAATCTTTAAAATATTCATGGGGGGAGATTTGAATGACTGATAAAAACGTTCATACTGTCAAACAGATCAAGTCAAAATGTGCTAGTTTTTTCTGGAACTGGATAAATTGATTTCAAAGTTTATATCAAAACACAAGTGAGAAAACCCAGGAATAAAACTATGTGGTGGGAACTAATTTAGCAGATATTCAAAACTCCCATAAAGGCTCCATCATTCCAACAAGCCATATAGACTTGACAATCTGTGTCTGTGTAGACACACCAGTAGGTAAAACCCTCAAAACTGGGACCGAGTAGATGTGGAAAAGTTGTGCATGATAAATGTGTCCATTTAAATCAGAAGTGCAATTTGGCATGAGCAAAATATTTGGTCCCAGAAACTGTATTCATTCTGATCAAGTAACTTTAACACAGGAATTTAAGAATGAATGAACACGAGAATTCTTTCAATAGTTCAAAACATAACTGTAGTTATCTATGCACTAAGCATGCATGTGATATGCATGGAGTATTTGTTAAGTCTTGCTTTATATCAGGCCCTGTCAGGGTCCTGCAGTGAAAGAAAGGCACCAGCCCTAAGTGGTTTGGTTCAGTGGATAGAGCATCAGTCTGCAGATTGAGGGATCCCAGGTTCAATTCCGGTCAAGGGCAAGTACACATCCCCGGTGGGGGGTGTGCAGGAGGCTGCTGATCAATGTTTCTCTCTTGTTGATGTTTCTAACTCTATCCCTCTTCCTTCCCCTCTATAAAAAGTAAGTAAAATATTTTTAAAAAAAATAACAAAAAGGCACCAAAGTGGCTGTCCCGGAGGCCCTGGGCCCATTCCAGCATGCAGCTAAGGAGGACCTGCACGTAAGGCCAGAGCAATACATTCCCACTGGTGTGATCGTAATGTTGGCAGCACTCGAGCGTTTTAACAGCAATCGGTAAGACCAGTTTGCACTTGCACTGTCTTTTCCCACCTGTTCTGTCATTCTTCATTCACATCCGGGTTCACTGGGGCCCCAGCTAAGGTGAAGCCAGCGTGCGGTGCATCTCCCCCAGTTACACGCTATACGTCCCTCCACGAAGAGATAATGATCGCCAAGCCTCTGGGGGCGGCAGCACTGGCGGAGCACCCGGGCCCCGCACTGTGCAGCACCGGGCATGAGCCAGAAGCGAGGCCACAATGGAAGGTTTAGTTCTTAATCTGTGGGTCAAGATGGAAGCCCTCTGCTGCCAGGAATGCACCAGATAAAGTAGCGTGTGCATGGTAAACACAGCACACGTGTCCCTGTGTGGATGGAATCACATCACAGAACTTCTTTGAGCCCCTGTTCATTGGCAGAAAACTGTTAGCGCCCTGACCCTGGGGCATTGGCAGCCACTTCATGCATTCCAGCTGCCCTTCCTGCCTCAGCTGCTCCTCTGCGCCTGCCTCAGCCAGGTCACAGAATTACTGCACAGGCAGCCGACCCCCCACACTGGACAGTGAGACGGAGAGCAGCATTGCAGAGAATGAAGCAGCAACTTCACACACATGTGAATTGTTCTAGTGGATACATTTAATGTCAGGTTAATGTGTACATTTCTCCCCCCCCCCCCCCCAGTATTCTCTATCATTCTAAAATTCAAATAATAACTGGCGGGGAGTAACCTAGTTAGACAACCAAGGAAAAGAAGCCAAAATACAAACTAGGGGGAAAAAATACTTCAGAGACTAAACCTCTCTTATTATATCACAATGGAAACTAACCCTTTGAGGGTGGAAATCATGAGGAAAATCAGGACAGCTGTCAGATTGATAGATAGGGTGCAAATGATGACAGAAGGGCTGAGGCAGGTGTGAGGTCAGGACGCTCCAAGCAGCGCCCAAGGGCCACCAAGGGTGCATGCAAGCCACCCCGCTGACCTCGTCCACTTTGGTGAATTCACACTCTTCCAGTGTCATGGTTACTGTGAAACGGCTGGTCAGGTAGGAATCACAGAACACAATGACAAGCTTCTCCAACCAATGTTTAAAAACTCTTAAGTGGTCAAACTTTATGGTGCCTGGGTTATATTCTCCAAGATTAAAGTTTTTCACTTACTGTATTGTTTAAACTATTCTTTTTTAAAGTATATTTTTAATGATTTCACAAAGGAAAGGAGAGGGAGAGAGAAACATCAATGATGAGGGAGAGGAGAGAGAGAGAAACATCAGTGATGATCGGCTGCCTCCTGCACACCCCCTACTAGGGATCAAGCCTGCAACCCAAGCATGTGTCTTTGATCAGAATCGAACCTGGGACCCTTCAGTCTGCAGGCTGGCGCTCTATCCACTGAGTCAAACCGGCTAGGGCTGTTTAAACTATTCTTATTGTGGTAAATATATATAACAAAATGTACCATTTCAATCACTTTTTTTATAGTTGACAGTATTACAAATGTCCCCCTTTTTTCCCCTTGGGCCCCCCTACACTCACCCCTGCCTCTCCCCAGGGGACTGTGCATATATGCATGTAAGTTCTTTGATTAGTATACACTTAGTTCTGCGGCATTAAGTATAGTACCTTCACACCATTGTCACTGCTATTCTGGAACTTTTTTCTTCTTCCCAAACTTAAACTCTGTCCCCACTAAATACTCCCTCTTATTCTCTCCTCCCTCAGCGGCTGGCACCCACATTCTGCCTCTTTCTCTGTGAATCTGCCTCTTCTAGGAACCTCACAGAAGTGGGATGATGCAGTATGCGTCTTTTGGTGACTGGCTTATTTCACTCGGCATGACGTTTTCAAAGTTCATCCATGTTGTAAACATGAATCGGAATGTACTTTTTTCCAGAGTGAATGTTTTATCATATGCATTTGCTCATTTTATTTTTTATTTTTTAAATATATTTTATTGATTTTTTTTTTACAGAGAGGAAGGGAGAGGGATAGAGAGTTAGAAACATCGATGAGAGGAAAACATCGATCAGTTGCCTCCTGCACACTCCCTACTGGGTATGTGCCCGCAACCAATGTACATGCCCTTGACCGGAATTGAACCTGGGACCCTTGAGTCTGCAGGCCAACACTCTATCTAATGAGCCAAACCAGGTAGGGCATGCTCATTTTATTTATTCACTTATCCATTGATGGACATGTGGGGCTATTTTCACATTTTGGAGATTATAGATATGCTGCTATGCACATTAAATATGTTTCATATCAAATCTCAAGTCTTTTATGTATATACCCAGAAGTAGAATTATTGGATAATATGGGAATTCTATATTTAATTTTTTTTGAGGAACCATTATACTGTTTTGATGCAGCTGCACCACTTTACATTCTCAACAGCAATGCACAAGGGGTCCAATTTCTCTACGTCATTATCAACATTTGTTCTTTTCTTTGTTTTTTAAATAGTCATTCTCAATGTGTTTTATTTGAATTTTCCTAATGATTAATGATGTTGAATATCTTTGCATGTGCTTATTAAACATTTCTTTGGAGAAATGTCTATTCAAATCCTTTGCCCATTTTGGGGGGTTATTTTGTTTTTTGTTTCTGAGTTTTAGGAGCACATTATATATATTCTGAATATTAATCCATGTGATTTGCAAATATTTTCTCCCATTCTGTGTGGCTTGCCTTTTTACTCATTTTTAATTATTTTTTATTGTGGTAAAATACACATAACATAAAACTTAACATTTTTAGCTGAAACTGGTCTGGCTCAATGGATAGAGTGTCGGCCTGATGACTGAAAGGTCCCAGGTTTGATTCTGGTCAAAGGCATGTACCTGGGTTGAGGGCACATTCCCAGTGGGGGGTGTGCAGGAGGAGCTGATCGATGTTTCTCTCTCATAGATGTTTCTAACTCTCTATCCCTCTCCCTTCCTCTCTGTAAAATATCAATAAATTAAAAAAAAACATTTTTAACCATTTTAGTGCACTTTTCAGTGATTAAGTATATTCATATTATTGTGCAACCAGTGCCACAATCCATTTATCATACTGATAAATCTCACTTCCACCTGACACTATACATAATTAGAATAATATTGACTATACTAGAGGCCTGGTGCACGAAATTCGTGCATGGGACCAGGGTTTGGGGTCACTCAGCCGAGAGAGAGAGAGAGAGAGAGAGAGAGAAAGAGAGAGAGAGAGAGAGAGAGAGAGAAACACCTGGGTCTCCAGCTGCCCTCTGTCTCACTTAGCTACTATCCCTGCTGGTTTTCATAGCCAGAAGTTATGGGAATTTCTCTTGCCAACACTAGAATTTTGGGCTGAGGGCATTTGGTGTGGGGCTGGGACCCCTCACTCCTCCTGGGAGGACTTTCACAGTCCAGATATCCCTTCTGAAGTTTAACAACCAACATAGATGTGGAACCAGCCAACTCCCCATCTTCATCCCTCCTACCAGTCTCAATGTAGCTTCTTTCTATCTTTATAGGACTTCTGTTCACTATATTCCTGGCAGTTGTTCTGTAGTTTAGTTATAATTTTGATGTGGTTGTGGGAGGATGTGAGTAACCACATTTACCTACTCTGTCATCTTGACCAGAACTTCCAATGTCTTATAATTTTCTAAGTACAGGTCTTTTACCTCCTTGGTTAAATTTATTCCTGGATATTTTAATTTTTTTACTCAATTGTAAATGGGGATGTTGCCTTACTTTTTTAAATAGTTCATTATAGATATATAAAATGCAATTGAGTTCTGAATATTAATTTTGCATCCTGCTATATTACTGAATTCATTTAGCAGTTCTAAGAGTTTTTTGGTAGAATTTTTAATATCATATTATCAACAAATAATGACAGTTTTCCTTCTTCCTTTCCAATTTGGATGCTTTTTGTATGATTTTCTTGTCTGCATGCTGTGGGTTTGACTTTTAATACTGCTGAATAAAAGTGCTGAAAGTGGACAACCTTGTCTTTTTTCTGATTTTAAGGAACATGCTTCTAGCTTTTCCCTCTGAATATAATGTTAGCTGTGTGTTTGTATGTATAGTCTGCTATTTTTGGCCTTTATCATAGTCAGGTATATTCCCTCTAGTCCCATTTTGCTGAGAGTTTTTATGCAAAGTGGAACATGAATTTTGTCAAATTTTTTTTTCTACATCTATGAATATGACTGGGTGATTTTCATCCTGCAGTTTATTTATTTATTTATTTATATTTTTTGTATATATTTTAAATTTTGTTGTCTTTATTTTTTTACTTTTTAAAATAAATCTTTATTGTTCATATTATTACAATTGTTCCTCATTTTTTCCCCTCCATTGCTCCCCTCCACTAGGTTCCCACCCCACCCTCTGTCCTCATCCATAGGTGCACAGTTTATGTTCAGTCTCTTCCCACACACCCCAGTCCCCTTTTCATCAGTCCACTGCCCTTCCATACCTCTGATTCTATTATATTCACCAGTTAATATTGTTCATCAGATTTTTTAATTCCCTTCGTTTTTAGATTCACTTGTTGATAGTTACGTATTTGTTGTTCATAGTTTTTATCTTTATTTTCTTCCTCTTCCTAAAGAACCCCCTTCAGCAATTCATATAATTCTGGTTTGGCGGTGATGAACTCCTTTAGCTTTTTTTTATTTGTGAAGCTCTTTATTTGGCCTTCAATTCTGAGTGATAGCTTTGGTGGGTAGAGTATTTTTGGCTGTAGGTTCTTGCTATTCATCACCTTGAATATTTCTTGCCATTCCCGTCTGGCCTGCATGGTTTCTGTTGAGAAATCAGCTGATAATTGTATGGGTGCTCCTTTATAGGTAACTACCTGCTTTTCTCTTGCTGTTTTTAATATTCTCTCTTTTGCTCTTGGAATTTTAATTATGATGTGTCTTGGTGTGGTCCTCTTTGGATTCCTTTTGTTTGGGGTTCTGTGTGCTTCCTGGACTTGTAATTCTAATTCTTTCACCAGGTGGGGGAAGTTTTCTGTCACTATTTCTTCCAATATGTTTTTGGTATCTTGCTCTCTCTCTTCTTCCGGGAACCCCATAATTCTGATGTTGGTTTACTTGAAGTTATCCCAGAGGTTTCTTACATTATCTTCAACTTTCTGGATTCTCTTGCCTTCTTGCTTCTGCTCTGGCTCTTTGTGTCCCAAATCTTTGACTTGATTCTTGCGATCTTCCATTCTGTTTTTAGGACTCTGTATAATATTTTTTATTTCAGACAATGTATTCTTTATTTCTAGTTGATCCCTTTTCATATCCTCATAGGTCTGTTTATTTTATCGACCTTTTCTAGGAAATTCTTGAAAAACCTTATAACCATGGTTTTGAACTCTATATCCAGTCTTCTGTTCTCCTCCATTTCTTTCGTTTGTGATCTGTTTCCTTATCTCTGCATTTTAGCTGCTTCCCTGAGTTGGTAGGGTGGCTTTGTGTGCTAAGGTGTCCTATATGGTTCAGTGGGTCAGCCTCCCAGTTACCTGAGGTGGACACTCTTGGTGCACCCTTTTGTGGACTGTGTGTACAGCCTTGTTGTAGTTAAGTCTTGATTGTTGTTGGTATCACTGGGAGGAACTGACCTCCAGGCAATTGGCTATGAGGATCAGCTGTGTCTATGCCAGGAGACATCCTTATTCGACTAGACTTGGAAAATTGCAAAAGCCTCCGTGCTCAGCTTCGATTGGGTGGAGTTTCAGGGTGGAGCCTACAGTCTTGGCTTCCTGTCAGCCCCGCCCTATGAGGTTCCTGAGTCTCAGTGTTCCTCAGAGTCCTTTGGTACTTGCTGCAAGCACCTCTGAGTAAAAGGTGCCCTCGAGTTTCACCCGCTACCAGACACTCTAGTCTCTCCCCATGATCCTGAAACTGGGGTTCAGTGTGGTTGGAAGTGAGGTTCAGTGCAGTTTGGAGCTTTTGTCTCCTTCCTGCTAGGGCAATCCAGTGGCACAGTCAACAGTCCGTCTTCTGCACGCAATGTGAGCACCTCTGGGACTCTGCCTTTTGCCACTCCCCTGAGTTTCTGCCTTACAGCTTAGACTCCCTCTGTATGAGCCTGGATACCCAGGGTCTGGCATAGAACTGGGATTCAGTGCAGTCGGAACTGGGGTTCAGTGCAGCCTGGAGCTTTTATCTCCTTCCCGCTAGGGGACACCAGCCAGGCACTCAGCCACCCCCTCCTCTCCAGCTCAATCCTCTCTCCATACCTTAGGCTTTTACAGCTCCTCTGATTTTCCATCTGGTTTTCTCTTTCCTTCTAGTTGTAGAATTTCTAGTCAGTCAACTTTCCTGTAGTTCTGGATAATGTCCATTTTGTATTTTAGTTGTATTTTTTGAAATTGTTGTGCAAGGCTGCAGTTAGGCATTTACCTATGCCACCATCTTGGTTTCTCTCTCCATCCTGCAATTTACTTATGTGGTATATCCCATTAAGTGATTTGTGGGAACTGAACCAACCTTGCATCCCAATAACAAATCCCACTTAGTTATGATGTATGACATTTTTAATATATTGCTGATTTTGGTTTGCTACTGAGACTTTTTGCATCTAAGCTGATCAGGGATACTGGCCTATTGCGGGGGTCTGATCTGGTGGGATTTCCCTTTTCCATGTCCCACATGGAAAGAGAGGTGAACGAACTGGTTCTAAGTGGAGGTGCCCAGGGATTGAGAAATATTAGAAATAAAGAGAGAAGACACAGAGATAGATTTTAAGCTGGGAGCTGGGAGGGCCGCTGACCTCCTCTGCTGGAGAGACTGACTGACGACCTCCTGAGCCACGCAGCACATCTATTTATCCTCCAATCCAACAAGGGGTTTCACAGGAAAACAAAAGCCTGGAGGGCCCAGGTTCCACCCACTCCTTCCTCCTGGACAAACACAAGCCAGGAACTAAGAACATCTCTACACTCCCAGGGCAGGAGTGCAACTGACATGATTCTGCCAATATCCCGGGCCCAGTTAGCAACAATCTAAAGAATGTCCAGGTGTCTTCCCATTTGGCCCTCTACAGCCTATAATTTTCTTTACTTGTAAATCTTTATCAGCTTTTGGAATCAGTGTAATGTTGGCCTTGTAAATAAGCTTGGGAACCTTTCTTCCTCTTCCATTTTTTTTTAATATTTTGAGAAGGAAGTCATTAATTCTTTGAATATTTGGCAAAATTTACCCTTGAAGCCATCTGGTCCAGAACATTTGTTTATTGTTTGTTGGGTTTGGGTTTGTTAGTAGTAATTGGTCAGTTCTGATTTTCTGCTTCTTCTTGATCCATTTTTAGAAAATTTTATGTGTCTAGGAATCTATCCATTTCTTCCATGATGTCCAATTTGCTGGCATATAATTATTAACAGTATTTTTTTATATAATCATTTGTATTTCTGTGGTGTCAGTTGTCACTTCTCTTTCATTTCTGACTTTACTTATCTGGGTCCTCTTGATGAGTTTGGCAAAAGGTTTATCAATTTTATTTTTTTTAAAGAACCAACTCTTGGTTTCATTAATCTTTTGTACTTTTTTTTTTTTTTTTTTTTTTTTTTTTTTGCTGTGTTTCATTTATTTCCACTCTGACCTTTATTATTTCCTCACTTCTACATACTTCAGGAACTGTCCTTTCTTCCTTCCTTTTTTCCTTCCTTCCTTCCTTCCTTCCTTCCTTCCTTCCTTCCTTCCTTCCTTCCTTCCTTCCTTTCTTCCTTCCTTCCTTTTCCCTTGTCTTTTGGTTCCTTAAGGTGTAAGGTTGGATTGTTTATTTGAGATTATTCTTGTTGGGTTCTTTTTTGAGGTATAGCTTTATTACTATATAATTTCCCCAAGCAATGATTAAGGCTATTTCCCCCTTCCTGGCTACCTACCCACAGACACTGTAGTCATGTGGTTTCAGCACGCAGCCCCCCTGAGGCCACTGCCCCAGCAGGCAACTACCGGGTGCCTCTATGAGCTGCAACTAGGCACACTTGTATTCAACCAAGGACTCAAGGCCCCAGCAGCAGAAACTTGGACTTCCTCCTCCTCAGCTGCTGACCTTCTGTCACTGCACTGATCCAGCACGCAAGCCCTCAGAGCCTGCTAATCTGGAAGGTGGCCCCTGGGTGCTTCTCTGAGCCCTGCATAAGGGACCCCTAGGCCCACTGCCCCAGCAGACAGCTCCTGGGTACCTCTGTAAGCCATTGAGCATGCATACCCAACCAAGAGCACATTTCCCCCAAAGCAGAAACTGGGACTTCTCCCTCTATGGGGCTGGTGGCACACCACAATCACTCTGATCTAGTGTGTGTGCCCCATGAGCACACACCCCTTGCAGAGGGCTCCTGGACCTTTCTGTGTGCTGCCATTGGGTGTGTGCCTCTCCAACCAAGTATGCATGGCTCTCTCAGTAGGATCCACGACATCCCACTCCCGGCTACCTATCTCTGGACAACCTGGTGAGTTACTAAGGATTTGCCTCCCTGGACAAGGTCATATTGTTCCATCCACAGACCTTGAGATTCCCACACCCCCAGCTACTGGATCCTAAACCCCTTCATGATTCAAAGAGGGAAATCACTTTGGTCAGAGTCCCATTGCCTCAACCACAGACTATGGGACACCCACCCTACACTGTCATGGGCTCCAGGCCCCTCATAGTAAGATGCAGAGTGATACTAATCCAGTAAGTGACACACAACACTGGCCAAAGTCACAGTACCTGAGCTTCAGGCCTGGAGACTCCTTCATCCCAGGCCATGGACTCTGGGAATCCACAGTGAAAACATACCACTGAGACCTCAGACAACCTTTTCTACAAGAGCTAGGACCACAATCAGATCCAAAACAACTTGCACAATGAAGCTGAGGGTGAGTCACACTGCCCACTCATGATGAGACTTCATCCACAAATAAGAAACTAACATTCAAGATCCAAGTACATCAACAGAACCCTAATAGCTCAAGTAGGAAGCTCCACTAGATTACCAAGCCCAGAAACATGAGAAAAATCACACCAGTAGCACCACCCCCAAGAGAACCTGGTTAGCAAAGCAGTTGGATTTAGGACTCCAAAACAATTAAAATGTTATGGCAAAATATGGGGGACAAAAAGGCAATCCCCAAAGGAAAGAAAAAGAAGAATCACTAGAAAGGGAGTTAAATGAAATGGAGGCAAGTAACTTGTCAGAGAAAGGATTCAGAGTAATGGTTATAAGGATGCTCAAATGGCTGGATGATAAATACAACTCAATGAGAATTATAAGGAGCTGAATGAGAATGTCACCAACATGAAAAGGAACCAAGAGGAAATGAAGGACAACATAACTGCAATAAAGAACACAATAGAAAACTTAAACAGTAGACTAGAAGAGGCTGAGGCCCACATCAGCAAATTAGAAGACAAAGTAGGAAAAAACACAGCAGCAACTGGAAAGAAAACTTAAAAAGCAAAAGGAGAGCCTAAGGGAGCTTTGGAACAACACAAAACAAAACAACATCTGCATAATAGGATAACAGAAGGAGAGGAATTGGAGCAAGGAATGGAAAACCTGTTTGAAGAAATAACGACATAAAACTTCCTTGACATTGGCAATAAAAAACTATACAAGTCCAAGAAGCACACAGAATCCCAAACAAGATGAACCCAAAAAGACCAACACTAAAACACGTCATAATTAAATTGGCAAACATCAATGACAAAGTAAGAATCTTAAAGGATTCCAGAGAGAGACAGAAAGTTACCTAAAAGGAATCTCCCATTAGAATATCAACTGATTTCTCAACAGAAACACACCAGGCCAGAAGGGAATGGAATGAAATGTACAAAGTGATGCAAAGCAAGGATCTGAATCCAAGAAGACTATACCCAGCAAGGTTATCATTCAAAATTGAAGGTGGAATCAGGAGCTTCACAGACAAAGGGTTAAGAGAGTTTATTACCATCAAGCCAGCAATGCAAGAAATGCTAAAGGGACTGCTGTAAAAAGAAGAAATAGAAAGGCAAGAAGAAACACAAACATTAAAAACAAAAATGATGACAAACAAGCGTTTGTTAATAATAGCATTAAACATAAATTGATTAAATGCTCCAATCAAAATACATAGGGTAGCTGAATGGATAAGAAAACATAACCCACCTTTGCTATCTACAAGAGACCCACCTCAGAACAAAGGATTCATACAGTCTGGTAGTAAAGGGATGAAAATTTTTTTTCAGGCAAATGGAAATGAGAAAAAAGCTGGGGTTGCAATACTTATATCTGAAAAAATGCGCCTCAAAGTAAAGACCTTAACAAAAGATAATGAAAGCCACTACATAATACTAAAGGGAGCAATTCAACAAGAAGAAAAAACTCTGGTAAGCATATATGCATCCAATACAGAAGCACTCAAATACATAAAACAACTTCTGTAAGACATCAGGGAGAGATTGATAGCAATACAGTCATACTAGGGGACTTTAATATCCCACTGACACCACTATAAATCCTATAAATAAAAATTGAGCAAAGAAACAGAAATACGAAATGACTCACTAGATCCAATGGACTTAATTGACATCTTCAGAACATTTGACCCCAAAGCTACAGAATATACATTCTTCTCAAGTGCACATGCAACATGTTCAAAGATAGACTACATATTAGGACACAGGCAAAGTTTCTTCAAATTCAGGAAGATAGAAATCATAACAAGCATCTCCTCAGATCACAATGGCATAAAACTAGAAATCAACTACAATAAAAACAATGAAAAAAAAATCAAACACTTGGAGGCTAAATAGCATGCTATTAAACAATTACTGGGTTACCAAAAAGATAAAAGAAGAAATAAAAAGCCTTCTGGAAACAAATGACAACAAAAACCCAATAATCCAAAATCGATGGGACACAATGAAAGCAATCCTGAGAGGGAAGTTCATAACCCTATAGGCCTACCTCACAAAACAAGAAAAAATGGTAATAAATTATCTAACCTTGCAACTTAAAGAATTAGAAAGAGAGCAACAAGAAAAGCCCACAGTAACCAGATAATAAAGATCAGAGCAGAAATAAATGACATAGAGACAAAAGAAAAAGAAAAAAGGATCAATGAAACCAAGAGCTGGTTCTTTGAAAGGATAAATAAGATTGATGAACTTCTAGCCAGGCTCACCAAAAAACAAAGAGAGAGGACCCAAATAAACAAAATCAGAAATGAAAGAGGTGAAGTAACAAGTGACCCCAGGCCTGCAGGGGAGGACCGTTAGGGATGACCAGGCCAGCAGAAAAGGGCAGTTAGGGGCAATCGGGCCAGCAGGGGAGCAGTTAGGCATCAATCAGATTGGCAGGGGAGTGGTTAGGGGATGATCAGGCTGGCATGCAGGAGTAGTTAGGGGCAATCATGCAGGCAAGCAGGCGAGCGGTTGGGAGCTAGCAGTCCTGGATTGTGAGAGGGATGACTGACTCCCCAATTAAGCCCATTTAGGCCCAGTGGGATCTGACCTAAACCGGCAGTTGGACATTCCTCAAGGGTTCCCAGATTGGAGAGGGTGCAGGCTGGGCTGAGGGACACACCCACACACACACACACACACACACACACACACACATGAATTTTGTGCACCGGGCCTCTAGTACTATATAATAAAAGGGTAATATGCAAATAGACTGAACAGCAGAATAACCAAACAACCAATCAAAGTGTAATATGCTAATGATATGCTAAAGCTGCTCAACCACTCACTATGACATGATCTGACCACCAAGGGGCAGACAGTCAACCAGTCAACCAAGTGCTATGGATGTGCACTGACCACCAGGCGGTAGATGCTCCAACTGGTAGGGTAGCTTGCTGCTGGGGTCCAGTCAATTGGGACTGAGCTAGATGGGCCAGACATGCCCTGGAGCCCTCCTGCAGTCCTTCCTTGGCCCAGTCATGCACTAGTGGTCTCTCTCATCTTGGCCTGCACCCTCTCACAATCTGGGACACTTCAGGGGATGTTGGAAAGCTGGTTTCACCCAGATCTCATAGGCCACTCCCCTTGAGAGGGCACCAGACACAGAGCTCATGGCTGGTGAGCACTGCTGTGGCAATGTGAGCCTCTCCTGATTGGCACTGATTGGGCGCAAGCCCCTGGCAGGCACAGTGGGGCCGGGATGAGTGAGAGTGTCAGGTAGGAGCTGCAGGCAGCGTTGGACTGTGGGTTTTGGCCCAATCCTTGCAGGCCACCCAGAGGAACCCCACCCATGCACGAATTTGTGCACCAAGCCTCTAGTCATCTATATAAAAGCTCAAAGTGTCCCACATTTGTGTGATGGGAGTTTCTACAGGGAAGACTTTAGGTGCATACACTTCCTGCCCCAATTTGGGATCCGTAATTTCTCTTCAAAGCCCTGGTTTCTTCTAGTCAAAACAGCATTTCATAGAAAATTCTAGGAACCAGGGTGTCCCATGGAATATTGGTAGGACAAACCCTTCATTCAAGTTTGGATGAGAGTATTATTAACTACTAGTGGCCCAGAGCACAAATTCCGTGGGGTACCTCAGCCTGACCTGCAGGATTGGACCAAAACTGGCTCTCCAACATCCCCCAAAGGATCCTAGGTTTCAAGAGGGCACAGGACAGGCTGAGGGACTCTACAGGTGCACGATCGGGGACAGGGAGGGATGCAGGAGCTTGGCCAGCTGGGGAGGGACCATGGGAGAAACCACGGGAGGTCTCCATGAACTGACTGGCCCATCTCACTCAGTCCCAATCAGCTGGGCCCCACCAGCAAGCTAACTTACTAGTCAGAGTGTCTGCCCCTCGTGATCAGTGCACATCATAGCAACTGGTTGACCGATCCACTGTCTGTCCCCTGGTGGTCAGTACGTCATTGTGAGCTGTTGAGTGACCTTAGCATATCATTAGCATATTATGCTTTGATTAGTTGAACAGACTGGATGACTGAACACTTAGCATATGGGGCTTTTATTATATAGGATTTCTTTTCCATCTGTATCTATTATTCTACATGGAAATTATATTTCTTAAGACACAGGAGGTGATATTTCATAATTATTCATTAGCTTTGTCACATAATCACATGCAAAGTCCGAGATTAGCATTACTGACAACAGTTCTATTGTTTGATATGCTCTCCTATTTTTCACCATTTCTAATATGTGCAGATGTGCTTCACTGATAGAGCACAGACCCATTCCATGTTGTGTTCCACCCTTTTATCCCTCATTTACACCATTAGATCATAGACACATTTCATACTGTGAGCTATAATTTTATCTCTCATTTATGTTGTTAGGTAATAAACCCATTTCATTCTGGGCTACATCCTTTTATGTCTCATAACTTTTAGAGCATAGACTTATTCTTAGCTGAGTTCCATTCTTTTAACATTCATTTATGAAATTAGAGATAGATCCATTCAGTTCTTTATCTCATAAATTGTTAGAAAGTAGACCTTTTGCCTCTCTATGTCGGTGGAATGCTGAATCTTTCCATGCTGTGCTCCATGTTTTATCTCTTATTTATGTAGGTTGAGCACATATCCTTTGCATGCTGTCATTCATCATTTTAACACTAACATGTTATTAGAGAATAGACCCTTCCTATGCTGTGTTCTATGCTTTTAATTCACAAATGTTATTAGAGTGGATACTTTCCATGCTATGCTTGACCCCTTTATGTCTCATTTGCATTGATAGGACATAGACCCATTCCACTCTGTGGTCCATCCTTTTATCTCTCTGTTAAATATTGTTAGAGCACAGACCATTCCATGCTGTGCACAATCCTATCTAACATGTGTTGTTAGAGCATAGTTCCACTCCATGCTGGGCTCCTTTGCTTATATCTCATATGTTTATAGAGCATAAGCCCATTGTGTGCTGTTCTTAGTCTTACCATATGTTGTTAAAGCATAGACCCATTCCACATTGTGCTTTGTCTGTTTATCTCTCATTTACAAGATTAGACTACACACCCCTTCTGCCCTATATTCTCTTTTTGAATCTCTCATTTACATAATTAGAGGACATACCCATTACATGCAGTTGCCTGCTGCACATGGTACCTCACTTTTCCAGATTCTCAGTGTATGAACTGGAGGGACAGAAGCAGTCATTCTTCAGCATGTGGCCCCTGCCTTTCCCAAAAGCTCGGTGTATGAATTGCTGGGACAAAAACCATCTGCCTATAGCATGTTGCACCTAATTTTCCCACATTCTCAGTTATATTCTATGGAGACCCAAACAGTGTCTTACAACACGTGGCACCTCACTTTACCAGAATTCTGTGTCTTAATAGAAGAAACATAAGTGCTTGGCCTACAGTACAAGGCACCTAGGTTTCGCAGGTTCCCAGTATATGAATTGGAGGGAAACCAGTAGTCAACCTGGAGCGTGTGGCTCATAGATTTCCTACATTTAAGTGTATGAATTGGGGGACACAAATATAGCATGTGGTACCTCCTTTTCCCAAAATCTCTGTCTCCTTGGGGAAACAGCAGTAATCCTGCAACACTTGGCACCTCGCTTTCCCAGATGTTCAGTGTATGATATTGGGAGGCACAATCTGTCAGCCTATCGCACTTGGCACCTTGTTTTCTCACATTGTCACTATAGGAACAGGAGAGACACCAGCAGTCATCCTGCAGCACATGGCACCTCACTTTCCCATCCCCTCAGTGTCAGCCAATTGCACCAAAAGGCCCTTAGCTGTGTAGTAGAAGTAGTAGAGTGGCTAACAGTAACATGTTATTAGAGAATAGACCCTTAACACTAACATGTTATTAGAGAATAGACCCTTCCTATGCTGTGTTCTATGCTTTTAATTCACAAATGTTATTAGAATGGATACTTTCCATGCTATGCTTGACCCCTTTATGTCTCATTTGCATTGATAGGACATAGACCCATTCCACTCTGTGGTCCATCCTTTTATCTCTCTGTTAAATATTGTTAGAGCACAGACCATTCCATGCTGTGCACAGCCCTATCTAACATGTGTTGTTAGAGCATAGTTCCACTCCATACTGGGCTCCTTTGCTTATATCTCATGTGTTTATAGAGGTGTGTAGTCTAATCTTGTAAATGAGAGATAAACAGACAAAGCACAATGTGGAATGGGTCTATGCTTTAACAACATATGGTAAGACTAAGAACAGCACACAATGGGCTTATGCTCTATGGGAATGGAGCTGAGAGGAGTACAGGTAACTCCGTGGTTCTGAAGAATGTCCTGGATTTTATACAAGTAGGCATCCACGTGCAAAGCTCTATCAAGCTGTACTCTTAAGAATGTCTACTTGACAGACATAGGTGAACACTGGTGGTACAAATGTATTCATCCTGTTTGGTGGTGTTGAGAAAAGATGGAGATAAAGCAGCACAGTTCAGAACCTGCACTTGGGGATGGGGACAGGGAGCCCAGGTCTAATCCAGTATTATTTAGATAAATTAATTAAAATTTGGGTTAATGTTAGTCTTTAGGTCAGATTTAAGAACGCAAGTTATAATTTTAAGACTAAAAGAATAGAAATAGTCTGTATAATTCTAAATAATAAATGAAAGTAGAGAACTGTTAAAAAAAATTGACCAATTCAAAAGAAGGCAGGAAAAAGAGAGAAAATGAATCAGAGAAAAGAAAGGAAGAATAGATAGCATGAAATAGAGTTGGAGATTCACTATCAAACACATCAGCAATTACATTAAATGTAAATGTACAAGATTCTCTACTTAACACAGCTCAGACTAGTAAAAACAAACAACCAAAAACCATACACTGTAAGAGAGACATACCTAAAACATGACAATTAATTAAAAATTAATCAAGTAGAAATTAAATGTACAATAGAGAGGCTCAATAAAGTCAAAAATGGGTACATTGAAAAGACCATTGTTCAGTCTTTGGTTGGTAGATTTTTATGTTTTATCTGAGTTCATAATTGTTATTTGCAGGAAGATTGGTCTGATGGGAGTTACTTAGTCATTTATAGAAGCAGAAAACATTAACTGACTAACAGAAAAGAATCGTATGATCATCCCAGTCAATGCAGAAAGACACTCATAAGCTTTGATTTGACATCTGTTTGGGAGGGAGACACCCAGAACTAGGATGACATGGAAGGTGGGAGCCTGCACCCTACACAGTCTTCTTCCTCAAACCCTGAGGCACTTTCTAAAAACACTGAAGGTCCTCTAATACAGAGGACATGTTCCTGCCTCTGGGCACCTCTCGTAAGCTTTCCTTGAATGCCTGGTTCTTCTGTGGTCCAGGTTTCCCTCACATAGTGGGCAGTGGGGGTCTGACAATCTTAGTTATGCGGAGACCACTCAGGACCAGTGCACAGGGCAGTTCTGGTCACACCTGCCAGAATTTCAGGGGAGTCCGCCTCAGGCCAGCCTTGCGTCCTCCGATCAAGGACTACTGGAAACTGTGCATTGCCCCTCAAGATTTTCATCCTGTCTGATGTTTCAGAACTTAGTGGCTCTCCTAATAGGAAACAGGCTTTTTGTTTGTGGCTCATGGAGTCTGTCCCCAACCTGGCAATCTGCCAATCTTCCCCCCGGACACCAGCACCAGGACACACACCCAAATGGCTGATCTGATGCCAGGAACTGGCAAGTGAAAGAAGTCTCCCTGATCCAAGGCTCACCCCAGGGCCCGACCCATTCCCTGGCCTGGGAATCCCTGTGCTACAGAAGAATATGCCCAGTGTTTAAGCCTGGCTTCCGCCTTGGCTGCCTGTACAGCTGCAGTCCTCAGCTGGCCCAGTGTCACTCAGGTCCATGCGTCCACCCAGAGCTCTGCCAATCTGGTAGCATTAGTAGGCAGGGACTATGGTTGTAGAGGTCACCTTGGTTCTGGGGAAGGCAGGCCCTTGGAGTGGTTTTCTCCCACTCCATTCTCCTGTGAGCTCATAGGATACTTCAGTCACACTGGCAACCTACTCATGGTGGTTTTCTCCCAACCATTCCTTGGTGGGCTGTGGACTCAACTTTGGATCCCTGGGCTGGACAAAGTCAGCAAAGATCCACAAAGTCCCTCATCAGCTGCCTCTGTAGGTCTCGCCTCCCTGATTTTTGCTTGAGAAAGAAGTGTAATGATTCTGGATATTTATGTCCAGTCCACTGAACTGGATTAACTCTTCTGGGTTTCCAAATTTAGGTCATAAATCACCTGAAAATTAAGGGACTCTGAGGCAGAGACTGAGGCAAACAACTTGCCTGGCACAACCTAGGGGTCCACACACACAAGTCTGAAAAGATGTTCCTACAACCCAAAGTCAACTGGGAAATAGCATGGAAAGATAAACCTAACATTAGAACTTAGATTTAAAAAAAATTGAAAAAATAGATAAATCTTTAAAAAGACTTTAACTGGTAAATTTAATAAATTCAGAGAGATAGAAGAGGAACAGCACCCAGGGTATGAGAACAGGATGTCCTAAAATAAATACAGATAGCTAAAAATGATAATTTGGAAACTAACAATATATAATTATTGAAATTTAAAAATCAGTGGTGTCAAGAATAAACTCGAGGTGGATAAAAGACTTAAACGTAAGGCATGAAACAATAATCTTAAAGGAGAACATAGGCAGTAAAATCTCAGACACCTCACATAGCAATATGTTTATGGATACATCTCCTAGGGTGAAGGAAACTAAGGATAAAATAAGTAAATTGGACTACATCTAAACAAAAAGCGTATGTACAGCAAAAGAAATCACCATCAAATTGAAAAGAGAAACCACTGAATGGGAGAACATATTTGCCTATGATACATCTGGTAAGGGCTTAATATACAAAATATATAAAGTACTCATTCAACTCAACAACAAAAAAAGATAAGAAAACCCAATTTAAAAATGGGCAGAAGACCTGAATAGATATTTCTCCAAAGAGGACATACAAATGGACAAAGACATGAAAAAATACTCAAAGTCACTAATAATCAGAGAAATGCAAATTAAAACCACAATGAAATATCACCTCACACCTGTCAGAATGGCTATCATAAAAATATCAAACAAGTGCTGGCAAGGATGTGGAGAAAGCAGAACACTAGTTCACTGCTGGTGGGAATGCAGACTGGTGCAGCTATTATGGAAAACAGTATGGAGTTTCCTCTAAAAATTAAAAATAGAACTCCTGCCGAAACCGGTTTGGCTCAGTGGTAGAGCATCAGTCTGCGGACTGAAAGGTCCCAGGTTTGATTCCGGTCAAGGGCATGTACATTAGTTGCGGGCACATCCCCGTAGGGAGGTGGGCAGGAGGCAGCTGGTCGATGTTTCTCTCTCATTGACGTTTCTAGCTCTCTATCCCTCTCTCCTCCTCTCTGTAAAAAATCAATAAAATATATTAAAAATAAATAAATAAATAAAAATAAAATAAAAATAAAAATAGAACTCCTGTTTGACCCAGTGGCCCATGTTTGGGAATATATTCTAAAACCCCCCAAAAGCAATCAGAAATAATATATGCACCCATATGTTCATAGAAGTGTTATTTATAATAGCTAAGATCTGAAAACAGTGCAAGTGCCATCAGTAAATGAATGGGACATTCACATTAGGAATTACTATGCAGCTATAAAAAAGAGGGGTCAAAAAAAAAAAAAAAAAAAAAAGAGGGATCTCTTACCCTTCAGGACATCGTGAATGGACCTTGAAAATACTATGCTAAGTGAAATAAGCCAAACTGAGAAAGAGAAATATCACATGATCTCACTTATTTTGTAATCTAATGAGCAAAATGAGACCTGAAGCAAGGAGGCATGGAACAGACCAACATAGCTCGATGTGAGGTTGGGGGCATGAGATGAGATAAACCAAAGAACTTATATATTAATATGAATAGCCCATGGACACAGATAATAGAGTAGTGAAGACCTGGAGGGGGGTAGGGGCTGGGAAGAGAGGGGAAAACGGGGGAGAGTGGGGGAGGGGGTAAAATGGGAAATATCTGTAACACTATCAACAATAAAAAAATATATTTAAAAAAATCATTAGTGTCAACCAGTAATTCTTTTAAAAGTCCATTTAGACATATCTTAGCAAAACTTTGGAAAACTGATAACAGAAACTCTTAAATGCTTCAACTAAAAAGGCAGAAAGGAGATGCAAGTGAAATATCAGACTAATAAAGAATATACTGGATACCAGAGACGATGAAGTCATATTTTCAAAGACTAAGGGAAAATAAATTTGAACTAAGTTTCTACACCCAGCCAAACCACCATACACAAGTAGGAATGAAATACAAACATTTTGTCAGACTCATAATGTAAACTACACTCAGAATCTCATTGAAGATACTATGGGATGTACTGCAGAGAAAATACAAATAATCTCAGAAGTATGTTTTCTGATTATAGTAAAATTAGACTGGGAATCAGTAATAAAAGATCTCTAGAATTTTCATCCCATCTGTATGAAAATTAAGAAAAACACTTCTAAATAATCTTTAAGTAAACTGATAATAATGAAAATATGAATATCAAAACCTGCTCTACAAGAACCACTAAGGGATGTCCTTCAGGCTTCAGTGAAAGGACATCAGACAGCAGCTTATAGCCATTTAAAGTCACTGCACTTATATAGGCACTATATTAATAAGCATAAAACCTCATCAAATTGTATTATTGGTTTATAACTCTTCTTTTTCTATATTATTAAAAGATAAATGCATAAAATAATAATTATAAGTCAAAGTTAATGGGCACATAAGGCGTGAAAATATAATTTATAACAATGACAACAAAAAGGAAGACAGAACTGTCTAGAAGCAGCATTTTATATTCTACTAGAGGCCCAGTGCATGAAATTTGTGCACAGGAGTGGGGAGAGTCCCTCAGCCCAGCCCGAACCCTCTCTATTCCGGGACCCCTCAGGCGATGTCCAATGTCGATTTAGGCCCAATCCTGTAAACTGGCAGTCAGACATTCCTTTTGTAGCCCAGGACTGTTGGTTCCTAACCACTCACCTGCCTGCCTGCCTGATCACCCTTAACTGCCCTCCCCTACCTGCCTGCCTGGTCACCCCTAACTTCCCTTCCTTGCCTGTCTGGTCACCCCTAACTTCCCTTCCTTGCCTGCCTGGTCACCCCAAACTGCTCACCCCTCGTTGCCTCTAACTGTTCTTCCCTTCTGGCCTGGTCACCCCTAACTGCCTCTGCCTTGGCCCCCACCATCATGGCTTTGTCCAGAAGGACATCCAGAAGGATGTCCAGAAGATGTCCGGTCTAATTAGCATATTTCCCTTTTATTAGTATATATTGAAGCTAAGTTGTTAAATAATTAAACAATATTATTATAATTTTAAGGCAGTGGTCAGCAAACTCATTAGTCAATAGAGCCAAATATCAACAATATAACAATTGAAATTTCTTTTGAGAGCCAAAGTTTTTAAACTTAAACTTCTTCTAATGCCACTTCTTTAAAATAGACTCGCCCAGGCCGTGGTATTTTGTGAAAGAGCCACCCTCAAGGGGCCAAAGAGCTGCATGTGGCTCGCGAGCCATGGTTTGCTGACCACTGGTTTAAGGTGTCTGTTAAGATCCTCAAAGTAACCACTAATAACCAAAAAATATACAGAAATGGAAATGAGAAGGGAATAAAAAGATATGCTAGAAAAACTCAGGAAAAAGGCAGTAATGGAGTAATTGAGGAAGAAAACAGAAGAAAATAAATTCCTCATCAATAGTACTTTTAAATGTAAATTGATTAAGTACTCTATCTAAAAAGCAGAGATTGGCATAATAGACACAAAACCAAACCAAAATCCATCCATCTATATGCTGTCTAGAAGAGACTACCTTTAGATCTAAAGATACAAGTTGAAAATGAAAGAATGGAAAAAGATACTCCATGCAAATAGTAATCAATAAGAACTGAGGTGGCTGCTATACAGAGAAACTAGGCTTTAAGTAAAAAACGTTATAAGAGACAAAGAAGGACATTATATATTGAAAAAAAGGGAGCAATCCATTAAAAAGATATCAATACACATAAGAAGGCAGTTACCATAACAGCCATAATGACCTAACGACTGGTCACTATGGCCAGCCAACCAGCCCAAACAGGGTGAGGGGCAGGCAGCTAACCTCACAGCACCTCCCCACTGCTGCCTGCCCCTGATAGGACTCTCCCACCCCTATCAAGAAAGCCAGGCCTGCCAGCCAAACGCCCCCTCCCTTCCTCCCCCCACCTCCCCCAGCCATACCCCCATTAGCCCCATAAGCTCACCCCACCACAATAGGCCTGCAGCCCCTCCTCTAGGCCACCTGCCCCTGATCACAAATCCCCACCCCAATAGGGGGTGGGGCTGGCTGGCCAACCTCTTGCAGCCCCTCCCCCAGCTGGCCACGCCCCCTGATGGACCCCACCACGCTGATCTGCCTTCAGCCCTTCTCCTAGGCCAGCCCCAACCCCGATTGCCCCCCAACCCCAATGGGAGGGCTGGCCAGCCAATCTCCTGCAGCCCCTCCCCCCACCCAGTCCCACCCCAGGTCGGCCCCCCCACCCGGATCAGGGTCAGGGCCAGCTGGCCAACCACCCATGATCCCTCCCCCAAGCTACTGCCCCCCCCCCATCAGCACCCCACACCCCATTTGGGGGCGGGCCCAGGCAGTCCACCACCCACAGCCCCTCCCCATGGCCAATTGGGGGTAAGGCCTGCTGGCCAATATCCCTCGGCCACCTTTTCCCAGCCAGCCTCCTGCCATTTCCTCATTCCGACAGGTCCAGCCCTGATTTGGGGCCGGGCTGGCTAGACCCCACCCATGCACAGGTTGGTGCACTGGGCCTCTAGTAACAATTATAAACATGCATACACTTAACAAGCGATCCCTAAGATATAGGAAGCAAAAAAGTCAACAGAATTTAAATTAGAAATTGACAGTTCTATAAGGATAGTTGAAGATTTCAGTGTTCCACTTTCAATGACAGATAGAACGGAGAGAAGATAAATACGGAATGGAGGATGTGAACAACATTATACATCAACTAAAAAACTTACACAGGACACCACCCAACAACTAAAAGTTACACAGGACACCTCATCAACTAAAAAAACTTACCCAGGGCACCACCCATGTACATTTGAGTAAAATGTGTATTCCGAATACACATTTTACTTAAATGCACATGGAACATTCTTTAGAATATATCACATATTAGACCACAAAACAAGTCTTAATAAGCTTAAAAAACATGGAAATCATACAAATGTATTTTCTTTAACAATAATCAAATGAAACTAGAAGCCAGTAACAGAAGAGAAACTGTAAGATTCACAAATATGTGGAAATTAAGACATTTTTAAACAATGGACCGAAGATGAAATCATGAAGGAAATTAGAAAATACCTTATGAATAATAAAAACACATATATAGCTATAACCATCTACATAAAGAAAGAAGTATTCAAATCAATAACCTAACTTTGTATCCTAAGGAACTAGACAAAGAAGAGAGAACTAAAATCAAGCTAGCAGAAAATAAGGAACTAATACATTAGAGCAGAAAGCAAGCATCTAACCATGGAACCCAAGTGGCCATGTGGCCAGAGCTGCCCAGGACAAACTTAGCCACCAGGCATACTGGGAAGTTGGGCCTGCAGACCACAATCATGGTTCCTTGGGATTGGCTCCACTCGGGTTTAGAGGGGAAAGTAAGCAACATGAACGTGTTCCTCTATACCACCCCTTTCCGTTGTCCAGATGCATTTTCTCACACCCCCTGGCCTCCCGGGGGCCCCTAAATCTGATGACAGAGGGAAAAGGTCAAAGCTTGGCTCACAGATGGGTCGGCTCCGTAAGAGAACTGTAGCTGCACTCAGGGGGAAGCCCTGAAAATAATCATCAGAGGACTTCCCCATGGGCAGAGCTCTGTGTGGAGCACCTAGCCATCCACCTTGTGGCCCAAATTAAAGATATTAAGGACCAGAGGAAAGTATAGCTAAAGATAAACAACAAATGGCTTAGCTGGTTGGTTAGGGGCCTGAAAGGAGGGAAACTGGAAGAGTGGGGAGAAGGAGATCTGGGGAAGATCTGGACTTACGGGAATGAGTACAAAGTGTGAGATGGTTCCATCACATGCTGAGGCCATCCTAGAACATCCACTGCAAAGGAGGCAGCAACCACCATGTGCTAAGAAGAGAACTCATGGAGCCGGTGTGCAGCTGTTCAGAATGGATTCCTGCCTCTCACCAAGGCTGATCTGGCTGTCTCTGCCCCACTTGCCAGCCAGAGACCACAGCTGAGACTCTGTACAGTGCAACCCCCTGAAGAGACCAACCAACCAACCAACTTGGGGCCCCATTGCCTGCATGGGACAAGGTTTCCTCTGACTAGGGTGGTCTGTTTCCAAGGATAGACTTGACTTTCCGGCCTGCAGTGGTTTAGCCAACCCGAGTCTCAGTTCACTGAGGTTTGATTTACCTACACAGGGTCCCACAGAACCTCATCAAAGGGTTTCCTTTACAACATAACCATTGGAACCACTGGTCTCACCAACTCTTGCATAGTTCAGAAGCTGCCCTCAGTTGGCCTCTAGAAAATAACACTGAGGTGCCATTTTGGAAGTAAAACCTTACAAGTACAGGGTGCCATCTCAGGATGTGGCATGCTTTTTAACCAATAACCACCATAGGGTGCAGAGATTTTTGTTTCCAAAAGTGAAGAATCCTCCATCAGGGAATGCAGTAAGAGTCCCAGGGATTGCCATCCCCTGATCAGACCCTATGTTGCCAGGTCACGTGGGCCTTGGTCACCACAAGATTATGGTCTGGAGCCACAAAATGGAGGCAGGGGTGGAAAGACATGTGTGAGACCAAGACCCTGGGGGTGTCTCTTCTCTTCCCATCCTAGTTTCAACTATGAGTGGTAAGTGCAGTCACCATGGCCTAAGAAGGGTCTCAGAATCCTCAAGGAAGGGGACCTGAGTTACCCCAACCCTAGGCAAGCTGAAAGGCCAGCAAAGCGGAATGAATGTAGAATGGAGGGACAGGGGGACATGGCGAGTACCAGGGTTCAGGGCCGACTGCCACAGCAGATCATGTTTTTCCCCACTAACTGTCCTCCTCAATCTTTTCTCAGAAATGTGACCAGCAGAATCCCAGTGAAGCTGTCTAGATAGACTGGATTAACAAGAGAAGCAAGGGTGTGGTTTCCTCCCAAATCCTCTACAGGAGAGGTGTCCACAGGGCAGCTGCTGTTAGTGTTGGCTGGAGCAGCTCACAGCTGTCCCTTCTTGGAGGGCTATCCTTGCCCAAGTGGGAGTTCCTGGCCTGGGAGGCTAGCACCACCCCTTGAGAGCAAACTCCAGCCAAGTGGACTGATGGGATGGTCAGCCACCAGCTCTTTGGCAAGAGTTTTCCTGCGGCTTCAGTGCAGACCACATCCTGGCTCTGCTCCCTCCTCTGCCACTGCTCCATGCACTTCTTCTAAGAGGCCCTGCCCTCCACGAGCCTGCTTTAATATATTAGTCAGCTCGACCTAAGACCGGTCACCATTTACAGGAGAATAAAAAGTATTATCTACCCAGGAGTAAACCTAGCTAAGTATGTACAAGGTCTCTACAAAAACAAACAAACAAACAAACAAAAACACTACAAAAACAGTATTGAGAGAAATGAAAGAACCTGTCGATAAACAGAGAGCTATGTCATGGCCATGAGTCAGAACACCCAATCCTGTAAGGTGTCAATTCTTCCCAAATTGGACTATAAAGTCAATGCTATTGCAACAAAAATTCCATCCTGTTGTGTAAATTGACAAGCTGACTCTAAAATTTATGTAGAAGTGCAAAGGTACAAATAGCCAGGACACGATCATTAGAGGCAGAGCGTGGTGGGAGGATTTTCTCCACCAGGCATAGTCAAGCTGCAGCGTTAAGACAGTAAGGTGTTGCCAAAACCGGTTTGGCTCAGTGGTGGAGCGTCGGTCTGCGGACTGAAGGGTCCTGGGTTGGATTCCGGTCAGGGGCATGTGCCTTGGTTGTGGACACATCCCCAGTGGGGGGGGTGCAGGAGGCTGCTGGTCGATGTTTCTCTCTCATTGACGTTTCTAGTTCTCTATCTCTCTCCCTTCCTCTCTGTAAAAAATCAATAAAATATATTTAAAAAAAAAAAAAAAGACAGTGAGGTGTTGGTGTAGTATAAAGAAACAGGTCAGGGGGTGGCACAGGGAGATGAGAAATAGACCATCTCCATGTGGACACCTGTTATTAAAAAAAAAAATTCTGTGGGGTGGTGGAGAAAGTGGTACTTTTATATGGAAAAGTAATGAAAGTCAACCCCTCCCTCCCACCTTGTCAATTCCAAGTCCACTTGGATCCAACTGTAATGTTTCTAGAAGAAACCCTTGGTCAGTGTAAAGTATCTTCACAACCTAGTTGCAGGCACATAGTTCCTCAAGGGTGTATATACACAGACAATACATTAGCCATGAGGGAAAATGTAAGAGATTTTAGATTATAATTTAAATTTCCTACTCATCAGAAGATAGTGAAAAGCCACAGCGTTTAAGAAAATATTTGTAACTCACGAAAGTGACAATTATAAAGAATTCAAAAAAAATCAAGAAAGACATAGTCAACCTAATAGAAAAATAGATAAGAGATTTGAATGGGTATTTAATAAAAGAATATTCAAATGACCAACATCATTACTCATCAAAGAAATGGAAATTAAAACTACAATCGGATAAACTACATACCCACCTCAATACCTAATTTAACACACACACACACACACACACACACACACACACAAAGTTGACCTTGTGGAACAACTAAAAATTTTATGCATTGCTGGGAAATTTTTAAATTGGTTCCATTGATTTGGAATTGGTTCATCATTATTTACCTAAAATTGAATATGCTTCCATCCTTTAGCCCAGCAATGTGGTGTGGTGTTTTCTTTTTTTAATAGGCCATTAAAGGCTGGGGTGTGGTTTAGGACATACAGGTTGTTGAATGGTCTAGACCAGTGGTCAAACTGCAAACTCATTAGTCAACAGAGCCAAATATCAATAGTACAACGACTGAAATTTCTTTTGAGAGCCAAAATTTTTAAACTTAAACTATATAGGTAGGTACATTGTTATTAACTTAATTAGGGTACTCTTAAACTGGTCTTTGCTAAAAACTCAGGGGGCCAAAGAGCCCCATGTGGCTAGCAAGCCGCAGTTTGCCGACCACTGGTCTAAGCTATGGGGACGGAATGATCAGTAGGCTGTCTGTGCCGGCTGCTGGTGTAGCCACCGTTGCATGCAGCCTTCCTGTCTGCCGAAGCCACCCCTCTCGGTCTCAGAAATAGCCACTATAGAAACCCAGCTTGTGTTCAAATGCCCACTCATTATTTTTACCAGGCTGCCCAGCTATGCGCAAAAGAAATACATGCATATGTACACCAGAAATATGAAGAAGTTTTTTTTCATAGCCTCGTTATTCACAATGGTCTCAAACAGGAAAAAAATATCCAGCAACAGAAGAAGATAATTTAAAAATAGTGGCATATTTATGCAATGGAATACTGTCAGCAGTGAAAATACACAGACTACTGCCATAGGCAGTGATGTGCAGGAATCTGACAGTTCTAATGCTGAGCAAGAGAAAGTGGACACAACAGAATATATTCTGTGTGGTTCCATTTGTATACAGGTCAGAAAACAACCAGCAAGACTAGGCTCAGGTATTTAGGAATGCAGGTGTAAGAAAAGCAAGGAAACTGTTATTATAAAGTCAGGATGGTGGTTGCCAGGAGGAAGTTACAGAGGAGGAGAGAGGGAGTTATAGGATGGGCACAGGGATGCTTCTGGGGTACTGGATACATTTTGTTTCTTGATCCAGGTAGGCTGATGTTTCCTTTATGATTCTTTCAGCTTAAAAGTCTTGTTCTGTTAAATTTTCTGTGTAGATACATGTTATTTTTCAAAATAAAATGTGTTAAATGAGAAATTAAGGTTGCAATGACACAGATAGCACATAAAAGCAAATCTCCAGCTGTCTCTCTCGGTCCCCTGCCACCTCTCCCGTTTCCAAGACGCCTGGCCTGACCCCAGTGGCACCAACGTGGGCTCCTCAGGACCCCTTCCCCCCCTCGGAAAAGCAGTGGCGGATAGAGCGGGTCCTGCAGAGGGAAAAGGCCAGCTGTGGAACAAGGAGCGTAGGCCGCACGACCTCAGTAGGCAGTGGGGAGACGTGGCAATTCTACACAGAAGATTCACCTGGCCTCAAAGTTGGCCCTATTCCAGTATTGGTTATGAGACTTCTGTTCATCGCCTCTGTATTTATGTTGCACATTTGGGGCAAGTACAGTCCTTCATAGATTTAGCTATATCCATCTGTCTGTCATTTGAATACGGAGAAAAAAAATTGATTTATCTTAGACCAAAAGCATAATGATTTTTTGTTCATGAGAAAGAAATTTTCTGTAAGCTTACTGTTTTACAGGGAACTTAATGAGAATTGATTTTAAGGATCAATTTTTTTGTATGGCTAATAAACTTTTTAATTCTTTAAAAAAAAAAAAGCAAACTTCAAGAATTAACAAATTTTTTTAAATATATTTTATTGATTCTATACAGAGAGGAAGGGAGAGAGACAGAGAGTTAGAAACATCGATGAGAGAGAGTCATCGATCAGCTGCCTCTTGCACACCCCCCACCGGGGATATGCCCGCAACCAAGGTACATGCCCTTGACCGGAATCGAACCCAGGACCCTTCAGTCCCCAAGCTGACGCTCTATCCATTGAGCCAAACCGAACCCGGCAGGAATTAACAAATTTTTAATGTAACTTCTAAAAGCATAAAATATCACTGAAATTAAAAAAAAAAAAAAAGTGGTGAACTAGACATAGCTGAAGAGAGAAGTAGTGAAGCAGATGGCATGGTCAGTGGATTTATCCAGAAGGCAGCACAGAAGATACAAAAATGGAAAATATAAAAGATGTCCTAACCGGAGTGTCAGCCTGTGGACTTAAAGGTCCCAGGTTCGATTCTGGTCAAGGGCATGTACCTTGGTTACAGGCACATACCCAGTGGGGAGTGTGAAGGAGGCAGCTGATCAATGTTTCTCTCTCGTCAATGTTTCTAACTCTCTATCCCTCTCCCTTCCTCTCTGTAAAAAAATCAATAAAAAGAAAATATAAAAGAGAGATGGAGAGACATGAGAGGATACGAGAGGGTCTAATCTGATCTATTTGATTTTTCACAGCGAAGAATAGAGAGCTAGAAACATCGATCAGCTGCCTCTTGCACACCCCCTACAGGGGATGTGCCCACAACCAGGTTACATGCCCTTGATCAGAATTGAACCTAGGACCCTTGAGTCTGCAGGCCAACGTTCTAGCCATTGAGCCAAACTGGTTTCGGCTTAATCTGTGTCTATTTGAAATTTCTTAAAAAGCAAATGGTAAGAATGGATTTAGGAATGGCCACATACATTTAGAGAATTATATATTACGGGAATTTTCTAGAACTGATGAAAAATGCAAATTTATAGATGGAGGAAGCACAACATATCCTCCACCTAGATATGTTATGTGAAGCTGAAGAATAGCAACAACAAAGAGAAGACCTTGTAAGAACCTGAGAGAGGAGAAATTGCCTCTAAAGCAGTGGTTCTCAACCTTTCTAATGCCATGACCCTTTAAAACAGTTCCTCATGTTGTGGTGACCCCCAACCATAAAATTATTTTCGTTGCTACTTCATAACTGTAATTTTGCTACTGTTAATGAATCATAATGCAAATATCTGTGTTTTCCGATGGTCTTAGACTCTACAGGCATCGGTTCTCAACCTGTAGGTTGAAAACCACTAGCAGGGCTCCATTGAAAAACACAGATATTTACATTACGATTCGTTAATAGTAGCAAAATTACAGTTAAGAAGTAGCAACGAAAATAATTTTATGGTTGGGGGGTCACCACCACATGAGGAGCTGTATTAAAGGGCCGTGGCCTTAGGAAGGTTGAGAACCACTGCTCTAGAAGAAAGACGTGGACTTCCTAACAACAGCAATGGGTGCGACTGTCTAGCCTCCACAATGGCCGCCAGTGACCCTCACCTCCTGAGATGTGTGCTGTCCCATCCTACACTAAACAGAGTCGCCCTGCGTGACCAAAAGCATGCTGAGGAAGTAGTGACGACAGGCTAGAGCAGAAACAGCATGGCGCTTCCACCTGGGTCTGTTGATTGCAAAGAGTCTGGAAGCCTGTGGTGAGGTCCTCATGGAGAGAAGCCTGCAAACCCAGCCAGCACTGGGCTGCACCCTCACAACAGATCGTGAAGCAAAACAGACCAGCCAACCGCCCCCCAATTTCTGGTTCACAAAAACCATAGAATGTTACCTCTGCTAAACCACTAAGTTTGGACATAATTTGTTACATAGCAACAGGTCATCAGTTCATTAGAACAGTCACTACAAAGTGTTGAGAGAAAAGAAATGTCACCCTAGGATTAGGAATTTAACACCAAGGCCTGCTGCTTTCAAGGAACTCTCAAGTGTGTGCTTCAATGAGGAAATAATCCTACCTGGAAGGACTGCAGTGTGTGAGGAGGACTCACGCACAAACAAACACAAACTATGGATTGGTAGGTTTGATCCAGCAATTGAATCGATACCCTCCCCGCCCCGGGAACTGGCTTTTCGGGCCATTTCCTATGGACATTCCCTTTTGCCGAGACCACACTTTACTTGCTGAGACCATGTTCCACGATCTCTCCCCTCCGGACCCGCACAGAGAATTCTCCGCCCAGAAAGCCCAGCAAAAGTCCTCTAACCCTGCTGGCTCCCCTCACTGAGTGTGCGGACGATCCAATAAATTCCTAATCCCTCACCATTCTGGCCACGTGCGTTGCTCCTTCAGCCACCTAACACGGATGAGTCCAAACAAACATCCATACAATGAAAAGACAGCATCTAATGTGTGAGGTTAACGACGAAGGGAAATGCTCAGCAGTGTTAAGTTGGAAAGGGGCCATTAAAACTAAAACATTCTAAAGACCTTTTATTGCCCCAGAAATGGTCAAATATTAATTTAAGTCTTTGTTAACATAGGCAAGTAACCTCTCAGGGGCAGCAATGAAAGAATAGTCAGTGCATATAAATTTCAAGCCCATATGAAGAGAAAAGGAAGTGCAGGGAAAGATGAGTCAAACAAAATCTCCATTTAAAAAACAAGGCAAGAAAGAAAAGAAGAAGAAAAAACAACACAGAAAAAATGGTAAACGTAGAAATAAAAATGAAAGAAATAAATCCAAATATATCAGTAATTACAGTAAAGACACGGGCTACTCTGCCACCTAAGACTGTCAGCTTGGGCTTTTAAAGAAGCCACTCTCCTCCCCTTACCCTGCTCACCTCCCACCCTCACTCCCTGCCCCAGCTCTGCGCTGTTTTCAGAAAACATGCTTTCAGAAAACATGCTTAAAATAATGGAATGCAAAGACTGTTTCTATATTGGCCTATAGAACTGGGATAATGGCACTGAATGTGTCACAGCAGGCGGAGGGGACCAGCACTGATGGAGGAAGGCCGCACCTGCGCTCGCCAGCGCAGACCATCCGACTGCGGCCGGCACGCCTTGCCAGGTGCCTGCAGTATCCACAAAAGCTGACCCTCTCTTAAGCCATAAAAAAAAAAAAAAAAACTTCCCACACATTTCCATCAGCGTGTACCATAGAGACCAAGGTCTCTGACTGCAAAGCAATTCAATTAGTTAATATCACACAATAATTTTTTTATCCCCATATCTGGAAAGAGAGTTTCTAAAGAACTTTAGCAAGGTGGCTGGATTTAAGATCTACGTACAGTGATTTGGATTTTATACAGCAACCATGAGAAAACACTTTAAAAACACCATTTTGCAACAGCAGCAAAACTATGCACACCTAGGAACCAATCTAGAGAATGCCCCAGACCCGCCTAAGTCATAAAACCACGCTCTCCGCCAAGAGTGCCAGGAGGGGGTACTGCCATGTTGGAGGGGTGCCGGCTGGGCGAGCACAGAGACGCGGTCTCAGAGTGGGGCTGGTGCTGCCCAGGCCCAGCAGCCCCTCATACCCACCCAAGTGGTGACCAGGCCAGGCCAGGCCAGGCTGCTGGTCCTGAATGTGAGTCCATGGGGGTTTCTGCCTAGCGGCGGCAGCTGCTATTGCCTGCAGGCGAGCCCCGTGACTCTGCCCCCATAGCCTGTCCATCTGCTCCCACCCACCTCCCAGCATAGGAGCCAGCGGGGACATGGGGGAGGAGTGAGTCCTGGAGGCTCCACCAGCTCGCCAAGCTCACCTGTCCCAGTGAGACCAGGAGCGCACAGCCAGCTCTCCAGCTCCCTGAGGGCCAGGCCAGGAGTGCACAGCCAGCTCTCCAGCTCCCTGAGGGCCAGGCCAGAAGCGCACAGCCAGCTCTCCAGCTCCCTGAGGGCCAGGCCAGGAGTGCACAGCCAGCTCTCCAGCTCCCTGAGAGCCGGGCGTGCTGAAGGCCCTTCCTCAGGGTGCTCACAGACTCCAGGTCACAGGGGCCAGGACGCAACTCCCCGCGGGTGGTGCTAGCAGGTCAGTCTGCAGCGCCTGGGCCACCACACCTGCCTCCTGCTGCAGCACCATCCTCACCAGGGTGCTCACGCCGCCCGCTGCTGCTTCCAGAGCGTCTGCCACGGGTGTGAGTAGCCAGAGCAGCGGGACTCTCCCTCTGTGGGGCCAGGTGGGCAGAGGGGGCGGGGGCGGAGCCAGGCCCAGGGTAGGGCTCGCTTGGCCTACCAGATGCTGGTGAGCTGACAGGGGCTGGTGTCCAGGGCGAGGGGAGAGGGCAGTGAGTGATGTAGGCAGTGGCGATGCCCCTCAGGGACATAGCGCTGGGATGCCGGGCAAGCACAGAATGGAGAGAAATAGAAGCTCTTCAAGAGGAGGAATGTCATGCGGTCTTTCCAGAACGTTTTCAAATGGCACTGCTCCTAACGCAGTTTCTGTCATTACCCAAGGGTCCCCAGGGGCACCCAGGCTGGACCATTAAACCTCATTTGTTTCCCTCCTAGGGAACGTGAGTCTGAGATGAAAGTGGGCCACCCCTCTGTTCTTGGGGGTTCTGGGATGTGGGGGAAGAGGAGAGGGAAGGGAAGGGGTCTGGGGAGGAGTGGTGAGGAGAGGGGAGGGGAGAAGAGGAGGTAGAATACAGAAGGGGGCAGAGGACAGAGTATGGCAGGACTGGATCCTACCCCAGTGTCCTGTCTTGAGGGGCCAGGAGAGGGAGAGGCTGCCCAGGTCCAGTGATGGGAAGTTCAGTGGTCAGGGACATGTCCAGGGCTGGGCAGCATGGGTGGGGGGCCAGCCCAGATCTCTAAGTGGCGACCCAGTCTCTCCAGGCCTCTGTGGCTCCTGATAATGAAGCCAGTTCACCCTTTCCCTTGAGTCCATCAGAACCAAGGATTTGAGTCCTCGTGGGTACACCAACCTCAAAAAGCAAAGCTGGACACGCCAGAGGACCAGATAAACCGTGTCCTCATGGGGCTTTAGTGAGAAAGCTGAGGGTCCTGGCGACACCGTGGCCTGAGTGCTTCTCACCCGCAGTCCCCCCACCTTCAGACCCCGCTGCCGGGGAGCTGGACACATCGTGCCTCAGTTTCAATGACCCAAACGGGCCTCCTGCTGCACGGATAGAGCCTGGGATGCAGCTGAAGGTCCCTCTGCAAGGCTGGGTGGGGGCTCCACCAAGGAGGTCACTGCATCCCGTCCCAGACTTGCTAGCCTCCATGGGGCGAAGGTCTCAGACCTTGTAGAGCCTTGGGGTCAGCGAGGTCATTGAGCAGGAGCTGGGCCCACTGTGGGTATCTCCTACCCTGGGTCTGACTCTTGGTCAGTAGACAAAGACTGGGCAGCAAGGGCAGTGGGTCCAGCAGGACTGGGCTGCTCCAGGCAGAAGCACAGAGGACAGACTGTGTGGTGGGTGGGAGGTGAGGCCCGAGGGGCCTGCTGGGCTGAGGATGTGGGCCGAACAGTGGGCGTGGGAGGAGTAGGCAGGCCACTGGGGCCGAGTTTCTGGTTTTTAGGGCCTGACCACCACACTCCTCCCTCTGCTGTTGCTCCTCCTGTCTGTCAGTCTCACTGCCCATCTTTCTGGCACATGGACACCCATCCTCTGATGGGTCTGCCCTCCCTCCACTGTGGCCCAGGCTGACCACTCAGCCTCTGAACCTCCATCAGTCATTGTATGGAGAGCACCTGGGTGTGGGAGGCCATGGCGGCCACCGGCCCCTTTCCTCTCCCCTGGGCTCTGCACCTCACAGGGTGATGTTGGGGCTGGGGGTCAGCAAGACTTCTGCCCCTAGGAGTTCTCACAGCTCAACAGAAAGAAGCTCTCATGCCCCCAAGTCCCAAAAGTCAGGCACCTTCCTCCCCAACCAACACCCAGCCAGCCTCTCACCTAAGGGAGGTCAGAGCCCCATATGCTGCCCCGCCCCCCGCCAGGTAAGGGGACCCTATGGAGGCTGAGCCAGCTGCACCCCTGCCTCCTGGGAGTAAGGAGGGGTTTTTGTGTGCTATTTTTTTTTTTTTACCTCCAAGGTTATTCCTCACCTGTGAGATGTATTATAACACACTGCCCTCAAATGGCACTCAGAGCCAGTGGCCACAGTCAGGCCAACTCCGCCGGCCTTGCTGCTCAGCCCCCACCAGGCAGGACCTCGCTGGGCCCTGGGGAAGCTGTTCTGCCCAGTGAACAAGGTGTGGGCACAGATGGGCCCAGCACAACACTCTTGGGGAGTCTCTTCAAGAGGCTTGGGGTTCAGCCAGGACAGCCGCCGCTAGCTGCTCCTGCGTCAGGGAGAAGCCACGTGGCTTCAGAGCTGTGGCCTCATGGTGAGGTGCCAGGAGGGTCACAGAGACCAGGCCAGCCACCCCGGGCACCAGGCTGTCCCTGGTTCTGCTACCTGCCTGGGATAACCACTGTGGCTGACCCCTCACAGAATCTTTCCTGAGATAGATGTCATTCAGATCTCCTGCAGGGCCCACAGCTTCTGAGTGGGTGTTTGTTGGGCACTGCAGCTGGGGTCCCTGGCATGGGCGGAGCTGGGAGTAGTGGGAGGAGGGCTCCAGGGTACAGGACCAGGCAGAACATTTGGGTGGTGGGTTCACTAACCCCAACGCCCAGCCCTGGTGATGTGGCCACCGCCTCAGCTCTGATCACCCTGGGGCTTTGAGGGGGCCCAAACCCCCTCCTTTTCCCTCCCCAGAAGGCCCCACCTCTGCTGGGAAAGGCCCTCTCCACGCCCCTCCCCTCCCAAGTGCTCCTCCTGCGCCTGGGGAATGGGGTCAGTGCATGGGGCAGGCCTGGAGCCATCCTTCAGGGAGAAGCAGATTTAAATTTGGCCTCTGTTCTCTGCAAACCAGGGTCGGCGTGGTGCTGCTCGGGCCCCTGTCCTGTTACCCCTAGTTTCAGGGGGTCTGTGGAAAGGCACCTGCACGCCCCAAGACAAGGGTCTGCTCCCCATTTTCAGGTGAGTGATTGCAAACCAGGCCATCCGCTTAGCCCCCCACCATGGCTCTTCCCACTAGGACTCTCCCTCCTCTCGGCACTGCTAGAGACTGCTGCATGCTGTCAGTACTTAGTAGGTGCTGTGGCCTTCAGGAGGGTCAGAGCAAAGCACCCACAGAGGAAATGGGTAGAGAGGGTGGCAAGGTCTCCTCACCCATCCACTGCGACCTGGACCCCCACCGACAGGGCGGGGAAGGGGCAGTCTTCCACCCTGACTGCCCCAGAACTGTTTCAAGAGAGAGACCATGTTAAGTGCTGCACCCCCTGCCTACCTCCGTGGTCAGGCAGGCCCCTAACCCACAGCCCGAGGTCTCACTGACCGCTGACCCTGAGACCCCAAGCAAGGACTGGGATGGGGCTAGCCACCTTTGACCAGGTGGGTGGGATCCAAGGCCCTGCTTCCGTGAGCCAACACTCTCTAGCCCCCAGCCCCAATCCTAGTCAGGCTCCCCCCGCCCCCCCCCCAGCAGAAGGGAGACCTGAGTGGACAGGCACCACTGGAGTCATGGGGAGGAAGGCCCTTCCAGGCCCCCCTTCCCAAGCAGCTCAGGTGACACAGACCCTGCTAATCACCTCACACCCACCACTTCCATGCAGCTTCATACGACACACAGACCCAGGCCCAGGCTCCTTGAGGCTGAGCCAGGACAGACACCAGAGCAGACCGCAATGTCCCTTCCCTCTGTCTCCACCTCAGAGGGCTATGAGTCAGCCGGTTGCTCCCACAGAGGTGGGGTCTGCACTCCGGTTCCACCATCTCCCTGGCCCTGGCCAGAGCCGGGAAAAATCCATACATAGGTTCAGGCAGCTTTTAAGAAGCAGCTGGTGTTTCTGTGCGGAATTACAGCGTCAGCTCCCAGCCACCCGCTGCCAATCTCTCCCTCCCAGAACAGGAGAGACTGACCCAGCAACACAGCCCTTGGGGAGGGGAAGAGGGGGAGTAAGGGACTGGGGAGGGTGTGACCAACGTAACGTGTAGGACCAGAGGGATCCCCCACATTGGCTCTGTGCTGGGAGGAGGGGATCTTGGGTGGTTCCTGCAACCCCACCAGGTCTCCCCTCCCTAGAAGCCCTCTTCTCCCAGGCTCCCTCCCCAAGGAGTCCTGCCTGGGCCTCTCTCTCCCTGCCCATCAGCTAGGCCCCTCCCCCTCTGACCCCCTCCCACCCCGCCCAGCTCCTAAGTGGAGCTCTTGGTTCTTTACGATTCTCCCACTCCATAAAAGGATCACCCCTGCACAGTCCAGAACCTCTGGAAACAGCTGGCTGAAGCTCCGCAGGCCCTACCAGGCCCCTGCCAGCCCCTCCCCACTTCCCCACCCTGAGTTCGCTGAGCATGGGAAGTGCCGGCCCGCAGAGGCGCCCTCCTGGTCTTGGCCTTGGTCTCTCAGCTGGCCTCGGTCTGGCCTCGGACAGTGCAGCCCTGCACTGCTGGCCTCTGGCTGACCCCCAGGCAGGGCTGGACACCGCCAGGACCAGGCCCTCTCAGGAACACCCTGAGGGGTCAGGTGGGATTGACAGCGGATGCATCCATTAATAAAGGTTTGACGGGAATTTCATGTGTCCACACATCCTACATATTTTCCAGGAGCATCTAGAGGAGGTGGGGCCCTGTGGATGGTTCACAGTAAGAACCCTTTTCCCAGGTCCTGGCCAGTCTTCTCCCCTCTCCTCCCACCTGGCCCACCTCTTACCTGGGAGGAGACCCTGCTATGGAGACCAGGGGGAGGGCTTGGGTCCTGCTCTCCCACCGGCCTCTGCCTGCCTCCTTCCCCCCGCCCCCTCCTCTCAGTATCCCAAACCCGCTCCCCATGGGGATGGGGCACCCTTCCTGGATGCTGTCAAGGCACAAGAGCATGGCCTAGAAGGGGCTGTTAGGGGCAAGTTGGGTGAGCCACAGAGAGGGTCTCCCAGCCTCTGTTCTGTGGGGTGGAAACGTGGACTGTGGCCTCCTTTGCTCCTCCCCCACTTCCCTGGGTCCAGCGCCTACCCTGGACCTGGCATTCAGGGGCCCTTGAGGATGGGCTCCAGCCCAGAGAAGACAGGGCCTTGAACCCAGGGTCTGTCTGAGGTGGTCATAGGGGTGAGCTGAGCTCCTGGGCATAGGGGTTCCCAGGGCAGAGGTCAGGGGAGGGGGTGTTCAGGGCTGATCTGGAAATGAGAGGTGGGGCATGGGGTCAACACCTTCCCAACACCAGCACGAGGACAGGCCCAGGGCTGCCCGCATTCTCCATGGAGGGAGGAGGGGGTTCAGAACAGATCTTGTGACAAGAACTATATGAAAGAGGGGAGAGCCAGACGAGACTTGCCCTCAAAGGCCCCAGGCCCCCATTCCGGGGCAGCAGGTGGACATTGGGCATGGGTCCTGGGCTGGCACCAGCAGGACCCATGAGCTCCAAATGCACCCCAGACCACCCTGAGGGGCCAGGAACTGACACCGCTGGGCACAGGCTGCCCTGCTGCCCTGTGCCACATGTGATCCCTGTGTGGCTTCAGTTTGTTTGTCTTTCCTCTTCCTTCTTCATAAAACGCAGTGGGGTGGAAGCCAGAGCCACCCCCGTGTCCCATAAACCTCCTGTGTGTGCTGTGGGCAGCGGGTGCTCCCTGACCAGGCTGCTGGCCGCCTCACCCCACCTCTGGGTCCTGATGGATTTCAGGGCGGGCCTTCGAGACCACCAGATACTTGCACAGGGCCGGGGGGGGGGGCTGAGCCTGCTGAACAGGAGAGCCAGCTGGGATTCCCAGGGGTGTGTGGGCCAAAGAAGGGAGGGTGCAGCCTGAGTGTGACCTGGGGCAAAGCTGAAGGATGGGGTTCAGGAGCTGAATGGGCCCACTGTCTGTGACCTGGGACAGGATGCCCCTGGGGCTGGCACAGGGCTTGGAGGTCATTCTGCTTCCCTGTGGAGCAACTCCATGGAGGGAGGCTGGCTTTCTTTCTTTTTTCTTTCTTTCTTTCTTTCTTTCTTTCTTTCTTTCTTTCTTTCTTTCTTTCTTTCTTTCGAGTATATTTTTATTGATTCAGAGAGGAAGGGAGGAGAGAGGGATAGAAACATTAATGATGAGAGAGACTCATCAGTCGGTTGCCTCCTACATGCCCCCTCCTGGGGGTCCAGCCTGCCATCTGGGCATGTGCTCTGACCAAAGATCCAACTGTGACCTCCTGGTTCATGAATCGATGCTCAACCACTGAGCCACACTGGCTGGGCAAGGAGGCCTGCTTTCTGTCCCGCTCTGCTGGGCATGTGCGGGTCTGTGTGAGGGTACCCAGCCACTGTGGGACGGGGTGGGGAGTCATGTGGGATGGGGAAGGCCCCCATCTCAGCACCCAAACATTTGCCCTGAGTAACAGTTGATGTTTTATAATCTCTGCTGTCCCTCAACCCTCAGCAGCACAGATACCCACAGATGACCAGGCCCGGAAGTTGGAGGTTCAGAAAACAGGAGGGCCCAGCAGGTCTCGGCTCCCACGCCAGGCAGGCAGGGCTAGCAGGCCTACAACACCAGCTAGCTACCTGCCCGCGTCTACCCAGGAGCCTGTCCACCTGCCAGCACCGATAGGGCCTCCTCCCCAGCACTGGCACAGATACCTTATCTGTCCGCCCCGCACTCCACCCCCTGCACAGGCCCAGGAGCCTGGGAGGGTGGAGCTTTGCTCAGCACCATGAGCACCAGGTCACACTCAGGCTGCACCCTCTCCCTTGGCCCACACACCCCTCCCAGCAGCTGGGTCAGAGCTGCTTCTCTCTGGATTTCTCCGGAGCCTTAGACCCTCAGGGCCAGGACCCCCACTCGGGAAGAACCCCTCCCAGCTGCAGCTCCCCAGCCAGAACTGTCCACCCTTGTCCTGCCTCAGAGCCCCTGCCACCTGGCCCGCCCCCCGTCTGGGTCTTCATCCCGCTCCAGGCTGCCCTCCCACCCTCCTTCCTCACATCACACTCAGCCCCAGAGGCTCCTGCCGGCCCCCTGCGTAGCCACACTTACCTGAGATTTTCCGGGGATGTTGGCCCAGCCGTTCTGCAGTCCCCACAGGGGCTCCCATGTCCCCTGTCTCCAGAGGACCTCTGACACCACAGGGCCCTGGTGGAATGGGGGGCAGAGCATCTGGGAGTGGAACTGTGGTCCCCAGCCTCCCCGATCCCTCAGCTCCTCTCAGGCTTGGTCAGGACCTCTGCTCAGGGACATCCTGTTCCAGGGCTTCCCATGGGCTCCTGACAGAGGTCAGTGCCCCTGGGAGGGAGGGCCCACGGGGATGGAGACAGAGCGGATACAGCTGGACCATCACCCTATGAGGCAGCTGAGCTCTCTGCAAGGAAGATCTCCAGAGTCCCCTCCCCTGGGCCTGGCAGCACTGAGGCCTGGGCTCAGGGTCAGGGTCAGGGCTCAGGGTCAGGGTCAGGGCTCAGGCTCAGGAATGGGAAGTGTGAGACATTTTCAAAGCTGGCCTGGCCCTGAGCCACAGATCCTGCTCAGCATCTCTTGGGAGTCAGCTGCCTGCTGTGTTCACTAAGCAACTCTGGGACCTTCCCAGAGAAAGCAAGAGATGGGCCTCCTGGCCTTAATGTCCTGGAGATCTCCTGCTACTACAAGCCCGGGCTGAGGCTAGTGCCCCGGACGGCCCCTGGCCTGCCTGCTCAAGGATGCCTGCCACCACATTATGGAGACTCGGGCGGCAAATGAAGAGACCTAGGAGAAGGACACAGAGACTCCAGCTCAGCTGTCAAGATGGAAGACGGATGCAGCCTCAGCCACCTGCAAGAGGCCCACAGCCTGAACCACCAGCCAGAAACCCAAAACAGACAGTGAGCAATTGTTGATCATGGGGACGGTCACCCATTCGGGGTCTGTTCCTTATGCCCCAAAAGCCCTCAGTGGCATGAGTATGATCTGCCATGCCAGGCAAACGGTGCACACAGGCATCATGGGCAAAGCTTCATTGCCCACCACCCTCAGAGCAGGTGCCCATCCATCTGCATCCCAGCCAGGGTATGATGGGAGGCCCCTGCCAAGTGCAAGGGCATGTGTCAGAGCTGGTTTGGTGGCTGAGTAGGAGGGTGAGGACAGGCCCCCGGAGTGGAGACTCAGGACTGGCACTGCACACCATGGCCCCACGAGCCCAGAGAATGCCAGAGGCAGGCAGAGCTCACAGCACTCCACTGCCTAGACCCGGGGCTTCTGCCTGAAGCAGCGGGTCCAGGGGTGACCTACAGAGTCTGCAGCTGGGGGACAGGTGAGGATGTCCTGAGCCCTAACCCATCATGTGTGAGACCTCCTGGTCTCCAGAGGCTGTGTGCCCCTCTTGTTCACCTCCCCGGGATGGCCCCATTCAGAAGCAGGTGTTACTCTCCCAAACCCCTGCACCTCACCTCGCTCCTGCAATGCCAGAGCCGGCCTTGTGCCTGGGAAGTGGAGACCCAGAGAGCTAGGAGCAGAGTCTGATTCATACGGACTCCTAAGAGCAAAAGATGCCCTGGAGCTTTGAGGAGCTGCCATCTGTCCATCTGCCCAGGGCCGCGGTCCGCAAACTGTGGCTTGCGAGCCACATGGGGCTCTTTGGCCCCTTGAGTGTGGCTCTTCCACAAAATACCACAGCCTGGGCGAGTCTATTTTGATGAAGTGGCATTGGAAGAAGTTTAAGTTTAAAAAATGTGGCTCTCAAAAGAAATGTCAATCGTTATACTGTTGATATTTGGCTCTGTTGGCTAATGAGTTTGCTGACCACTGGCACAGGGGAAAGCCTGGGACCACACCCCGGGGTTGGGGCCATGTTGGGAGGCGAGGGGCCCAGTGGAGGTGGGGCAGGCCAGTCCTGGTTCAGTCAGGCAGAGGGTGAGGCCTGCAGGGCTTCGGGGGCTGGTCTGGCGTGAGCAGAGTCTGCTCAGCCACATCCTCACACACACTCACACGCACACATGTACCCCAGGAGAATGCACACTCCCACATCATGAAGCATGGCTGCCAAAGAGCCTGGGCCGTCCGCTAGTTTTTGGCCTAGGGCTGGGGGAGGCTGTCCCTGGGGGGCCCCTCCCAGACCCTGACTCAGGGATGCTTTGTGGGAGGCAAGTGGGATGGGGGCAGCCAGCAGCTGGACCCCAGACCCACACTGGAGAAGCTCCGTGCCAGCCCTGCAGCCTGTACACACATGTAGGAGTCCCCGTGGCCCTGGCATGTGTGCACGGGCCAGACCTGGGTCTGATAATGGGTTCCTGCACGCGTGTCACAGGCAGTGTGTTAAACACCAGCATAAAAATAATATATAGGTTAGCACGACGTTTTTATGACCTTCCCATCCCTGCCCTACAATGCCGGGTCCAGCAGGTGAAATGATACACATGTCAGTGGCTTCCCTGGGTCCCTGCACACGCAGGCATGGGCAGCTGGGGCGCTGCGGCAGGACCCGCATCCTCTCGGGGAGCAGAACCACATCAGTGTAGGTGCAACCCTGAACCCCGTCCTGCGGTTTGGACGGCTGTGCAGGTGTGCAGGTGTGCAGGTGTGCAGTGGGAGGGCCGCTGTCAGGTCTCCATGCACCCCTCAGTTTGTGCAACGGGCAGGCTGCAGAGACCACGCTGGGAGAGTGTATACGACCCACCGCTGAGGGGCCAGGTGGGCGGAGCCATTGCTGGGACCTTGTCACGGGAAAGCATGACCCTGGCCTTGGTGTTGACCTCAGCTGCAGGAGAGAGGGCAGGCGGTGTGGTGAGGGGGAGCTGCGCCCTCCTCCACCAGAGAACATGGAGCTGAATCCTGCTGCGGTTATGAACAAGCAGAGGGGTTTCTCCCTATGCAGGTGTCACCCACTGGAGGGGGTTTCCAATGGGATTGAGCCCTGGTCCCCGGGTCTGTGAGAAGCCCCGTAGAAGCCTGGGCCTGGGCCTCTCACAGCACTGTCTGTAGGCAAAGTGGGCGGCCCCAGCCCTGGCTCAGCAGCCACAAGGATCTGCTCTTTTGCTCCAGGGCCACAGCAGTGGACGGAGTGGCCAGGCCCACCGCTCCCCTGAGGGCTGGGTGGGGCTGGCCTCCGGAGCCCTCCTGCTCTGGCTAGATGGCCGTGAGCTCCAGCCGCTGCAGTAGAGGCAGACTCTGGTCAGCTCCAGCAGCTGCCCTGACCTCGCTGCCCAGCAGGACCTGGATTTAGGGCGCTTCCCACATCGGGGTCCCACACACCGCAAGGGCCCCTGCAGGTTAGGGACTTGGCTTGAGTGCAAAGAGGCCACGGTGAGTCCTGGATTGAAGTTGCAGCCAGGACCCCCTGGACCCTGTGGGGGGCCAGCTCTGGAAGGACAGAGCGGGACACATCCATCCAGCCGACAGGTGTCTGAGGCTGGATGAGGCTGCAAATGATCAGTGAGTGGGGGCAGGCAAGGAAGGTGGTGACCACGAGGCAGTTGTCCCCCAAGTGCAACAGAAGTGTCAGGTGGGGTCAGGTGAGCATAAGGGTCCTGCTGTCTAGGTGCAGAGGGAAGGTCTGGCGGGGAGAGGAAACGTGGGTTTCCCACAGGTGAAGATGAGGCATAAGCTTATTCTCCCCTTCCCCACCCCCCAATCCCGCCCAAGGGCCTCCCGACTGTAGACTCAAGGGCCCTGGCCTAGCATGGCTCTGGTGCCCTCTGACCTTGGTTTTCTCTGACGCTGGCCCAGTGAGGGACCCTGGGGTGTGAAGCTCCTTAAGGTAGCTGGGGGTGGAGGTGGGGTCTGCCTGCCTCAGGCCATGTCAGGCCTCGTGGGAGGCCTCATATCCAAGAGGGCCAGGAGTGTGGGACCCGTGAGGGGTTGGCACAGTCCAGGATCCTGTGCACCAGAGCAGGGTCCACAGAAGCAGCTGTGGGAGGGCCTGGAGGGTGTCCCCCATAGCAAGCAGGTCCCCCAGGAGCAGAAAGTGGGCTGTGAGGCACACCCTGGTGTAGGCTCCCGGGCCTCTATCAGGGTCGCTGTGAGCCCCACAGGCACCTCACCTGCACCAGGCTTGCTGGGGTCCCAGACACCATGGTGACAAAGCTACTGGAACTAGCAGCCAAGTTGGGGTGGGGTCGAGGGTTGGGGCTCTAACAGCAGATAAATATGGAATCAAGATACATAACAAATGCCAAGGACAATGAGGACCCAGAGAGAAGATGTGGGTAGGTGGCTAAGACAGGACCCTCCAAGGACCAGGAGGACAGAACTGCCCATGAGGTCTCACTAGGGGAGGGAAGGGGAGGAAGGCAAGGAGGGTCGAGGCCTTGGAGTGGGGTTGAGGGGTGGCCTTCCCTGGCAGCAGGTCTCCCCTTTGGGTGCTGGTGGCCTGGTGCACCCACGTGGCTCTGGCGTTTTCCAGGAATGCTACCAAGGTATTTCCAGCCAGAACCTCAGACCTCCCATCAGAGGGGGGCTCTCTGTTGCCTTGCACATGAGGGGCATGACCCCTAAGGGATGCCGTCTGCACCTGGAGCCTGCCATCCTTGAGGAAGCCAAGCCCTGTGGCCCATGGAGGGGGACCAGCCATCCCCCAGCTCCTGTCCCAGCCCAGACCCTGTGCAGGAGGAGTCACTGCGGGGAGTGGCCGCGCCCTGCACCCCGGAGGCTGGCAACAGGTAGCAGGCCCTGAGAAGCTGCGGGAACTGCTGAGCACTGGCCTGACCTTGGGGGGAAGCCATGGGGCAAGGACTGGGCAGCAGTGCTGCGGCTCCAGCACCTGTCCCACCAGCAGCAAGCAGGGGATTCTGGGCATCTGAGGGGAAATGGAAGAAAAGCAGGGCGGAGGGACAAGGCCTGGTTCTGGTTCTCTGAGGGGTGGGCGCTTTTCTTCCTGCTTTCCTCGTCAGCGAACCGTCTGTGTTGTGTTTATAACCAGAAAAAGTTACTTCCAACCTGGAACAGTTCCTCACCCTCAGGCTAAGGCCACACTGAGTCCCTGCTGACCAATGTGGCTACTGCCACTCCCAGGTTCCCCTCAGGGGCTTTGAACACATCCCCTGCCAGCCTCAGGTGCAAAGGTGAGACGAAACCTCTGCCCAGGGCCCCACTCAGAGTCCAGGGTGTCTTGGAGGGAGGAGGGCGGGGGGCTGGGGCAGGCGTCTGAGCTCCAGGCCCTCTGGCTCGCAGCTGTCCTGCCCCCTAGGCTGTGGCCCCATCTGACTCGCTCCCCTTCTCAGCCAGAAAACCCCTTCCCAAGCCACACCTCAAAGGCACAGTTTCTGTTTCTGAGGTCCGGGAGATACACGCCCAAATGCTCCAGGACATAAGTCGGTTCCTTTTGCCTGTTTTGCATTTTGTTCTTGCTGTTTTGGAGTCTGAATGTTTGAGAACTGGGAGTTGGGTGGTAGAGAGGCTGGTAGCCCCTGAATAAGGTCGGGGATGGGGGGGTCATTTGGGGACCCCCTAATGCTTCAACTCAGACATTGGCTCCCAAGCCGACCCCAGTCTCGGGACCCTCATATTACAGGCTCACACTGCATCCCCCACAGTGGCTGCTTCAAGGGGTTCCTGCAGGAGGAGGTGCTGATTGGTTAGGATGAAGCCCTCGTTCTCAATGTGGCCAAGAGGAGGAGACCTCCGGGACCTCAGGAGCCTGGAGCGGGTAGGACCTTAGGGCTTGGTGGGAAAGGACCTGGGAGCCCCAAGGAGGGGGAGGCCTGACCGAAGGAAGGGGCCCAGAGGGAGGCGAGGCCGGCTTCTCTGGGATGGTGGGCCTACTGCCTGGAGCCCTGACCCCAGCGGCCCAGAGGCCAGCTGTGCCCGGGTGTTCATGTGGTGGCCCCTCTCCGTCGCCTGTCATCCTGTGTGACCTTGGGTCGTGGGGTTCCCACTGTTCTCAGAGAGACCTGCAGTTCCCTGGCCTGCCTCCCCCTCCCAAACGCAGGGCCACTTGACCATCCTTGCTGCAGCCAGCAGTGTCATCAGGCAGGTGGCCCAGGCCCAGCGCGCTGGCGATGGGCTTTACAGTGCACACAGGGTTCACACGCAGGAGGGGTGCTCTGGGCAGCTGGGTGACTTGAAGGGGGTGTCCCTTAGGGGGGGCAGCGGTTCCGGGATCCTGTGCCTGAGGCTGAGCCTGGGAGAGACATGCACAGATGGAGGGTCAGAGGGACAAAGGGAACTCGTGAGAGTGGCCAGAAGGACCAGGTTGACCCTTGAAGGCTGACATAGAGATCCCTTCCTCCTCTTCCCCCAAAGCCCAGGCCCCTAACCCACCTCCACTGCCATATAGCTTATAAGGACAGAGACCCTGCCCCACACAACCTGTCCCCAGGGTGTCCAGGGGGTCCCCTTAGGCCTTTGGGCGGCTTCAGGGGACCCAGATACTCACAGAGCCCCTCACCACATCTGAGGGAGGGAGAGCAGAGTTCTGAGTCCCACTTACAAGGCCTCCCTCACCCCTCCCGAAGAGCCCCAGTGTCCTCCCCAGGGAAATAGGTGAATGAAGGTCACCCCAGAAGAGCAAGGAGGCCGAGGGAGCCCTGGGTGTGCTGTCCCTGCCCGCCCTTCGCTCCGGAGCCCCAGCTCAAGCTCATCTCCCTACTCACTTCCTCCATCACATCTCCCCTTACAGGAGGGCCTGCTCTTCGCCTGTTAATAAACCACAACAATTATTTTGTTTTTTAAAAGTACTGGGACTTGATTTTTATTTATTATTTTTTTATTTTTTCAAGAATATCTTACTATTTTTTAATATTATTTTCTTCTTCTTTTTTTAAAAATATATTTTATTGTTTTTTACAGAGAGGAAGGGAGAGAGATAGTTAGAAACATCTATGAGAGAGTCATCGATCAGCTGCCTCTTGCACACCCCCTACTGGGGATGTGCCAGCAACCAAGGTACATGCCCTTGACCAGAATCAAACCAGGGAACTTTCAGTCCCCAAGCCAATGCTCTATCCATTGAGCCAAACCGGTTTCGGCTGGGACTTGATTTTTAAGACCTCCCTCACACAGCGAGACTAGAAGGAGTCAGAAAGGCCTAGCGATGGTGGGGTGGGGATGGGGGTTGGGCTTCCTGGGGGCAGTGTAGCCCGACGGGATCTCCAGCCCAGCACCCACCCTCCTCCGGGAAGTCTCTGTGATCCCCTCCCCAACCAGGCGGATTCTGACCATGGTGTGGGGCTGAGCTCCTGGTGATGCCAATGTCCGGCTCACACTCTGAGCCGTGACACACATGTCCAATCCCACTGAGGGGACAGAGGGGCTGCCCCGGGCCAGGCAGAGCCCCGTCAGTGCCCCCTCCTCGTGGTCCGAAGATGGCTGCTGCCTGCCAAGTCGCTCATTCATATGCCAGGCCAGGAGAAGGGGATGAGGACAGGGGATGAAGAAGCTTCCTTCTTTTGTGGAGCTTTCACCAGGCAGGTGGGCCTCCATGCAGCACATGTGGATCTCTGGCCTCGAGGCCCGAGGGGGGCGGTGAGACGGTGCTGCCCCTCAGAGAGCCCAGGGAAGGACAGGCCCAGGACTCAGAACCACAACGGGGTTCAAGAAAACATCCCCGAGGAGGCGATACCGACCAACAGTGTGGAGCGAGGGTTGTACCAGGCTCTGTCCTGGGGCCACAGACCTGGCCGGTGGGCGCTAAGGGAGGGAATTCCGGATGGCTGGGACTGGGGTTGTTTGAGGACTTCATCAGGGGTGTTCTGGCATGGGCAGGGGCCATCCGAACCAGAGTTTGGCAAAGCCACTCTTGGGTGCCTGCAACCATGCCAGATACCACTAGAGGCAACATGTGCTTCATCCACTGCTCAGCTACACAGGACGCTGGCCCCAGGGCCCCGGGGGGGGGGGGGGGGGGCACACCACGGGCAGCAGGGCTCTGGCCTAGCCCTCAGGTACCTGCTGAGTCCTGAGTGGCGGAGCCTTGAGCAAGGGGAGCAGGCCAGGATCTGACCCTGGGGACCAAGGCCAGAGGCTGGAGCAGGCAAGACATGCCGCCAGCGGTGAGTGCCGCAGAGGCCCCTGGGCTTATCCCCTGTTCAGGGGAAAGAGGGCCACGGTGCTGGAGCCGCTCTGAGCCAGAGGCTGGAAGGAGGACCTGCCAACTACTGACAGGTTACACTGCCTTGCAGTGGGTAACCCCTCACTTCCTGGCCCAGGGAGAGGAAGGGGGACCTTGGGTGGGGGTGCATGGCTGGACTGGGGTGTGAGGTCAACATAGGACTCTGTGTCCAGTTGATCCCAGCAAACCCAGCCTCCTAGAGGACAATGGTTCTGGGGAACAATCCTCCATGTCAGCTCTGCCAGGCCTAGAGATCACCAGCTCCCCACATGGGGTGGGTCTCTGACGAAACAGGGCTGTGTCCTTCCTGCAGGCAGAGGGGTCCCTGACCTGACTTTTCTCAGGGGCTTAGTGTCAGCCTTCATAGCAACCTAGATGATGAATGAATGAGTGGATGGATACATGAATGAATGAATGAATGAATGGGTAGATGAATAAATGAACACATTGTGAACACATGTCCCCATCCCCCTGTCCCCACATGTCTCGTGCACGAGGACCAGTCTTCTCTGTTATTGCCATGTTTCTCCAGTTACTTATCCCTTTGTTCCTGGACTCTCAGTCCCTGTCTCCCCTCCTAGAATGTTCTCTCCTGAAGTCGGGTGGTGCCGTGGCTGAGTCTGGCATGAGCGTGGTTGTCTGGTCTCTCGTTCTCTGAGCTGCCCTTGGCCCATCACCATGGCCACTGTCCTTCCGTTTTAACACCCACAAAATGGGAAGAGAAACCCCTGCCCAGGAAGGGCCCCCTGGGCAGCTGGGCAACAAGAAGCACGTGCCCTGCATATGGCCCCTCTCAGCCCCTTCCTAGCACCAGCGCCTTCTCCCCAGCTCCCCCTCTTCCTGGTGCAGTTATGGAGCACCAACGGTGTGCAGGCCCATCCCCCGGGCTCACAGTCTCCTGGAATACCGCCAAAACACACAGGAGCCCGGCGGGGTGTCAGCCACCCGTGTGAGCAGCCCTCCCTGCTTGGTCCTCCCTCCCTGGGCCCTGGAGAAGGAGCAGGCAGAGGCCCCCCTCCTCCGGTCCCTCGCCCCTGACATGTCCACTGCAGGTGGCCTCTGGGGCTTTTCTTCTCCCTGTTTGGCTGCTGGTGCTCCGAGTGCTGCCTCCCTTGCTGGACCCCACTCTGGGTGGGCCTGGGCCTGTCTCAGCCCCTCCCCAACCTTCCTGGCAGGCTCCAGCTATGCTCCCCTCAGTGAGAGGAGGATGACTTCACCCCGACAGAATCTGGCAGCACGCAGTATTTACATAAACACTTTGCTCCCCCACCCCCTGCCACTGGAACCGAAGTGCAGAAAGGTGGGTGAGCTGCTCAGCTCCCCACCCCCTGGGTCCAGGCAGCTGGCCCAGACCACTGCTCCTCTCTAGAGCTACTTCTCAGGTGGCAAATCGGGCCAATTAAGCATCCCTTCCATGGGCAATCGCAGCTGGCAGAGTGCCAGGAGTCCCGTCTCCTGGCTCTCCAGAGCCAGCCTGCCCTGACCTCTCTTCCTGGACAGACCCACCCAGCTGAGAATAGAAACGTTCTCACCTAGGCCTGGAGCAGGCAATCTGGGAAGGCTACTTGCAGGAGGCGGCAGCAGCCATGAGTCTTGTGTAGTGGGATTTCATGAGGCAGATGAGAGGGCCGAGATGCAGGCAGAGTTGAGAGGCTTTGAGAGGGTTTGGGCCACAGGAAGGGAGGGGACTTGGCCAGCGGGGCCAAAGTATGAGGCCCACCCAAAGGGAAAACAGCAGCCCCGGTTTTCTGCATTCGAAGCCCGGGGGAGACGAGTGGGCAGGGCAGAAGCTTGAAGGCAACTGCGATGAGGACACCAGCTGCCTCTGGGCCAAGCTGATGACCCCTCGTCCCGCGTCCCCCTGCTCTGCGGCCACTGCCCTCTCAGCCTTTCTGGTCACCACTCAGACCAGGGCTCCTGAGGGTTTCAGAACAGGTTCCATCAGTCTCAAGTGTTTGATCCCCGGTTGTCATACCAGGGGGCTCGGCGGGGGTGGGAGTGGGGGTGCGGCTCTGGGTCTTCCTTGCTGGAACCCCCTTACCTGGTGGGGCTGAGGGCCAGCCTGGACCTGGGGTTCAAGGGCCAAGGCCTTCCCAGTCTTATTCCGGATCCCTGGGCTCTTGAGCACTCCCAGGCCTCAATTTCCTCATCATGCACTGAGGGGGCTGAGCAGGTGGACAGAGCACTATGTCCATGCCGGAAGCCTTGGGACTGCATGGAGAGAGGGATTCTGGCATCACAGCCCCGCCCCACCCACCTGAGGGGGAAAGGGTCCTCCAGGTCCCACAGGGACTCGGCAGCTGTCACTGGATAGAGATCAGTGAGAGCCGATGGAGAGAGGGTGGGGGGTAGAGGCCACAGGCAGGAGAGGCTGTCCTGGATCCCGCAGACCTCTCTCTGTGGGGCCTGGGCCTAGACAGGGATGCTGTCCCAGGCGTGGGAACCCAGAGGGTCCGGGAGCACAGGAGGGCTCCCCACATTCCACAGTTGCAGCAGCCAGGACACCCCAGTGATGTGGGTGAGAGGAGAGCCGGCCATCTGTGTTCACCCTCCATCTCCCCCAGGCCTCTGGGTCTCAGCCCCCACCTGAAAGGGGTGCAGGTTCAGGAAGTCAACCTCAGACTCCGGAGCTGGCCCTGAAGCCTGGAGGGGCACGGCTCTACTCCGGGCTCTGGTCTAGGGGACACGGCCCTGTTGTCCAGGGGTGTAAGGGACATGGCCTCACCGTAGGGCCTTGTCTGGGGTTCCCAGCTGTAATCAGAAGGGCTGGCTAGTCCAGATGCCCAGCGGAACCAGCAGCCAAGCTGCTTCCAGGCCATGGGTGCAGGATGGCTCCAACCCCCGGGCATGTGGAGGGGCGGGACTCAGCTGGCCAGGCAGCCCTGCATTCCTCTCAGCCACTGGAGCGTGTCCCCTCTTCAGTCCAAGCCTCAAGTGTTCGGGAGCCTTCTTCAAAGCTGGGACCGGCCCTCCAGACAGCCTGGACCTGAGGCCTGCATCGTTGGGCCCTCACATGGCCTGCCGTTCTGTGGGTCCTGCCCCCGGGACCCCCTAAGCAGGCAGGGGAATGTGGGGACAGTCCCTCAGGCCCCGCACAGACGGCCAGGGAGGCACGTCACTGCCTATAGATGTGGTGGTGAGTTTCTCCAGAGTCACGTGTGCAGAGCAGGCCAGGCACCTCGAGGGCCCCTGGGTGCTGTCCAGCTGCACTCAGCTCTCCTTCAGGAAGTCAGGGGGCTAGGGCCCTCACTCAGCTGTCCCCTGACCTGAGGGGCCAGGGACCACCTCCGGAAAGGCCAGCTTCTACGGGGCCTTCCTGTCTTCTGTGAGCACGCACTGCATGCCACCTTGTGCCCCAGCTCTCAGCCCCCTCAGCTGGGAGGGAGTGCAGGCCCAGCCCAGCCCCACCCGGCCCGCTGGACAAGGGAACGCAGCCAAGACGCCGCTGAGACACTCCCCGGCCTGACAAGTTGCATACTTGGCAGAAACTGGACCCAGGCAGCGCTGGGAGGACCATTCAGCGCAGACGCTTGTAATGAAGATGATACAGCCCCCTGTTGTCCTGGTTTCACGTGTTTGTCACATGCGGCCCTCCTGGGCTGTCTGGCATGGAACAGCGCCCTCCCAGAGCAATGTAAATGCCACTGACCGTGGATTCCACCAGCAGCGAAAGGACCACTTTCCACACCAGAGCTGGGCTTCCCCTCCCGGCCTGCTGGGTGGCCTTGGGGAGCTCTCACCCTCTCTGGGCCCCACCTGAAACGAGCTTGGAGACAAGCATGAAGCAGGTGGGGGTTGGGCAGGGAGGAGGGGAGAACATGCCTCAGAGTGCAGGACATGGGTCTAATGTAGTCATGGCACACAGAGAAATGGTCAGGGTGACACTGGAGGTCCCACTTCTCCGAACCAATACTCCTGCCCTGGGCAAGGACCCTTCAGCTGCCAAGCACTAGGCCTGAGCTGATGGGTCTGGATCTCCTTGCTTTCCCACAGGGTCCAGCCCCTGAGTAACCCCACAGTTCACATACTAGAAGCTTCCAGGCTCTGCTCCAGCTGCCCTGCCCTGAACACACCCATTCTCAGACACTAGGAAGTACTGGCTCAGAAGCACCCAGCCCAGGGCTGGAGTCCCTCCCAGCAATCTCAGCTCATACACACACTCACACACACACACACACACACACACACACTCACACACACACTCACACACACACACTCACACACACACACACTCACACACACACACACTCACACACACTCACACACACACACTCACACACACTCACACACACTCACACACACACTCACACTCACACACACACTCACACACACACACACACACACACTCACACACACTCACACACACACTCACACTCACACACACACACACACACACACACACTCACACACACACTCACACACACACACACACACTCACACACACACACACACACACTCACACACACACTCACACACACTCACACACACTCACACACACACTCACACTCACACACACACTCACACTCACACACACACTCACACACACACTCACACACACACACTCACACACACACTCACACACACACACACTCACACACACACTCACACACACACACTCACACACACACACACACACACACTCACACACACACTCACACACACACACACACACACACACACTCACACACACACACTCACACACACACACACACACACTCACACACACACACACACACACACACTCACACACACACACTCACACACACACACACACACTCACACACTCACACACACACTCACACACACACACACTCACACACACACACACTCACACACACACACTCACACACACTCACACACACACACACACACACACTCACACACACTCACACACACACTCACACACACACACACACACACACACACACACTCACACACACACACACACTCACACACACTCACACACACACACACTCACACACACACTCACACACACACACTCACACACACTCACACACACACTCACACACACACACACTCACACACACACACACACACACACACACACACACACACTCACACACACTCACACACACACACTCACACACACACACACTCACACACACACTCACACACACACACTCACACACACACTCACACACACACACACTCACACACACACACTCACACACACACACACACACACTCACACACACACTCACACACACACACACTCACACACTCACACACACTCTCACACACACACACACTCACACACACACACATACACACTCACACACACACACACACACACACTCACAGATACAACCACACACTTACTGACACAAACCCAACGCAGTCATTCACACACACATTCACACACACAGATACAACCACACACACACTCACACACACACTCACAGATACAATCACACACTTACTGGCACAAACCCAACGCAGTCATTCACACACACATTCACACACACAGATACAACCACACACACACATATACACTCACACATTCACACATCACTTATACTCAGTCACTCACACATACACACACTCACACACGCATATACACACTCACACATCACTCCCATATTCACACATACATGCTCACACATAGGCCCTTTCCCTCATCCCCGGCCTCCTACCAGCCTCCTCTCAGACAGCCCTCGCTCCGCAGCCCCTGCACCAGCTCTCTCATCAACAGGTTCATCCCGGGTTCCGCAGCACCTGTGCCCTGACCTGGCTGAGAGAAGGCTCAGCTCCTCTCCTCTCTAACCTGGAGGCCCGGATGCCCACCACCACTTAGCAGGGGGCAGCATCTTCAGGTTATGGTCATGAGTCCCCCGGGCTTCATGTCCAGGCTCAAGGGACACCTGCCTGGTCACCCTGGGGCAGCCAGCGCAGTGACAGGGACACCGTGGGTTATGTGCTCCAAGGAGAGTGGGGCTCCAGCAGTCACCCCAACCAGCCCACAGCCCCACTGCCTTCGGTTCCCCCCAGCATCAATGCAGGACCAGGAGCCATGCCCAGAGCAGCTGCACCAAAAGGGGGGCCTGCTCACTGCTTATTATTTCTCTCTCTGCTCTAAATTTAGGGTGCAGGGATGCCTCTGCGAGTGGGCAGGAAGGGGCTCCAGCTTTGAGGAAAAAGCCCCTCCTAAACACCTGCTCCCTGCTGGGCATCTCAACCCACAACACCTGACTCTGCCCCGCTGAGGCTCTGGGCCCAGCCTGGGCATCCCCCATTCTCACTGCCCCTATGACTTCCACGTCCACTGTTACAGCTCCTCCATGGACAACCCCAAAGCCCTGCCTCCAAACCTCACCTCATCTATCTGCACTGGACAGATGATCATGATGGATAGCCAACAGGCCCACCCTCACCATGACCTGTTCCCTGGGCCTGCCAGCCAGCACCCCCTGCTCACCGATGGCTCCTGCCCCAGCTCTCTCCTGCAGGAAGGAATGCCCTCTTTCCTGCACCATCAGTTGCTCCCTGTTGCTCTCTCACTTCCACTCACCTCCTATGGGTGCATCAAGGAATTGTGCCCATGTTTGGTTGTCCTGTGTATTTTTTTAAATATGATTTTATTGATTTTAGAGAGAAAGAAGAAGAGAGAAACATAGGTCAGTTGAACTTGAGATTGAACTTGGGCATGTATCCTGATCAGGAATCAAATCGGCAACCTTAAGGTGCATGGGCCAACACTCAACCAACCGAGCCACACCAGTCAGGGCTGGTCTGAGTATTTTTAATTTACCTGAGTGGTTCTATACTGACCTTTTTTTCCAGGTCATATTTTTGGACCAGCCTGTCTTGCTATTTGGCTCAGTCCAGGCATGTCTATCATCCCCTCCTCTCAGCCTCCAGTTCCCTGGAGAGGGGCGGGGTTCCAGATGAACAAGCAGCAGCAGCACTTGGCTCTCTGCCCCTGCGATCCTGTATTTGAGCTGTGGCCAGTACAAAGCCGTGTGTTCTGCCCCCCAGGACAGTGACGGAGGCATGGCTCTCCAGGTGGCTCTGGGTGCATCCACAACCCGTTTCCGATAGGGTGGCATGTATGCCCGGGTCCTGACAGGAGTGCCCTTGAGGGCAGACACTGGAGCCACCTTTCCTCTTGCTCCCCCGATATAATCCACATCAGCGCTCTGGTTTCTCCTTGTGTTCTTGTGATGTGTTCGCAAAAGTTTTCACAAATGTACTGCCCTTTGTTAAGCAGACAGTTTTAATGTTTACATCCTTAATTGCAGCATTTGCATGTATTAGGTACTCATCAGGTATTTTAATAAGTGAGTGAATGAATGAAGGGCTCTTTTTATAAAGGCCTTTGGGCTGCACACCATCTCTCCACTCCCCCCAGGGGTCTGCACTCCTGCTTCCGGTTGACCTCTCCCCTGACCTGGGGTCCCTGCCCCTGCCCCTGCCCCAGCCATCTCTGGTAGAGCCTCATTCTCTGCATCCCCTGAATTGCTCTGTGCAGTGCTTTTTCCAATAATTTACCAAAAAGAGTGTGTAGCCGAAACCAGTTTGGCTCAGTGGATAGAGCGTTGGCCTGCGGACTGAAAGGTCCCAGGTTCGATTCCAGTCAAGGGCATGTACCTTGGTTGCAGGCACATCCCCAGTAGGGGGTGTGCAAGAGGCAGCTGATCGATGATTCTCTCTCATCGATGTTTCTAACTCTCTATCTCTCTCTCTTCCTCTCTGTAAAAACTATATATATATATATATATATAGTTTAAAAAGAGTGTGTAACGAAGTGAACTGAGAACTTTCCTGTCCCCAAATGCCTCTGTTCTGGTTTTTATGCAGGCCTGGCTAGGCATGACTTCTAGACTGGAAATGGCAGTCCCTGTGCTTGAAAGGTATGGCTCCACTTTAGCGTAGCACCCCCACTACTGACGATGTCAGATGCCTATCCATCCTCCTCCAGGCTCCATGTGGAGTTAGGAATGATCTGGATGACAGATAACAACACTCAAACAACAGGAGTTTAAACAAACAGAAGTTCATTTGTTTTCAATCACTTGGAGACACACACATGCCAGAAATAGAAGAGGCAATAAGTCACCACGCTTTTTCTATTTCTGCATCTTCATCCTTCATGCATGGCTCCCATACTCATGACCCCAGCATGGCTGCGGCAACTGCTCCATCATGGCCTATGTGCCAGGCCAGAAAAGGGTGGAAGGGTAGAGGTGATGAGCAGAAAAGGTATTTTCTTAGTAAGCTTTGCCTTTTCACTAGGGAAGGGAGCCTCTCCATAGGAACTTATCACCATATCTCCTTGGCCAAAACTGTCAGGTGATCTCATGGCTGCAAGATAGCCAGGGAGAAGTTATTTATATTTCACTTGCTATATTTTTATTTCCAATACTTCACTTTTCTTGTTATTGGTACTTTCCCATTGACTCTCTTCTTGTTTTGTGTAATTCCTTCACAAATCTTTCTAATGAGCTAATGATTTTACTTAAAACCCCCTTCTGTGTCCTGAATTATCTGTTTTTTCCAGTGTCATCTTTTTGTGTATCTCCCAAAAGCACCCAGAGTAATTCTATAACCACATTTCACTTCTGTCTGACGACCTTACAAGCCAGAAAGGCAGGACTTCTTTACAGACTGAGAGAAGGACAGAGAAGCCACTCAGAGTGGCCTCCCAGCCAACTCTGGGAAAAACATCAGCCCTCAAAGCATAGCAGCAGTATTGTGAGATAAACTTCAAACTGAAAAGACTATCCATGTGTCGATAACAGTGAAAAGTCCAGGAAGGGAGGTTACTTTGCAATACCACAGCATGTAGTAACCACAGCGGGAATGGCAGGACTGAGACGTGGCCTGGAGAACTTCCGGTGGCCACACAGAGCCTTGCCCGGAACCCACCTCGGCAGCCCTGAAGGGCAAACGGTACATGTTATTTTTTTTAACATGTCATATGGTCCTGGATCAGAAATAAAAAACAAGCTACACAATGAGGTTTTTCCTCCAAGTTCAATTGCTGGGAGTCATGTGGGTGAGTCCATGTCAGGGGAAGATGCACTGGGAGGGACAGGGGATGTGTTGGAATGGGCCAGTGGCTCTCACAGGGTAAAACAGATGTGTTTTTAGAAGGAGGACAGAGCAAACACGAGTAAGTTAACAACTGGGGAATTGAGTACATGACCTGGGCTCGCAGGAGGCAGACAGGAGCCCCCTATTCCCTGGCCATAGGCACATTGTAGCCATAAGCTCATGGATGGTTGGGGCAGAATCACATGGAAACGGCCCCTGCCCCTGTGACAAAACCCACACGGAGGCCCTGTTTCTGCCTCCAGGTCCCCACATCCCAATGCAGACACCTGCCTGCTGTGCTGGTCTCTCTTCTCCTCCCCAAAGTCATGCAGACAAGCAGCAGGCCTCTCACTTCCACTCCAGTGTCCTGTTATCAAACTGCAGCAGCACCTAGGATTCCCCCTTTGGCCTTCTCCCCCCCCACCCCCTCTCCTCTTCTCCCCCTCCTCTGCCCTCCCCTCCTTCTTTTGCCCTCCCCCGTCCTCCTGCTTCCTCTCCCACTCCCTTCCCCCTCCTTTTTCTCCTCTCCACTCTTCTCTCTTGCTCTGGGAAGGGCCTCTGGCTACCCAGCTAATAACCACAGCAGGAGCCTCTGGGCTCCTGCTCCAGCCGTTTCCATGGACGAGGGCCCAACACAAACATGGATGCTGCAGCTCCCCTGCCAGCCCAGGACCCCCCACAGCACAGGGTTGGTGGGCAGATGAGGTCATTGCCACAGGGGCGGTAGGGAGAGGAGTACGGATATTTGTTTGGTCTTGTTACCATGGAAACCTGCTAGACCCCTCCTCCACTCCACTCAGTTTGCTGGTTCAGAGGACTAAGCTGCCCCAGACCCCTAGCTCCATCTCCCACCCAGAACCCAGGGCTGCCAGAGAGCAGCCATAATGGTCAGCCCCACATCCAAAGGGTGGGGAAAGTGAGGCCAAGGAACCAGGCAGACCAAAACACTTGTCCCCAGACAGGGGTCCCCCTCTGTTATTGTCATAATTAGCGAGTTTATTAATATTAATAATAGGGAGAGAGCAAAGGGGAGACCAGGCATTATAAGAATGATCATCTGGGCAGCTCCACCAGGAAGCTACAACTTCATGCTCCCCAGGGAACCACCAGACCGTTCCCTGCAGATAATGGGAAAGGGATTGAGCAAAAGGGGAAAAGGACACACGTACAGTGAAGCTGGGCTGGTGCAGGGTAAGGGGCTGCCTGTCCGTCCAGCCCGGGGAACAATGGATCGGCCCGTCAGAAGCACATGAAACCGTGGGAAGTTGGTTGGTCAGTATAAAGCAGCCTCCACACCTGCAAATGGGAACCACGGCCAATCGGAAACCGCTCTGAGCAGCCTCCCAACCTGAGCCCTGAGCCTGCAGACTCCTCTTCTTTTCCTCCTCACCCAACACGGGGTCTCGCCCTTAAGCTGCATGTACACCCTGTCCTCTGGAACTTCTTGAGGTCTAGTACCTGCTCCCCCACAGACAGGAAGCAGCCTCCTAGGGGTCTCTGCCCAACAGGCAAAATGTGGTTGGACAAGGCAGGTCTTCCCTACCTGAGGTGCTGGGCCAGGGCAGCAGGAGCTTTGCAGCTAGGGGAGGCCAGAGATGGAGCAGAAGGCCAGTCACAGGGCAGGGCGAGTGGCCAGAAAGACAGCAACAGCTCAGCACTTCATCCCCACAGCGCACACGCACGCGCACACACACACACACACACACACAGGCTGATGCACAAACCCAGCCCGCCCCCGCCCCCACAACATGCTCACACACAGGCACACATGCAGACACAAACACTCAAGACTAGCCGGATGCACAGGGCAGAGCCACCACACTCAGGACCCTGGGATCCAGGGAAGACCCAAGTGTCCAGAGAGGACTCCTCGGCAGGGGGCACATGCCCAAGCAGGAGGAGGGCGGGCCCCGGTGGAGGCTCTGCACCAGCCTGTGCTACCCAGAAGCCCTGCTCCCTCCAGAAGCCCGGCCCCTGCCCTCTCACACTGGGTTGATTTCAGCTACAGTTTCGGTCACAATTGCCCAGGAAGAATGGCTCCATTCAAGCTGCCTGCTCCCTATGCCCAGGCAGCTCACAGCCCCCTCCCACCAGCACAGAGACCTGAGACCCCCACTCAGGAGGAAGCTTTGGTCTTACAATGTGCAAAGAGGAGCTGACCCCTACGTGTCCCCCAAGTGGTGGGATGCCCCAACCCCTCATCCAGAGAGCTCAGTGCCCAGCTGAGGGGCCTCGCAGGGCTGCCTGGTGGCCTTCAGTTTGGCAAAGATCCGTGCCAGGAAGTGCACCTCGGCCTCTCACGGCAGTGTCCATGGGCCAGGCAGGGGGGAGCGGGGGAAGCATGCTGCCACCCTCTGCCTGGGCATGGATATTAGGAGGGTAACCCCACATTTTCCTTTGGGGGAATTAGTGGGTTCACATGGAACTGGAGATGGCCTGCCACCGAGGGTCCAGCAGGACACAGCACAGTACTGGGCAGGCAGGGGGACACACATGAGGTAGTTCAAGGGATGACAGAGACCAGCAGTGAGGCTGAAGGGGCCTGGGACTAGAGACCAATGAGGGTTGTGTATTGTGCCCAGAGAACCCCAGACCGGAGCAGGTGAACAGATGGACCAATGGCCCCTGTTGGGGGGCCACTGCTGTAAGGAGCTGTGAGGAACCTGCTTCTGGAAGAGGCTACAGCCTCAGGTCAGGAGGGAGAGCGAGGCCACAGCGGGCATCCTGAGAGCAGGCTGAACCCCACCCCCCACCCCAACACTCCTGGGGAAGGGAGAAGGGGGCAGGGGCCGGTGCCCAATGTGCTGGAGGCCTCTCCTCACTGACCAAAAAGGACATGGGCCCTGAGGCATGGAGGGAAGGTTTGCCCAAGAAACAAGCTGGTTTCCTAATGATCAAGAGAAGGTGTGTGTCCTGTCCCACCCGCCCGCCCAGCAGAGAGCTCATACCTCCTACCCAGGGCCCCATGACTGCCATGGGTGGAGCTGTGTTTCCCAAATTCACATCCACTTGACTCACAGTGTGGGACCTTAGATGGAAATGGGCCTCTGCAGATGGACTTAACGACCTCCAGCTTTGGGGAGACAAGGGTCTCAAGGCTCAGTCAGCCCCCTCCAGTTTGAGGCTATGCTGGGCGTTGACAGTAGACAAGCTGAATGCTGCTGGGCTCCTGGGACCACAGTGACGGCAATGCGAGAGGGACCATGCAGCCACTCAGTGACCAAGGATCCCGGATAGGGTCTCTGCACCTGCGGCCTCTCCAGGTGTGACCACAGATAAACCACCTTCCACATATGGGTCCCGCTGTGCTGTGCTTGGGCTTCACAAACACTCAGCTCCCTCCACACTCTCACATCATTAGGATCCACCGAAACAGGTTTTCCTGCCTCAATTCTTCTCGGTCCTGCCCAAGTCCTGACTTACTAGGTGTACCGGTTAATAATGCGGATTTTTTTTTTTTTATTCGATGGAGTTTCACATATGTTGATATGTACATGATTTGATATGTATGCTATTTTGTTGTATTGACAGCAGCAAGCTTCAAAACTTTATGTCAAATTTTCTGAAGGTGTTAACATCATAGATATTTTTGCGCTTAAAAATGTCAAATTTCATGCCAAAAAAAAAAAAAGAGCATTTGTGGAAAGTTTCAATTCATTACTTTATGTTGAAGAAAAGTGCTGCTGAAAGTTATCGTATACTTCGGGAAGCTTATGGTGAACATGCTCCTTCTCAACATACTTGTGAACGCTGGTTTAAATGCTTTAAAAATGAAGATTCCAACATGAAAGACCAAGCAAGAATGTCCAGGTCAACTGAAAAAGTTTGAAGACCAACAATTACAAGCATTATTGGATGAAGATGCATGTCAAACTCACAACTTGGAGAAAGATTAAATGTTGCTTAGCAAACAATTTCTGATCATTTTACAAGCAATGGGAAAGATTTTAAAGGAAGGAAAATGAGTGCCACATCAACTGAACGAAAGACAAATGGAAAACTGAAAAGGCATCAGTAAAATGTTGCTTCAACATCATGAAGGAAAATCTTTTTTGCATTGAATTGTGACTGGCCATGAAAAGTGGATTTATTTTGAGAATCCCAAAATCATGGGTTGATCCAGGTCAATCGTCAACCTCAACTGCAAGGCCAAATCTCTTCAGAAAGAAGACAATGCTCTGCATTTTGTGGGATCAGGAATGTGTGGTGTGTTATGAGCTTCTAAAACCAGGTGAAACCATTAATACTGATCACTACTGACAACAAATAATCAATTTGAACCACACTTTGATCGTAAAATGACCAGACTGTGTCAGAAGACACGGCAAAGTAATTTTGCTTTGTGATAACGCACCATCACAAACTTCAGAATCAGTTAAAGACACGTTAAAATATGTTGCCTGGGAAGTATTTACCCACCAGACCTTGCTCCTTCAGATTAACATTTGTTCCAATCGATGGCACACGTACTTTCTGAGCAGCATTTCAAAACGTACGAAGTGGAAAATTGGGTCTCTGAATGGTTTTCCTCAAAACAAAAAAAATTCTATTGGGACGGTATCCAGAAATTACCTGAAAGATGGGGGAAATGTGTAGCTAGCGATAGACATTACTTTGAATAAAGCACTTTGATTTTTCTCCTAAAATGATCATGTTTTCTTTGATTACAAAATCTGCATTATTAACAAGTACACCTGGGTAATCCCTCCTCCCTCAGGCCCTCTCCCCTCAGGCCCTCCTCCCTCAGGCCCCCCTCCCCCAGGTCCTTCTACCCATACCCCATCTCCACCCATAGGCTCATCATAACTACCCTGAAGTCATCGGACTGAGTCGGGCTATAATTTAAAATACGTTTATTTAGTGTTTCCACTTGTTTCTGATTGTGTTACACAAAGCCGTTAAATAAATACATTCCCCTAGTCACTCGAGTGCACACCTACTCGCTATATAGATGAGGTAGAGAAGTGGGTAGGCTGGCGGGAGAGGCTGAACAGGAGTCATGTGTGAGTGCCCCTCTCCTCCCAGCCTCCGGACTGGCCGCGCCTGCCTGGAACCCACATCCGAGGGCCTGGTGGGGAGCAGGTGGCCGGGACCCGCCTGGCCCTCAGCATGGCTGCCCACCCTGCAGCTCCTAGAGAGGCTGAACCCGGGGACCTGGCCTCACTGCAGACACGGTGCCTTCCGGACCCTCTGCCACATGAAAGAGAAGCACGTTTAGGAGAGGCTCCATCCGGGGGAGCTGCTTCTTTGCTTAGCAAGACATTCTGATATATATTTATATATGAACAAGCCAGCCAGCAGACATTCTCAGCCTGCCTTGTTTTAAAAAATACTTTTCTTAATATTTATGACAAAAATAGCTAAATGTGATATTTAATTTAAAAAATATATATCCTTCTCTTGACTTGCCACCTTTCCAGACCCAGGAGTGACTGGCTACAGTCTTGTCGTGGAAGCATGCCGCTCCGCCTGCTCTGGGCCCGGCGGGCAGGGGTGCGTGGGGATGAGCAGGAGGCACCCCCGCTCACCCCGTCCAGCCGAGCCTGCAGAGATGGGGCAGGTCCACATCTCCTGCCACTGAGGGGCCCCCCGGCTCCCTTCCAGGACGGGCCTCCACAGCAGTTATTCACGGCGTGTTCTCTGGACCACAGGAGAATAAACTTTACTATTTACACTATGAAACAGGAACGAAGAGACCCACATCAACATAAATAGGTTTTCTTTTACAAACACAGTTCCCTGGGGCTCCTGGAGCCCCGGGGACGCCCAGGTAGGCCCTAGCTCAGTAGTTCCTGCGTCCACACTGCTGCACTTTGGGGCACAGCCGCCAGCTGAGCAGGACAGGCCCAGGGCAGGAGCTCCAGAGCCACGGCCGCCAATCACGTCAATGCGGGAAGGAGAGGCCCAAAGGACGGGCACAGAGTGGACCAGGTCACACCCCAACCACCCACAGACCACACCAGCACACACGCATGACACATGCACACACACATGCACACATGTACACACATCACCATGCCTCCACACATAATGCACACAGAGGCATGTGCTCAGAGCATACATCCACGTAAGCACACACACCCATGAACACGTGCGTATGTTCACACACTCGTGTATGCACACACAGCACATGCATACATGGCAAGTGCTCATACACACGTTTGTGTGTGCAGTCATGTGTGCGTACACATCACACATGCAACTTATACATGCACACACTGCACAAGCATGCACGCACCACACAGAGAGACATACTCAAGCACACATGCACACGTGTGCGCACACTAACACCAAACCAGGTCAGTGTGGGCCATCCTTTCCTCCTTCCGGCAAAGACAACAGCATGGCCAAGGAACACAACCTTCCATTTGCCAAATCCTAGCCCCAAACACACTCCATCGCATCTACGCCCACCCTGCTTCCCCCACAACGACACAGAGCAAGCTGTGCTTCCCTGTGAAATAAACGCTCCACGGGGCTGGCCCTGCCCCTCTGCCCATGCATACCCCTTGGGGAAGGCAGGCCAGCCTTGCCACCCCAGGCTCCAAAATCTGCATTGAGGGGCTGGAGTGCAGGGCCGTGTGCCCACAAGCTCCCTTCCCAGGATGGCTTCCCTGGGGCAGCAGCCTGGACCTGACTTCCAGAAGCCCTGAGGGAGGTGGCCGGACACAGCTCGCTTTAACTCCTAGAGCAACGACAGCAACGTCTCTCTTGACTTAGTGGTTTCAAACACAAAGCAGATCAGGCAAATAAGTCGGGGGTCGGGGGAGGGGAGGGAAAGGAGATTGGAAGGGGCCCCTCCAGACTGCAGACTGGGAGAGCCACAGCCTGAAACGTAACAGGGACAAAGAAAATAATTATTATATATTAGTTAAATTAAAATAAGTTAAAAGTCACTGATAGTACTCCAGAGAGAAGTGCTTGATGTCAGAGGGAGAGGCAGCGCCCCCTCCACTCACTGGCCGTCCCTCTCCTAGTGGTTTGACTCTAACCAGAGCTGGCAGAGGACAGCCAACAGGCTGCCGCGGAGGCCCTGCGTGGTCATGAAGGTGCACCCATGCTCCTTGGAGGGAGCCCACGTTGTTCGGGGCACTGTGACACAGGAACTGGACTCTTTCAGGACAGAAAGCATCAGTGCAATGCCGTCGGGTTCCGGGGAGGGAAAAGCAGAGGGCACGCGGAGGTCAGACCAGGCTGGGCTCCTGCCCCCGCCTTCTGCCCAAATGTGCCGGGAGCACCTCGCCCAGGGCTCAGTCCGCAAGCGTCGACGCCTCTGCTGCACACGCTGCCCGCACCCCCGCGGCAGCTGGCCGCCCGGCGCTAGCCCTTGCAGGTGTAGACCTCCTCCCGCTGCGTGCACTGCCTGCACTCCACGTAGCAGCACCAGCGCACCTGGCACTGGCAGGGCCGTGTCACCACGCGGCTCTGTGTGTTGTGGCCGCGCCCGCAGCAGATGCTCTCGCAGTTCTTCTCGCGGTGGCACCTGCGGCCCGCGGTGCCCGGGGAGAAGCGGCCGGCCAGGCAGAAGCTGGGCGAGTCGTCCAGGTGCACGAGCTCCGGCGTGTGGGGCAGCGGGTCGCCGCCTGTGCCCGAGGCCCGGCCCCTGGGTGGCGAGATGGCACCTGCCTCGCCGGCAGCCTCGTTGGTGGTGCTGCCCACCTTGAGCGCGGTCTCATACTTGTACTTCAGGCGCTTGCCCACCTCGTGGAAGGGTGCCAGCTGCCGCCAGCACGTCCGCACAGTACAGGAGCCGGACACGCCGTGGCACTTGCACGTGGTCTCCACCCCAGCCTTGATCACCTGGAGAGAGAGCGGGGGAGGTGAGCTTGTGGGCCACACCCGGCAGAAGAGACCAGACCCCACGAATCACCCCAAAAGGGGCTGAAACTGGCACCCACCCTAGAACCAAATCCTCTGGCCCCCAAACCCAGGCATGGCCCAGAGGGCCACCACGGCCCATCGCCCAGGTTCCCTGGCTTACACCCCCTCCCACTGCCTTCAGGCCGCAGACCGCCTAGGACAGAGCCCTCTGGCCAGCAGCATGGCCTCGAGCAGCCACCACAGCACCTGTAGCCTCAGGGGGACACTCCCTTCCCGCCCAGATGTTCTCCCCCGTGTCCAGGGCTGCCCCTACACGGGCTCGGCAAGCCACGCGCCAGCCCCACCACCAGCACCTATCAGTGTGCTCTCTGGGGTGTGGCACACCCAATGGCAGGACTGGCCACTGGTGTCTGTAACTCAGCTGACCACGTCCCTGCCGGGCACTGGGACCCGGTGCTGCTGCACATATGGGTGGCACCCAACCACTCAGGAGGGAAAGCAGCTGGCCAGGGCAGGGGCAGGGGCGGCCCAGCACCGAGCTGTGTTCAGACTGGGGGAAGCTTCCCAACCCCAGGCCAGGTCCTTCCACCTCCAGGACTTGGGTGCCACCTGCAAAGTCAGGAAGTCAGGCCACTGCCCCACGGAGCCTCCTGCCAGGCTGCCCACACAGGAGGCCCCAGAGGGACTGGGGAGGAAGGGCAGGGCAGCCCATCCCAGAGGCCTACGCCAGGTGTGAGCGCCCAGGGAGGGCCATCTCAGGGGATTAAGAAGCATAGCTACTCCTTGGCCACACAACAGAAGAGTCACATTTAATGATACTTTGCTGAGAAACATGGCAAAGTTAATTAAAACACTACTTACCCGGGCCTGGAGCTAATGGAGCACTTTTCATATTCTGACTTTGCACTTATAGCTTACAAAAGGCGAGTACAAAGGAAAAGAAAAGGCCTTGCCTGGGGGGTTTAATCTCCCACCGCCCTCCCCAGAGGACTGGAGGAGGGAGGGAGTTCCCATCCAGGGCTCAGAACTCCAGCGAGTCAACAAAGAGGCTCACAGAGGGCTGGCTCTCATCACACCCCCCCAGGCCTGGGCTCCACTTTCCTGGGGTCCCCTGCCCCATGGGGGCAGTCAGTGGCCCAGGTTGCTGGGGACCTAAAGGGACAGGGCTCCAACCACAGTTAGGACTCAGGCACAGGCCTGCTGCCTACCACAGTGCTGAGGACCCGAGAGCCACGGGCCTGCAGGAAGGGTAAAAAGTGGCAGGAGCGAGGTGCCCCCAGGCCCAGCCATGCTTGCAGCCCGTAGCCCCTGAAGGGCCCAGCCAAAACGCCAAGGGACTCCTTTTCCTGAGTCTTCTGAGCTGGGTTTCCTCAGAAGAGAGTCCTGGCCACAGATCTCTAGGCAGAAGCACCGCCCAACACACACTAGGACCAGCTGCACCCAGGCCTTCCCTGGCCAGCACAGTTTTCAGACTGCCCCTACCTAGGTCCCTACTAACAGGACCACGTGCCCCTCAGCCCTGGCAGGCAGGGCTCTCAATCTGCCATCCCCCTGGACAGACGCTACCCACCCCAGAGACCCTCCTGGTGGCCTTGACACCCAGGGCCAGGCACAGATGGCCCCAGACCCACCCAGCTTTTCCCCGCCAGTAGAAAGCAGGCCTTCCAGTTCTACCTCTCTGCGAGGGACCGACCACAGGACACTCTCCACTGGAGACCACAGACGCCTTCCTTGGCAACTAGCATCTCCATCTATTTGGCAGGTGATGAGGCTTACATAAGCGGGCAAACTACAAGGCGGTGTGGCTGGCACCACATGGCCAGAACTAAAGCACAGAGACAGCGGACCCCGCCCCCAGCCCTTTCTGAGCCTGGCCTACCCCTTCACCACCACCCCCGCCACCCCCACCCCATGCACCCCTCCCCCACCCCGCGCCCCCACCCCGCCCCGCTTGCCTTCACACCCACGAGGTTGTTGTGGAAATCCACACGGGCACGCAGGTCCTTGCTCGACCGCCGGCCCAGGAACTCCTTGACGAACTTGCTGCTGTACTTGAGGTTGTCTCCGCAGCCACCCCACTGCCAGGCCTCCCGGTTCTCCAGGTCAGGGGCTTCGTCACAGGTGCAGCGCTCCATGCGGCCTGCGCTGCAGGCCTTGGCCAGAGCGTGGGTCAGGCCAGCTGAGGAGATGGCGTAGAGGAAGGCAGTCTCCTTGAAGCCTGGGGAAGGGGGGGATGGGGGTGGGAGGGAATAGCAGGGCCGGTCAGTGGTGACACCAGCAGCAGAACCTGTCACTACGTGCAGCTGAACCACTGCATTCCCGATGAAGCCCCAAATCCTGGACTGCTGGCCCCTTCCCGTGATCAGCTTGGGGGGAGGGGAATACCTCCTGGGCTGAGGGCTCTCCTAGATGTGTGTGTGTGTGGGGGGGGGGGGGGTGTGAGGGTTGGGGAGAGAGGGAGTATAGATCCAGAGGTACTGTGGCCTTCATTTTGCCTGGTGATCAGCGACCCCACCCATCCAGGTCTCTTACACAACAGAATGGCCCGGGGCCCTAGGGAAGCCCTGCCTGGCTCCCCGTTTTTTAACAAGGTCATCAAGAGGCTCAGAGGAGAGTCCCCAGTAGCTCCCACATGCAGAGGGAGACGGAGAGAAGAGGCTCTGTGCTCTGGGCACCAGCTGGACCCCCGCCATCCCTATGGGCACGGAGCCTTGGCCACAGGCATGTGGGAAAAGCCATCAGAGCTGCCTGAGGCCCCGGCTAAGCTGCCAAAGGCTCCTGGTGCTGCCAGCAGCCCAGCAGGCCTGTGCGGGGACAGGGCAGCTGGGAGGGGCTGGGCGGAGCTGGCTCTGGGACCTCCCCTGTGCCCTCAGCTCCTCTCCCCTGCCCTGGGCCCAGGGCACCACACCTCGCTTGAGCAGGCTGGCCCGGTAGCGGCCCTCCAGGGTGCAGTTCCAGCGCTCAAAGCGGAACTGGTACTGGCACTCGAGGGCGCTCATGCTGACCGCTTCCACCAGCGTCTCCGCCACGCCCGGGTCCCGCCGGCACATGCGCCGCTGCTTCCGCTCCAGCTTCAGCCGGTCGCAGGCCTTGTAGTGCGCCTGCACGGCTGCCTCGGGCTCCAGGGTCAGCGGGAGGATGGTCAGGGGCTCGCTGCCGGTCAGCCTGCACACAGAGAGCCCAGTGAGCAGCGCCCCGGAGGAAGAGCCGTCGCACACAGCCAGGCAGGGCGCAGAGGCCGGGCCCCAGGGGGGCACAGACCCTGCACCCATGGACCTGCCTGCTTGCCCAGCTGGAGGAGCCCTGCTCCCGGAGGCGCACCTCTGCCATCCCCAGGTGGAGGTGACCCTTGGAGGCCCTTGTCCTCCAGCAGCCTGTACGCATGGCCCCAGGCCCCACGGGGTCTCCCAAAACACCTGCAAGAGCACCTCCCAGCCCGGGACCATGTGCCACTGGGAAACGGCCCCTTTCTCCTGCAGCTCCACCCAAGGCCCTGGCCCACGGGGCCCGTAGCCTGCTGCTCTCTGTCCTGCTGCCCCCACGCCCACCTGCTCCAGCCAGGGGCTGACAGGCCTGGCCTTGTGTGTCCCCAGACAGAGCGACGGTACACCTGGGCCTCATTCAGACCCTTAGCACTGGGAGGGAGAGATGCCCACCAGGACAGGGGCAGGACTCAGCTTCTGTTTGAGCATCTTAGGAAACAAGCCTCCCAGCCCAGCCCACCCATGGGGAGAATGGTCCCCTCACCATGTCCCATCCTCCCTCCTGCTGCCTCTCGAAAGGCCACTCAGAGGCACAGTGGCTACCCCAGGAGCCCCAGCTTTCTATAGGAGGGTGTGGTAGGCCCTCCTAGGACCCCTCCCCATGGCAGACCCCAGCAGCGATGTTCCTCTGGCGATAACCCAGGCACTGGCTTTCAAAGTCTCCCTGCCTCCGCTCCCTCTCACCTCCCCCTACACACCCCAGCAGGACCTCTCCCGGGCCCTGCCTGGGTGGGGGCCTCTACCCTGCTGAGGGCCCAGTGGACCTCCCAGACTCACTCACTCCAGGCAGCTCCCCCAAGACAGGAGGTCCAGCAGGGAGCCAGGCAACACTGTAGGGACACAGGGCAAAGGCCCGGGGTGCAGAGAGGAGGGGCCAGCAGGTGGGAGGGAGCAAGTCACCACACAGGCAGGCCTCAGACCAAGGATGCGCCCCTACACTCCACCCCTTCCACCCTCTGGCTCTGTTAGAAGCCACTCCCAGGCCTGGGCCCTGCTCTCCACGTGCCCAGAGCGGGCCTGGCACCAGAGCAGAGCGCTGGCCGTGCCCCTCCAGCTCCCGTCCCAGAAGACCCCACTGCAGGGCCACTCTCCTAAGCGATGCTCTGAGCCTGGAGCCCCTTTTGCTCCCCCCACCCCGTGCACAGTGGGAGGCCAGCATGGACCCGGGCTGGGAGAGAACCCCAAAGGTCCCTGAGGCACAGGAGGGGCCTGCAGTGGGTGGCCCTGCGGTGCAGACAGAGAGGCAGCAAGGCCTTTGAGGAGAAGGAGTCTGTGAGCTCCGAGCTGGGATGCGGGGCCAGCGAGGAGGTGGGTGAAGGACGAAGCCAGCCAGCCAGCCAGTGACCTGCATCCCCACTGCCGCCGCAGGGTTAGTGCTTCGTTCCCAAGGGCACAGGGACCGCCATGAGTGGCTCCGTGGACTTCCAAGCCTCCTGCCCAAGACAGCTGCCGAGGCAGACGGAGAACAGGCTGGGGCCCGCAGACCCCACGCTGGAGGCTGGAAAAGCCGTGCTCCCCACACAAAGGCGGCTCACACAGTAGAGACTTGTCCCCAGACAGGAATGTCAACAGCTGTGCCCAGAACGGGTGCCAGGCAGCAGACACCCCGCAGCCTCCAACCTGCACGAGATTAACCAAGCTCCAGGCGGTGCCAAACATTCCAGCATCCAAGAGCACCCCCAAAGGTGGGGCCAACGTGGGGGGATCTGAGGCCAGCCCGGAGAGGGCAGCTGTGAGGATGAACAAGGAGAGGGAAAGGACGGTGGGCCACAGTGCCGCCCAGCCCAGAGAGGCTGAGGGCAGGGGTCCCAGCACACCCAGGGCCACCCTGCTTTTAGTTCAGGTAAGGAGAGGGCCAGAGCCCCCCTACACCTGCCTCCCATCCCCCACCTGAGGTCGTACCCGGTCCAGCTGTACATGGCGGCTGAGGGCAGGTGTCCACCCATGCCTGGGGCCATGCTTCTCCTCAGTCCAGGGAGGCTGAGGGCAGGGGTCATCCACCCTGCATATGGGGGCTGAGAAGCAGGGTCCTCTGCCACCTAGGGCTGACTGTGGCCATACTATCCATGCAGACTGAGGGCAGCTTCCCCTTGCCCTAGAGGTGCTGTGAGGTTGGAACTCTGTTGAGCCACACAGTTCTGCTCCCAAGGCAGCCCCTTCCCAACTGTCCGACACCAGCACCCAGATGGTCCCTGCGCCAGACCCCCTGCCCTGCTGGGTGTGTTCAGTGTGCGGCCTGCAGAGAGAGCAGCTATCTGGGGCTCACAGCCTGGGGTGCAGAGGACAGACCCTTGTGGAGGTGTTGGGTGGCAAGGTAAGTGGGCAAACCATGTTCCGGGGCGGGAGGACTGGTTTCTGGGCATAGCGGGAGAAGTTTCAGTGACAGGGACCAGGGTCGAGGACAGAACCCCAACACAAAGAGTAGCCATAGCAGTGCCAGAGGGAAGATGAGAGGTTTACAAACCACCTCTAGAATCAGGGAGGCTTTTCTCAGAGGGAATCAGAACCCAAAAGACCTTGAAAATTTAATAAATTTTATTCTAAAAATACAAGAATCTCTGCACAGTGAAACAGTAGCATAGAGTTTTAGAAAACAATAGACAATGGGAGAACATATTTGTAAATGCTGTTTCAGATAAGGCTTTAATCTCCAAAGTTTACAGAGAACTCATACAACTTAACAAAAGGAAGGTAAAGGATTCAATTTAAAAAAAAAAAAAAAATGGGCAAAGGACCTAAATAGACACTTTTCGAAAGAAGACATACAAAAGGCTGAGAGACACATGAAAACATGCTCAAAATCACTAATCATCCGAGAGATGCATATTGAAACAACAATGAGGTACCATCTCACACCTGTCAGAATGCCTATCTGAACAGTGGTCGGCAAACTCATTAGTCAACAGAGCCAAATATCAACAGTACAACGATTGAAATTTCTTTTGAGAGCCTAATTTTTTAAAACTTAAATGTAATTTCTAACACCACTTCTTCAAAATAGACTCGCCCAGGCCATGGTATTTTGTGGAAGAGCCACATTCAAGGGGCCAAAGAGTCTACGGCCATACCACCCTGAACGCGCCCGATCTCGTCAAGGGGCCAAAGAGCCCCATGTGGCTCGCGAGCCGCAGTTTGCCGACCACTGGGCTATCATCAACAAATCAACAAAGGACAAGTGTTGAAGAGGATGCGGAGAAAAAGGAACCCTCGTGCACTGCTGGTGGGAAGGCAGCCTGGTGCAGCCCCTGTGGAGAACAGTATGGAGTTTCCTCACAAAACTGAAAATGGAACTCCCATTTGACTCAGTAATCCCACTTGTAGGAATATATTCCAAGAAACCAAAAACACCAATCAGAAAGGATATATGCACCCCTATGTTCATAGCAGCACAATTGACCATAGCTAAGATTTGGAAACAGCCTAAGTGCCCATCAGCAGATGAGTGGATTAGAAAACTGTGGTACGTCTACACAGTGGAATACTCCGCTGCTGTAAAAAGAAAGAACTTTTACCATTTGCAACAGCATGGATGGAACTGGAGAGCATTATGCTAAGCGAAATAAGCAGGTCGGAGAAAGATAAATATCACATGATCTCACTCATTTGTGGGATATAATGATTAACATAATTTGATGAACAAAAATAGATCCAGAGACAAATGGCAGGGGAGGTGGGGGTTAGAGAACAACCAAAGACTTGTATGCATGCATATTCGCATAACCGATGGACACAGACACTGAGGCGGTGGGGACTTGCCTGGTGTGGGAATGACTGCGGGTGGGGGGTCAATCGGGGGGAAAGGAGACATATGTAATACTTTAGATAATAAATTTTTAAAAAGATTTTTAAAAATTAATACTAATGACAGCAAAAAACAAAAAACAATAGACAAGAGTAAAATAAAAAAATGTTGCAACGCCAATCCCAAACCAAGGGCAACTTCCTTTGTTCATGTGCTTGTGCGTGTGTATGTGCGTGTGTGCTATGCGTGGATCTTTTCCTAAAGATCATTAATAAAAGGGGTCAATTGCAGAGGACACAGGATATGCACATACAGTTCAAAGGTAGGAGATATAGCTGCTATTAAAACTTATAAGAGGCTCCAACTCAATCAAAGAAACATAAAATAGCCTGGCTGGTGTGGCTCAATGGTTAAGCATAGAACTATGTACCAGGAGGTCATAGTTCGATTCTTGGTTGCCCCGGGTTGCCAGCTGGATCCCCAGTGTGGGGCATGCAGGATTCTAGCTCATCATTCTGTCTCTCTCTCCCTCTCCCTTCCACTCTGAAAATTAATGAAAATACATATTTTTTAAAACTATTAACACAAAATAAAACTATATTGATATGTTATTTTTCATTCACCAGATGAGCACAAATTGGTGTCTGATTAGATTATTGTCAAGAACAAATAGAAAGAGATGTCCCTCCATGGCTGGAATTCTGTACTGATATATCTATAAAAATTCTAGCCAGTTTGGCTCAGTGGATAGAGTGTCAGCCTTCGGACCGAAGGGCCTAGGGCTGGATTCCGGTCAAGGACATGTACCTTGGTTGCAGGCTCCTCCCTGGCCCGGACCCTGGTTGGAGCTCATACAGAAGGCACCAATCTATGTGTTTCTCTCACACTGATATTTCTCTCTGTGTTTCCTTCTCTCTTCCACTTTCTTTCTTTTTTTTTTTAATATTTTATTGATTTTTTACAGAGAGGAAGGGAGAGAGATAGAGAGCTAGAAATGTCGATGAGAGAGAAACATCGACAAGCTGCCTCTTGCACACCCACTACTGGGGATGTGCCCACAATCAATGTACATGCCCCTGACCGGAATCGAACCTGGGACCTTTCAGTCTGCAGACGGATGCTCTACCTCTGAGCCAAACCGGTTTCGGCCTGTCTTCCACTTTCTCTAAAAATCAATGGAAAAATACCTTTGGGTGAAGATTAAAAAAAAAAAAAAATTCACCCACCAATTCCCTTTCTATAAATACAGGCTACAGGTATATTATCTTAAAACATACTCACACACTATCCAACACAATGCTGTCATACAAAAACACTGGAGGCACAGTCTGTTACATGGTAGTCCCCCTTTCTCTGCAGGAACATGTTCCAGGACCCCCAGGGGAAGCCTAAAACTGTAGATTGTACCAAACCCTTTATATGCTGTGTTTTTTCCTATACATATACACCTATGATAACGTTTAATTTATAAATTTGGTGCAGTAAGAGATTAACAACAACTAACAATAAAGTAGAACAATTATAACAATATGTTGTAATAAATGTGTGAGCATGGTGCGTCTCTCTCTCTCTCTCCCTCTCTCTCTCTCTCTCACCAATTTGATTACCAACACAGGTAATCTGTGACTAACAGGTGGGAGTGTCTACAGCATAGAAACACTGGACAAAGGGACAAATTATGACACAGGTGAACTGAGCAAACACTCTAAGAGTTCATCATGCCATTCAGAACATCACACAACTGAAAACTTATAAGATGTCAGCCGGCCAGTGTGGCTCAGTGGTTGAGTGTTAACTCATGCACCAAGAGGTCACCCATTCGATTCCCAGTCAGGGCACATGACCAAGTTGTGGGCTCGATCTCCAGTGGGGGTCATACAAGAGGCAGCCAATCGATATTGATGTTTCTCTTTCATCAATGTTTCTCTCTCTCCCTCTCCCTTTCTCTCCCTCTCAAACCAAGAAAAACATATTTTAAAAAATTAAAATAAAACGTACGAATTGTTTATTTCTGGAATTTTCCATTTAAAATTTTCTGACCACAGTGCTAGAATTGCATAAAGCAAAACTGGCCATGAATTAAGGGACTGCTATACACAAGACTGGAGACTGACTGAATCGCTGGGATCTACCCCTCCAGGGCAAACTTGGTCTGCCTGCCTCAGTGCAGCGTATGTGTTTGCAGGCATATGGGCAACCCAGGACCCAGGTGGCCTGGGGCAGCGGAAACACTCCTCTCCTGCAGCCTGTGAGCTTCTCACACGTGCACAGCATCGTGTGACCCATCCAAAACCACAACATTCAGCATGTAGCAGGTGGCCCAGGTGAGCCCCACACACACCCCCTACCACTGCCCAATGCAAGCTCTCAGACCTGCATGCTAGCTCTAATACGGAGCCTCTGCCCACTCAGACTGCCTCAGCCCAAAAAGTAGCCAGGTCTCCTGGCACAGTACAGGCTCACCCAGCCTGCCCAGCCCACCCAGCTGCTCAATGCAGCTGCCACCCCCGTGACACCCCTCCTATTCTGCAACACACACACCCAAAGCAAAGGTCTGGCCCAGGACAGATGAGCTCACAGGCCTACACAGGCAGCCCGAGGAGGCAGTAAGCCCAGGCTGCCCACAGCGGGCAGCCCCTTGACCGGCAGCAGACCCCTCCCACCTTGCTTCCTCTGGCGGATCACCGCTCACAGTGCCTAGCCCACTTCCCAGGAAGAAGTAACAACAAGACCTAAATGCACTTTACCATAGTCAGGGATTTTCTTTTCATCTTTAACATTCTCATAAGATACAATACGTCCAGGGAAGTGTGGAACACAGTTCTCACCCACGAAACAGCCAAATATTTAAAGAAAAATTAATATGTATCTTTCTTAAACTATTTTTATAAGTTGAAGTGGAAGGGATGCTTTCAAACTCATTTTATGAAGCCAGCATTATACCAAAGCCAGATAAAGACACTGCCAAAAGAAAAAGAGAGAGACTTACAGGCCAATATCCTTGATGAACATATATACGCAAAAATTCTCAACAATATATTAGCAAACTGGATTCAACAGTACATTAAAAGGCCCTCACCAGTTCTGCTCCGTGGTTAGACCCCATGGACTAAAGGTTCACAGGTTCGATTCTGGTCAAGGGCACATACCTTTGTTGCAGCTCTTGGCTGGGAAGTGTACAGGAGGCAACCAATTAATATGTCTCTCTCACATCAATGTTTCTCTCTGTGTGTCTCTCCCCCTTGCTTCCACTCTCTCTAAAAATCAATGGGAAAAAATATTCTCAGTGGAGGATTAAACAAAACAAACAAAAAAACCTACTATATTAAAAGGATTAAACACATTGATTAAATGAGATTTATACCAGTATGCAAAGATGGTTCAACATGCATAAATCACATTACATTAACAAAATAAAAGATAAAACCCATCATCTCAATAGATGCAGAAAAAGTATTTGACAAAACTCAACATCCTATTATGATAAAAACTCTCAACAAAGTGGGCATCAAAGGAACATACCTTGACATAATAAAGACCATATAAGACAAACCCACAGCTGACATCCTATTCAACAGTGAAAAGCTAAAAGCATTTTCCTTAAAGTCAGGGACAGAGATCACCGCTTTCATTCAACACAGTATTGAAAGTCCTAGCCACAGCAATAAGACAAGAAAAAGAAATAAAACACATCAAAATAAAAAAGGAAGAAGTAAACCTCTCATTATTTGCAGATGACATGATGCTATATATACTACTAGAAAGCATTAGAGGCTCCAATAAAAAACTATTAGAATAAGTATCTTCGGTAAAGTTGCAGAATACAGAATCAATATACAAAAATTAGTTACATTTTTATACACCAATAATGAACAATCAGAAGCCATATTAAGAAAACAATACCACTTACAATTGCATCAAAAAAGTATGAAATATCTAGGAATACATTTAACGGAAGAGATAAAAGATTTGTACTCTGAAAACTGTAAGATAATGAAGAAATTGAAGACTTAAATAATTGGAAAGATATATCTTGCCCATGGGTTGGAAGAATGCAATTGTTAAAATGTCCATACCCGAAGTAATCTACAGATTCAATGCAATTGCTAGTAAAATGCCAATAGCATTCTTCTCAAAACAAGAACAAATTATCCTAAAATATAGATGGAACCACTAAAGACCCTGCATAACCATAGCAGTCTTGCAAAAGAACAAAGTAGGAGGTATCACACTATCTGATATCAAAATATACTACAAGACTATACTAAGCAAAACAGCATTGTACTGCCATAAAAATAGACACAGACCAATGGAAGAAAATAGAGAGCCAGGAAATAAACCCATCCCTATATGGTAAATTAATCTATGACAAAGGAGGCAAGAATATACAATGGGGTAAAGATAGTCTTTTCAATAAATGGTGCTGTAAAAATTGGACACGTGCAAAAAACCTGAAATTGGACCACTTTTCAACACTACATATAAAAATAAACTCAAAATGGGTTAAAAACTTAAATGTTAGAACTGAAGCTACAAAATTCTTAGAGGAAAATATAGGCAGTGGACTCTTTGACATCACTCTTAGCAATATTGTTTTTATATATCTCCTGGAACAAGAGACACAAAAGGAAAAAAATAAATGGGATTACATCAAACTAGAAAGTTTTTGCACAACAAAATGAATGGGAGAAGATATCTGCAAATGATACATCCAATAATATCCATAATATATAAAGAACTCATATAACTCAACATGCAAACACACACAGATACAAACCCCAATCTTATTTTTTAAATGGGGAGAAGGCCTAAATAGACATTTTTCCAAAGAGGACATACAGATGGCCAACAGACATATGAAAAGATGCTCAACATCACTAATCCACCAGAGAAATGCAAATTAAAACCACAATGAAATATTACTTCACACCTGTCAGAATGCCTATCATCAATAAATCAACAAACAAGTGTTGGCGAGGATGTGGAGAAAGGGAACCCTGTGCACTGCTGGTGGGAATGCAGACTGGTGCAGCCACTGTGGGAAGCAGCATAGAGGTTCCTCAAAAGATTAAAAGTGAAACTGCCATATGATTCAGCAGTTCTGCTTCTGGGTACTTATCCAAAGAAACAAAAACAGCTATTTGAAAAGATATATGCACCCCTATGTTCACTGTTGCATTAACTAGTAATAGCCAAAATACAAAAGTAACCTAGATTCCACCAATAGATAAATGGATAAATAAGATTGCTACATATATGCAATAGACTATTAGTCAGAAGTATGAACAAAGACAAATACCATATGACCTCTCTTATCTGTGGAATCTAAAAACAAAAGGAATGATCAAAACAATAGAGAACCAACTGATATTGTCAAAAGGGAGGCAGTGGGGGACAGAAAAAATAAAATAGCCAAAGCAACTTTTTAAAACAATGAAGTTGGGGGGCTATTTCAAGATTTATTAGAAAGTTCGGTAACTAAGAAAGTATAGTGTTGGTGTCAACATAGACAAAAAAAAAAAAAAAAAATCAAAGGAACAAAATACAAAGTCCCAGAAACAGGCCCCCTATACCAGGTGTACCGGTTAATGATGCAGATTTTTTCAATAGCTGAAGGTACACATATGTTGATATATATGTTATTTGATATGTATGATATTTTGTTGTATTGACAGTAAGCTTCAAAACTTGATATGGCCCTAGCTGGCTTGGCTCAGTGAATAGAGCATAAGCCTGTGGACTGAAGGGTCCCAGGTTTGATTCCGGCAAGGGCACAAGCCTGGGTTGCAGGCTTGATCCCCAGTAGGTGTGCAGGAGGCAGCCAATCAATAATTCTCTCTCTCATCATTGATATTCCTATCTCTCTCTCCCTCTCCCTTCATCTCTGAAATCAATAGAAAAATATTTTTTAAAAAGGCATCACCATTAAAAAAAAAAAAAACTTGATATGTCAAATTTGCTGAAGGTGTTAACAGCTATTTTTATGCCTAAAAATGTCAAATTTGGTGCCAAAAAAAGAGCATTTGAGGGAAGTTTTAATTCATTACTTTATTTTGAAGAAAAATACTGCTGAAAGTTATTGTGTACTTTGGGAAGCTATGATGAACAGGCTCCATCTAAAGATACTTGAGAATGCTGGTTCAAATGCTTTAAAAGTGATGATTTTGATGAGAAAGACAAAGAACATCCAGGTCAACTGAAAAAGTTTGAAGACCAACCATTATAAGCATTATTGAATGAAGATGCCTGTCAAACTCACATACAACTTGCAGAAAGATTAAATGTTGCTCAGCAAACAATTTCTGATCATTTACAAGCAATGGGTAAGATTTTAAAGGAAGGAAAATGGGTGTCACATCAACTGAACGAAAGACAAATGGAAACATGAAAAGTCACCAATAAAATGTTGCTTCAACGGCATGAAAGTAAGTTGTTGTTTTTTTGTTTTGTTTTGTTTTTTTTGCATTGAATTGTAATTGGCAATGAAAAGTGGATTTATTTTTTTAAGAATCCCAAATGCACAAAATCATGTATTGATCCAGGTTAACCATCAACATCAACTGCAAGGCCAAATCGCTTCAGAAAGAAGACAACGCTCTGCGATTTGGTGTGATCAGGAAGGTGTGGTGTTTTTATGAGTTTCTAAAACCAGGTGAAACCGTTAATACTGATCACTACTGACAACAAATAATCAATTTGGATCACGCTTTTATCGTGAAACAAGAAGAATGGGCCAGAAGACACGACAAAGTAATTTTGCTTTGTGATAACGCACCATCACAAACCAGAATCAGTTAAAGACACGTTAAAAGATGTTGCCTGGGAAGTATTAACCCACCAGACCTTGCTCCTTCAGATTACCACTTGTTCCAATCGATGGCACACGCGCTTTCTGAGCAGCACTTCAAAACGTACGAAGAAGTGGAAAATTGGGTCTCTGAATGCTTTGCCTCAAAACAAGTAAAGTTCTATTGTGATGGTATCCACAAATTACCTGAAAGGGGAAATGTGTAGCTAGTGGTGGACATTACTTTGAATAAAGCACTTCTGATGTTTCTCTTGAAATGATCGTGTGATTTTTTTTTATTATAAAAACTGCATTATTAACCGGTACACGTGGTATATGGGAAACAGATTTTGTTAATAAAGTTGCAAAGGCAATTGGGTACAGAAAGATTATTTTCTACAAATGGCACTGGAGCAATTAGATAGCTATATGCAAGCAAATACTTTCTACTATATACAAATATCCACATATTAATTCAATATGGATCATAGACCTAAATGTAAAGCCTCAACTTTAATACAGGAAGGAAAGAAGAGAGGGGGAGAGGGAGAGAGGGAAGGAGGGAGGGGAGGAGGAACTTGAGCTCAGGAGCTCCTGAATCCTTCACTGCTGAGGGTCAGCGGGAACCACCGTCCAATCCCTGCAGAGGCACAAACATCCTACAGAAAGGGTAGGAGTTTCCCCCTCCCCAGCAAAACTCTCAACATCAAAGGAACACACCTTTCCATTTGCTTTACATTTGCTCCATAAATGAAAGTTCTTAACTTTATTGCCCCTAACTTTTTAGCCTTCTTCTGTCTATGTTACCTCTACCTCATTTTATTTCTAAAAATATATATATTTTATTGATTTTTTTTTTTTTTTTTTTTTTTTTTACAGAGAGGAAGGGACAGGGATAGAGAGTTAGAAACATCGATGGGAGAGAAACGTCAATCAGCTGCCTCCTGCACACCTCCTACTGGGGATGTGCCCGCAACCAAGGTACATGCTCTTGACCAGAATCGAACCTGGGACCTTTCAGATGCTCTATCCACTAAGCCAAACAGGTTTCGGCTCTACCTCATTTTAGAAACCCATCCCTATTCTAATAGCATGAATACAGCCCCCTAAATATTCTCCAAAAGCTCCCCTTCTTGCTGGGCACCAATGCTAAGAAGTGAGGACCCCTGCCTTGTCATATCCCCTCCACACGCCCAAGCTCACGGGGGGAGGAGGGGTGTCCCCCTAAAGGCTGGCAGAGCGCCACACAGCCGAGACTGGGAAAGTGCGCCCACAGAGCCAGAACAGCTCACTGCTTAAGAGAAAAATACCATCTTGCCTGAGGGTCTGTTAAGAGAGCTGGCATCACCCACATTCAGACAAGATGACCACAGGCGTCCATGTCTACTCCTGGTCTGAAAGAAAAGCGTTCACCACTTCACTATTAAGGAAGAAGTTCGCTACGTGCCTTCACTGTGTCAGGTTAAAGAAGTTCCCTCTGCTTTTAGTTCGCTAAGAGCCTTTTACAAATCACAAACTTCATCAAATGCCATCCCTGCTCCTTCTGACATGTGACTTTTCTCCTTTGATCTGCTCAAGTAGGGAATTCCCACATTGGACTCTAAGTGATCCCGGAGTGATGGATCTTGGCGTTGCTCTGTCTGGGCCTTTTGCATCTGTTTGTAATTTTCTTCTCTGTGTTCTTCCTGCTGAGTTTAGGTACTTTAGTGAATGTTCTTTTTTAAATTTCCTGGAAGAGCTGTGTCAGATTAGAATTGTGTCTTCTTAACTATTTGGTAGAACTTGCCATGAAGCCATGCAGGCTAACCTTTTCTTGATGGAAAGATTTCCTTTCTGGCCCAATTTCTCTCTTCTGTTTTGTTTTTAAACAGCTTTATTGAGATACTAGAAGCCAGGTGCACGACATTTGTGCACTGGGGTGGGTCTCTCAGCCCACCCTGCACCCTCTTGCAGTCTGGGACCCTCAGGGGATGTCTGCCTGCCACGGAGGCAGGAGAGGTTCCCGCCACCGCTGCTGCACTCGCCAACCATGAGCCTGGCTTCTGGCTGAGTAGTGATCCCCCTGTGGGAGCACACCAATCACCAGGGGGCATTGAGCGCCTGCCCCCTGGTGGTCAGTGTGCATCATATTGACCGGTCATTCCGCTGTTTGGTCAATCTGCATATTGGGGTTTTATTATATAGGAGGATAAGTCACTACCATAGAATTTAAAGTACACAATTCAGTATTGTAGGATATTCACAGATACGGGCAGTTTTAGGATAGTTTCATTGCCTCAGAAAGGAACCCTTTACCCTTTAGAAATCAATCCACACTGCTCCCCCTGCTCTGGCAACCACTAACCCACTTCCTGCCTGTGGGTTTGCCTGTCCTGGACGATCCATAAAGTGGAATCACACACTCTGAGGCTGTCACTGAGCACAATGTTTTCGAGATACACCACTTTTTATTTTCAAACTAGAGGCCTGGTGCACAAATTTGTGCTTGGGTAGGATCCCTCTGGGTGGCCTGCAAGGATGGGCTGAAACCCGCAGTCCAATGCTGCCTGCAGCTCCTGCCTGCCTCTCCCACTCATCCCGGCCCCACTGTGCCTGCCACGGCTGGCGCCCAATCAATCCCGATCAAGAGAGACTTGTGCTGCTATAACAGCATCCGCCAGCCATGAGCCCTGCATCTGGCAGCGTCCCAAGGGGAGTGGCCTGCAGGATCGGGTTCAAACCTGCTCTCTGACATCCCCCAATGGATCCTGGATTGCAAGAGGGCACAGGCTAGGCTGAGGGACCCCATCAGTGCACCATCGGGCCAGGGAGGAACTACAGGAGGACTCCAGGGCATGTCTGACCCATCTGGCTCAGTCCCCATTGGCCTGACCCCAGTAGCAAGCTAATATACAGGTTGGAGCATCTTCCCCCTGGTGGTCAGTGCACATCATAGCAAGTGGTTGAGTGGCCTTAGCATATCATTAGCATATTACGCTTTGATTGGTTGTTCAGTTGTTCTGCCGTTTGGTCTATTTGCATATTACCTTTTTATTATATAGGATAGCGTTCAACCGTAGGATGGAGCACATTCTGTATCCCTCAGCTGACAGACATGCAAAGGTGTTCACTCTAGGCTCTTATGCACAATGTCACTGTCACCACTCACATACACATTGATGCTTGGATGTATGTTTTCATTTCTCATCCCTCAGAATTACACAAGTCTGTGATTTCTCATGGGTATGTTTTCATCTCTCCCAGGGGAGCTGCTGTGTCACAGACAAAACCTGTATTTAATTGTGGGACTGCCAGCGTTTGCCACAGTAGCCTCATCATTTACATTCCAGTGCCCCAATTTCTTTACTGATTATGGTATCTGTCAACATTCTATCTTGAACTTGTTTCTGTAGCCTTTCAAGTTTTCTTTATTTCTTCTGAATTTTCAGATGTATTGGCACGAAACTCTTCATTACATTCCCTTGTTTTATTCTGTAGGAACCGTGAGTGTTCCCCGTGGCAGGGCTCGTGTCCTGAGCCCCCTCCTCAGTCTCCTCAGCCGTTCACAAGACCTTCACAGACACTGGTCTGTTCATCTCTAATGCAGGTCTGTTTTTATTTTGTTAATTTTTCACTACTTCTTCATTCCCTTTATATCCTTTGCATTTAGCTAACTGTTCTCGCTTCTGTGACAGATGTTTCCTGAGGACTTCCGAACTTCTCCCCATTTCTAAAATATGCATTAAAGCTGCCACTGTCACCACTTCGGTCTCTCCCAAACTGCAGTATCAGGTCACCATGCAGAGCCTGGGTCATGGCTCAGGTCACCAAGCTGAGCCTGGGCGACTGTACTGAGCCTTGACCAATGTCTCCTTCACTCTCTTCCCTTGTTTCCTCTTCGTCTTACAGCCCACTGAGTTGGTATATCATCTCTTTATGTCCTCCATGTGTCTCTAATAGCTAGGACTTGACCACAACCCTGCACCTACCTCACACCTGGGGCTTTAGTGCATCCTTTCTACCGGCCATGCCTGCTTTGTTTCTCTTTTTCTCCTCTCTTGCCTCTTTGGGGTTATTTTTATTATTCCATTTCCCCCGTGGTAATCTGAAGTTGTACATTTCTGTTATTTTCATGAAGACCCTCAGAATTACACAAGTCTGTGATTTACCCACTCCCAACATGGTCCACACTGTCCCCTCTGGGCAACAGGAGGCCTGAGAGCACACTCCGCTGAGGCCGGGCTGTGTGCTGTTGGGTATTTAGTTCTACTTTTGGGACCTGATAAGAAGTTGTTCCCCATCCCTTCACGTGAGTCTCCTGGCTTCATCCCTGCCCCTGTCCGGAGGGCAGCAGGGCATTCCCCAGGCCCGAGCCGTGCAGCATGTCTCCTTCAGAGCAACTCCTGACACAGCTGACAATGTCTTCTTTCACCTTCCTCTCCACCATTCCCTTCTTTCACACACCAAGTGGACTGTCCTGCTGTGTCTCCAGGGAGATGTCAGGTCGTGACCCTTGGACTGTTTTATAATTCTCTTGTGCTCAGCGTTTTGCGCTTCCAAGTCATGATGTTCCCCGCCTGAACTTTCATGTTTCTGCCTGAAAAGGCACTGGGCCCCCGGAGTCCTCTTAATTTCTCCAGTTTCAGGAAGCCCTTGGCCATTCTCACCAGACACCACTCTTTCCCCACCTCGGAGCCCTCTTTTCCATGTGTCTCCTGCCCCAGGCTAGCTGCAGTGATTTCTCCTAACCTATCTTCCAGTTTGCTAATTCTATTCAGCAGTTTCTAATCTGATTTCAAATCTGTCCATTACTTGAATTTTTCCCCCAGTTGTACTTCTCCAGGCTTGCTAGGTCAGTCTGCATCTCTCCCTCCTTGCAGACAGTGAGATTTGCTGCTCACTGACTGATCTTCTGCCATCTTTTTGGCAGAGCTTCAGTTTCATTTCCTCACAGAAATGGTTTGCAGGAATAATCTGAAGCAAAAATAAAGGGACCCACAATCACACCCACCTAGGACCTCAGAATGTGACCTTATTTGGAATCAGAGTGTTGGCAGATGTGATCAAGGTGAGGATTTTGAGACAAGACCATCCTGGATTAGGTCACCTACTGTCGAGAGCCCACCCCTCACCACCTGAGCAGCTCTGCTGAGACTCCGCCCCAGCCCCAGAGAGACTGTGAAAGAAGCTAGGATGAATAGAGTCAAGTTGGGGACACCCATCCCTCTCTGAGAGCCAGGCCTGAGGGCCAGTGGCTGCCCCTCTGAGCACTCAACTGGTCACATATCACCACACTTGCCCCCGAGGGCAGCCAGGTGGCAGACGGACACTGCCATATGGGGGTTGGGGTGCAGGTGTAGCTCAGGCAGGGGCCAGAGATGTCCTTGTCCTCAGGGTCCCACCCATGAACAGCCCAGCAAGTTCAGCCCACCCTGCCCAGCATCTCTCCTGCAAGTGTCTCGTTACTTTCTGCTGGGGGGCGGGTGGAGGGGGGGCGCTACAGATTTTGACACCCCTTCCTCCTGCCAACAGGCCTGGCCATCCTAAGGGCCACCCTGCCCGCAAACCCAGCTCCCCGTGTGTGGGGGGAGCCTGAGACCCTAGTTGGGCGGAGGGGAAGAGGCTGGAGTTCCAGAAGCCGCAGTGCCCTGCCAAGGAAACCTCAGCCCCACCAGACGGCATTTAATTTCTGTGTGAATCAAATTCAAAACAAATTCCAGCGCTGAGACACTGGTTCTGAGATTAACCCTCAAGTCTCCTGCCGCCCGTGGCCTCCCAGCCAGCCCGTGGACGGCAGCCATAGGGTAGGCAGAGATACTGAGAGGGTCTGGGGGCTTCCGAGGGCTCTACCGTCACCCAATGCCCAGCATGCTAAGGAGGCCCGGACGGGAGGTCGTGGACAGGAAGCCGTGGGCAGAGGGCAGCCCCATGTGGACAGGCCATTCACACTGAGGCAGGGCCTTCGTGTCTAATGGCTGTCAGCTCCGTGGGCTGAGAGAGCCTCGGGACCCAGCTTCCCCACCTCACAAGGCCCCAATACTCCAGGGCACAAATCGCTCTCGTTCAGCCCCCAGCTCCACCTCTGACCAGCCACCCAAGCAGAGCTTCTCACCCAGGTCCAGCCACCCTGGAGGTCAGCAGGCAGACCTAGGACTGAGCAGACTCCAGGGCACTGGGGCCCGCAGCACCGCCTAAGAGAAACGTCCCTGTCCACACCTGGTGGCCCCGGAGAACACAGAACCGCAGAACCCGCAGACCCTGAAGACCTCTGGTTACTGGTGGCTCCTTTCAGGAGCCGGGTGCTGGGGCCCAGCGGGGAAGCTGTGGGGTCCCAGCTCCACTGATGCCTGAGAGGAAGAGATGGGCAGCAGGGGCTTCATGGAGGAACCAGAGCGGCCAGACAGCCTCGGTCCCAGGCACCAGACCCCAGACCTCAAGGACGGCTACAGACCCACGGGGGCGTCACGTGAAGAGGCAGGTAGGACACCAGGCAGGTGCGTGGAGAGCCCTAGAGCCGCCTCGGCGACAGGCTTTCTTCCTGGGGCTGGCTACCAGGTGCAGGGCACAGACAGGGTGGCCGGGCCGGAGGAAGCAGCTGTGACATGCTGTGATCTGGAAGCCGCTGGCAGCCTCTCCACACAGGCCAGACCACTTCCCTGGCCACATCTACCTCAGGTATCGCTAAGAAAAACAAACGCAGCTTGAGGCTTGCCTTTTTCCATTCCCTCGTCCGGCTGCTGGTCTCCAGGTGCAGCGCCTGCCAGCTGGGCGGCCGTGCTTCCTCCTGCGGCCAGAGGCAGCGGGCCAGCCGAGAACCACTGGGAGGGGCAGGGGAGGACGCGGGCCGGTCCTCGGGTCATGGAACCTGGCGGCCTCATGCCACCCAGGTCGGGGGCTGCCCTTCTGTGGCCGCCCCAGCGCAGCCACCTGCCAGCCAGACTGGCCCAGCCCACAGACATCCCGTAGTGATTAGCCCTCTCAAGAGAGCGGGCTGGCCAGCGCCCGGCCCAGGCCACCGGGCCTGCAGTGCATCCAGCCATGCTGCCCCACCCTCCTCCGGCAGAGCCCCAAGCTCTCACCTCACACCTGCCCCCTGGGGACTCCGGGAAGCCCTCCACCCCTTAGCACCATGCCCATGCCACTCGAAAAGTCAGCTTCTGAGTGTCCAGGCTGGTGGTCTGCTGCCCCCGGCCCACCATCCATGCACCCAAGGTCAGCAGGTATGGGCACCGCAGGCAGAGGTCAGAGCCAGGGGCAGCAGGGGGCTGGCCTGCCTGGGGAATGAGTGCCTCGAACCCCACACTGGGCTCCTGGACCCAGACCAGAGGGAAGGGACCCCCACAGGCCTCCAGGGGAGCACAGCTGGAGGAGACTCCACGAGGGACCCTCCGGGCCTCCTCAGACGGGAGCTCCTGTTACAGTGAAGAATGATGCCCCTGGGCTGTCCTCTGGCTTCTCAGGAAAGTTGACAGCTGAGGCCAACCTGGAGCCTGGAGGCACTGCTCCCCACCTGCCAGAGGCTTGTCTCCAAGTGAGGCCTGGCCTCACCCACTTCCCCAGACCTCTGTGCCTCCTCCTAAAGCCCCCTCCCTAAGCCCGCCCCAGCCCGGTGAGAGGGTGGGTACCACAGGGGTGCCCGCCACCTGCAGGGACAATGCACAAAGGGAGCTGGTAGTGCTCCCAGGCCAGGATTAAGAGGGCCCCGTGCTGGCCCCTGACAGGTGTCATTTTTCTGCGACCAGGTGATCCGAGCCAGGCCCTTATCAGCTCATCACCCCTCCTGAGTCCAGGCCCACAGCCCACGGGGAGGAATCGTGTGTGCAGATTCTTTCCCAGGAGAAAACCTACCCACACACTTCTCCTATTGTCCTCGACATCGAGAGCCCCGGGGCAGGCGGCAGGCAGCGCCCTTGGCTAGGGCCACCCTGGAGTCGACCCACCCGGGAGACCTCGGTCCCTCTGACTGCCTTGGGGTCCCTGGGCCGTGGGCATTGGCAGAATCCCCCTCCTTTGAAGGCTGGAAACCAGGTCCCTCCACACACCACCCTCCATCCACCTTGACCTGAGTGTGCGCCCCGCCCCCGCCAGCCAGAAGCCCCCCCTATATACCCCTGGCCTGACTTTGGGGGGCCACATCCAAGGGGTCTCAACAGTCTCCCTGTGGCCCCTTGATAGTCCTAGACATGATGATAAGGTCCTTCTCATGGGTACCCCTCTCCTTTCCCCTTGCCCCCTCCCTATGCCCCTGCTCCTGATGCAAAACTACTCTCCTGACACCAGGCATGTGGCCACATGGACCCTCCAGATGGACCCCTCAGAGCGTGCTGCTCTCCATGGCCTCTGCCCCAAACTCTGGTGCCCAAAGCCCTGGAGTTAGGTCCAGGGCCACAGTGGCAAGGACAGGAGCAGGATTAGACCAGCTGTCCAGCCACCCCCGATCCAGATGGCCACCGGCTGTGGCAGGACGTCTGCTCACACAGCTGAGCGAGCCAGGTGGCCGTGGCTTCCTCCTCACCTCAGGCCCCGAGCAAGGCCTGCACACAGCACCGCCGGCATGAGGCCCCAGCCCAGAGTCCCATCCTGGCCCGTGCTCTCACCTGCCTGTCTGCTCTCTGCTCTGGGGGGGCCAAGGCAGAGTCCCCAGGGACTGTGGAAGAGGATCAGGGCAAACTGGGGACCAGGGCAGGGTGGCCCCAGAGCAGACTGGCTGGGAGAAGGGAGGCAGGAGGACAAACATTGGAGACCACAGATGCAGGAAGTGGCTGGTGCCCCCAAAGCATCTCCTCAGTCTGCCTGCTGCTCCTTCCACGTCTCCCCACTCCTGCCCAGGCCCACCTGGGAGACAGTCCTTCTAATGTTTTTGGGGTCCCTGGGTGGTGGGTACTGGAAGAATCCCCCCTCCTTTGAAGGCTAGAAACCAGGTCCCTCCACACACCTCCCTCCATCCTCCCTTGACCTGAGTGTGCCCACCACCCAGCCAGAAGCCCCGCCCTATATACCCCTTGCCTGACTTCTGGCGGTCTCACCCGCAGGGCCACATCCGAGGGGCCTCAACAGTCTCCCTGTGGCCCCTTGGTAGTCCTAGGCATCGCGATAAGGTCATTCTCATGGGTCCTGCCCTCCCCCAGCTCCTGGTGTAAAACTCCTCTGTCCTGACACCCCTCCCCGAGTGTTCTGCTCTCCATGGCCTCTCCCCCAAACCCTGGATCCAGGCACAGTTGTCCTGAGGTGGTCTCCACAGACAGCACCTTCCTGACCATCATCCAAACTCCTGACTGCTCAGCTCCCAGCACCACCACTCCTGTCCCCCAGCCACGGAGCTACCTCCCTTGCTGCCAGTCCCTCCCTGGTCACCCACAGGTAAGCCCCGCCCCAGCCCCAGCCCCACACAGCCCCCTGTGCCCACTGGAGCTGCCCCGTGTTCTTGGCGGCCCCCTATCTTGCTTCTCACACCCTCACAGGCCCACCATGCAGCTTCATCATTCTATACCAGGTTTGCTCCTCTGGTCCCCAGAAACGGCCCTCCCTCTCCCCTCCAGGGGCCAGCTCGGTACCCCACCTCTGAGAAGCCAGCAGGCATGAAGCCACATGGACCTTCCAGTTGGGCTCTAGGCTCGGCGCAAGGAGAAGCAGAGAGTCCTCAGCTTCCTGACACAGCCCCATGACAGCAGCCCCTCCAGAGTGCCTCCTCAGAGTAGGGCTGGGGCAACCTCCTCAGCCAGGGCCCTCACCAGGCCCCCAGACCACCTGCACCCTGGCCCCCCACGCAGTCAGGGCTGGGGACCACGCTAGGAAGACCTGTGGGGGCGGCCTCTATGTGCTGTCATGGGTCAAGAAGGCAGGTTCTCCTCAGTCCAAGAAAGATCCTGAGTATATAAAGCACTCTTACAACTCAACAACAAAAAGAGAAACTCAACCAAAAATTGGGCAAAGGAACGGGACAGACATGTCTCCAAAGAAGACACACAGATGTCCAACGAGCCCCTGAACTCCTCACCAGGGATGTGCGAATAAAAACCACCCACCAGGATGGCTAGAATAGAAATCACTAAAAATTATAAAACCAGAGAATAACAGTCACTGATAGGATAGGAGGGACCTGGAGGCCTTGCTCGCTGCAGGTGGGAACGTGACACGGCGCCCTCCACTGCGAGAGAAAGTTTGGTGGCTCCTCACAATGTTAAACACAGAATTATCACGTGACCCAACAATTCCACTTTAGTGTATACCCAGAAGAATTAAAAACATACGTTCCCCCAAAAGACTTGTACACAATGTTCACAGCAGCTTTGCCCACAATAGCCAAAAGGTGGGAACAGTCCCAATATCAACGGAACGGATGGAGGAAAACTGCATGTGTCCATCCAGCGGAATATTTTCAGTCACAAAAGGGAACAAAGCGCTAACACACACTATAACATGGATGAATATTGAAAATGATATGCTCAGTGAAACAAGCCAGACACAAAAGGCCACATATCGTATGATTCCATTTCTATGAAACATCCAGAATAGGCAAATCCAGAGACAGAAAGTGGATTAGTGGTTGCCAGGGCTGGGGGTGGGGCGGTGGGATATGAGGTTTCTGGGATGATGAAAATATTCTGGAATTAGATAGAGTGCTGGCTGCCTAGCCTTGTGGATGAACTAGAAACCACGGAACTGCTATAACAGGGTAAATTTACAGGATATGAGTTACATTTCAATAACAAAAAGAGCCTCACGCCCAGTTAGCCCCCAGAGGGCCTTTGCTGTCTTTCAGACCTGCTCCAACGCCCCTCACATTGCCAATGCCCACCCTGGCTGGGGGAGTCCTCAGTGCCCAGCCTGGTGCTGCCTCCTCCAAGCAGGCCTCCCGGCAGCCTGGACCAGAGAGGTGGGACCAGCCTGCAGACCTCACAGGAGGGCCCCACCTCCCCAAGCCAGCCTATAAATGCTTCCTGCAGAATGTGGGGTGGGGCGCCATCCCTATGAGACAGCCTCTGGGCTCATGCCACCCCTCCCTACTTCCTCTGAAAAATAAGCAGGTTAGAAGCCACAGGCCTCCGCTCACCTGGGGCAGCACTGTGATGCAGGTCTAGCAATCCCCCAGGGTCTCTTTGAGGGCTGCCTAAGGATCTCTAAGAAACAGGCAGCAAGGTGCCTGGCAGCCAGGCACCATCCCCAATAAGCCCCAGACTCGGCCCCTGGCTGCCGCTCAGGAAGTAGAGGGAGAGTCCCTTCCTGAGCAGGTCTCAGCACACACCTGAGGATAAGGCCAAGAAAGGTGCCCTCCACCCCAATGCAGCCAAAGCTTCCGGCCCACCCAGGTCCCTGAGTGTGTACCCCCAATTCACCAAGACTCAGGGCAGCCCTCCTTCTGCAGGCCAGGCTCCCCTCTCTTTCCAAGAGGGCATCTGGCCAAGGGGTCTAGGCCCCCCAGCACAGGCACCTCCAAAGCCTCTGGAGGACCAGGTGGAAATGCCACCTGCTAATCATGCCGGAGAAGAAGAGCCAGGCCTGAGAGGAGAGCCAGTGGGCGGCCGGGAAGGTCCTGCCTAGTGGCCAGAGGCCAGAGGAGGGCAGCAGGAGCAGGGCAGCAACGCATGGGTTGGGTTGCAGCCTCAAGGAGGGGGCAGGGAGGACTCCCACCACCCACGTGACCCTCCCCCAGGCCAGCCTCTCTGGGTTTCTGGGCTGTAACTGGAGCTGCCCTGACTGTGAGCCTCGGTGCCAGGCAGAGATTTCGGAGAGGGGGAAGGGATAAGCGGGCCTGGATCAGGTCCTTCCTCCTGCTCCCTCTGCCCTGCGCGGCGCGGTGAGAGGCCCCCTGGATCCAGACAGACCCTGCCTCCCTTGGGCCATCTCCTCCTCCCTCTCCCTCCGGCTTCTGCCCCTTTGCTGGGCCAGGAGAAAGGACCCCAGAGCCCCAGCCCAGCAGGTCACCGTGGGCCAAAGAGGCAGAGCCTCCACACACGGTAGCATAAAGCAGACTGTGTGTTGCCCCCTCTCCTCCTCCCAGGCCCTTCCTGGAGCAAAAAGCAGGGCAAGGTCGGCTGGCTGGAGGAGCCACGGGGTGCCGAGCTTTCCCCACACGCCACATGCCCACCGGGACTTTTCTCTGAGAGGGAGCTAAAACACACACTAACCGCTCAGACTTCCTCAGAGGCAAAGTGCAGGGAAATCAGAAAGAGGGATGCTGGGGGGGGGGGGGGGGGGAGAGGGCATCTGGGAGCCAAGACCCTAACCTCCCCCTGACTGATCTTCCCCGGGGAGGAGTGGGCAGCAGCAGAGTCTAGGCAAAGCACAGCTGGGGCAGGCAAGCCAGAGCAGACAAGCCCCGGGTGTGTCTGGAGCCTGGGGAGCAGACCTGCGGCTGGGCCAGGACAGCAAGAAGGCACAGCTGGCTGACAGGCCAGGGTGACTCACCCGTGGACCTGCGGCCAGACGGCCATCCTCTGACCCTCCCTCTGCCCATGAGGGCGAGGGGAAGGCTGCACAGATGGCGCGCAGGGGTGTGCCAGCCTCCACACAGCCTGGGCCCCAGACAGGGCCAGACCCACAGGGAGCCAGGAGAGGGCCTTGGGGTGGGGGCTCCAGGTAAGACACGGAGCTGACCCCGAAGGACAACCCAGGAGAAAGGAACAGAAGGAGAAGGGGGGGAGCGGGGGACACAAAGGAAAAGTTTCCCATGAAAATATTTTATTTTCTTTGAGAACAGGATACACCTGCAGGGCTCCTCGCCCAGTCGGCCTCTCCCCGCCCTGGCGGTACCACATTTCTGGACCAACAGGGCCCTCTGCCGGCCAGGCCACCGCCTGCCGGCGCGGGGGCCAGGGGCTAGGGAACAGGTGAAGGGTGAAGGGCGGAGGGTGGCAGCGGGGCGCGGCCGAAGGGAAGGGCACCTCGGACAGGTGCCAGGCCGAGAGAATGGGCCATGGCTTCAGGGTCGGGGTGGGGGGCTGGGGGAGAGTGAGAAGGCGGAGAAGAGCCGGAGGGCTGCCCTAACGATGCCACCCTACACTTAAGTGTGCCCATATGTGTATCGCCGCGAGGGTCCCCAAAGGTCGCTGGGTTGGATACCCCAGATCTGGGAGCCAGGAGTGAGGAGGGGTGGGAAGAAACAGCGGAGAGGGGCGCGCGGAAACCACGCGCTGCCGCCCGGAGAGGCGCCCGGCGCAGCGACCCCCGAGCAGGCGCGGGCAGCGTTCACGGCCCCGCCGGGCCCTGCGCTCCGGCCGGTCCCGCAGACGCGCTCCCGCGAGCCGGGGCGAGGGAGCGTCCGCAGCAAAGCGCAAGAAAAATAAATTCCTCCGGCTTGGAGTTATTTTTTTTTCCTTTGGGGCTCAGTACAAGGAACATCTGGATTTTGTACGTATTTTTTTGTTGTTGTTAAATTAACTTCTCGAGGAGAGAAAGGAGGGGGAAGCTGCAGAGGGGGCGGGTGGGCAGGGGCTGGGAGGTTCCAGGCGTTTGGCAAGAACTCAGCGGCCTAAGGGCGCCGGGACCACACCTTGGGGAGCCCGGCGCCCGGCTGCGGCCGCGGCGACGACGACCCCGGAGTCACGGGGGACAGCAGCCCCGCGCCAGCCCGTCAGGTACCCGGGCCCCCGTCCCCACGCCGCGCGGCGGGGACACGGACCCGCGGACCCGGCGACGCGCGCACCGCACACAAACAGCTCCCGGCAACCCGGCAGCCCCCGCCGGCCGAGCCCCGCGCACCTGGTGGCGAGCCCCGCGCCGCCGCCGCCCCCGCCCCGGGCCTGCCCGCCCGCCGCCCTCCGGGCCGCCCGGCACCTACCCGAAGTAGGCGGCCGAGGGGCGCAGCGCGGCCAGCAGCAGCGTCAGCGCGAAGGCCACGGCCAGCCAGCGCGCCAGCAGGGGCCCATCCAGCATCTTGCCGCGCCGCGGCGGCTGACCATCGCGCTCCCGGCCCCGCGCAGGGCGCCCCGCAGCCGCCGCCCTCTTATAGCGCCCGGAGCGCCAGGCGGGGGCGGGGCCGCCAGCTGGGCCCGGCCCGCCCCGCCCGGGGCGGGGTCACGCCGGCGCCGGGGGCGGGCCGAAACCCGAGCCCGCCGCCCGCCGCGCCGCCCGCCGCCCGCGGGCCTCGGAGCGCACCCGGCGCCCGCGGAGGGAGGCGGGCGGGGGGCGCGGGGACCTCGGGACCGGCGGGCGGGGCGGGAGCGCGCAGAGGGCCGCGGAGAGGACGCGCTCCCCGGCGGCCGCGGAGGCGGAGCCGGGGCGGAGCGTAGGCGGCCGGGCTGGAGACGGGGTGAGGGCGGGTGGGGCGGCGGGCGCGGGCGGCGGGCGGCGTGGGAGAAGGGGTGGGGACGTCGGGGGCGCTGTGGGGAGAACTCGGGGCTGCGGCGGTGGGAGGGGGGCCTGAGCGGGCCCGGGGTGGAGCTCGAGGCCGGGACGTCGGGGGTTGGGGCTGCTGGGGACCCGGTGTCTAGCCCCAGCTGAATTGAGTCGGTCCGCTCCCCGGGGAGTTTGGAGGAAAGGGAGCCGGACAGCAGGTGATGTCCGCGCCCTTGGCGAAACCTGACTGTTGGGGAAGCGAGGGGCGGGGTTGGGGGCGCTGCTCCCTGGTCTGTTGGCCTGGGGATGGGGCTACCCGGCCAGCTCAGACCCCAGCCGAGAAGCTCAAGCTTTTGGGACATCTGTCTCCCCATCCTTAAATCGAAGATGAGGTAGAGGCTAAAGTCATAGTCACTGCTGATCCTCTGGTAACCCTCTCCTCAGAGCCTCTGTATAGGGAGAGACTGGAAGAAGGGGGCTCCAGGAGGCGAGGGGAAGGCCTGGAGTTGGTAGAGGCAGAAAGGAGAAGCAAATCGTGTCACCCTGAGACGCCAAATCTAAATTAAAACAGATGCAGGAGGGGGTGTGGCATCAAGGAGAATCTTGACAAGCCTCCTGGGCTTGGGATTTTCCCTGTCTGCAGCCACACGTGGGAGGACAGCAGGGCTCTGAGTCCCGCTGAGCGGCACTGGATGCCCACAGTGTTGGCAGCCTTTCGATGGCAGCAAGGGCCCGAGACTGGGTCAGCGGGGCAGAGTGCAGCTCCCTATCAGCATCTGAACACGGAGCACCTGCCTTCGGCCCAGTGCCTCAGTCCTTGGTGACCTGTCTCTGGACAGTGCCGAGAGGCAAAGCGAGGGGTGGGAAACGCAATTCTCAGTGGTCCAGGAGCAGGACACCATTCAGTTCCTGCCTCTCCAGGAAGGTCATCCAGGTGAGCATGGCTTGTCCTCCTGGGGAGCTTCCGGTGCATGACTGGGTGGGGGGTGGGCAGGAAGGAGATGGGGTCTCTCCCTCTCTCTCTCTCTCTCTCTCTCTCTGGACCTGTATCCCCATCTGAGACCAATCAACCTCCAGGGAGCTGTGGCTCTTTCTAAGCTGCAGTGTCATGTTGTGGAAGCCCTCTGTGGCATTGCCTCTCCGTTGGTGTGACAGCCGTCATTCCTCTCTCCAGAGACCCCCCTGTGCGTGGGGTGCTCCCTTGCCCACTTGGTCACCTCACCAACAGGCTAGCACAAGTGAGAGAGCTCCAGGCCACCCAGGCTGCAGGCCTGGGGGCACCCTGCCCTCCCACCACAGCGGGCACAGCCTACAGCGCCTCCACCTGAAGGCCTGGCCTCCCACCCGGGAAGTGTGAGGCATGGCGAGGGGGCGCAGAGTGATGACATGTTTAAAGGCACTGAGATGTCGTCCAAGAAAAATGAAGTGTGAGATTGTAAATGTGTGTCTGGAAGGCAGTGCCAGCGTTACGAGCACAGAACTCCCTTCTTGGCGAGCTCGGGGTTCTCGTTAGCTGCCTCCTGAGTGTGAGCAAGAAGGCAGCCACCTGAGGCCCAGCCTGGGACCCATGGGCAGCAGCTAGCAAAGGGTCTGGAAAGATGAGCACCTCCTGTGGACTCTGAGCACCACCATGTCCTGTCAGCTCAGCCAGCCCTAAGCAGCTCCACTGTACCCCACTTGAAACCCCAGATATCGGCAGGAGAGGGATTCCAAGAGACCCCTTCAGTGTGGAACAAGGCCTACAGAAGAACCAGGCTTCACCAGGCCACATGGTGGAGGCAGCGCCTAAGGCAGGCAATGAGTTCTGGGAAAGGCCACCTCAGCCACTGCCCCTGCACCTGGGGAGATGGCAGCTGGTGGAGATGGTATCACCAGCTACCCCCACCTCATCTGGACCTTGGACACAGCCAAGCCTTAACCCCACCACCCATCAGGCCTGGCTGCCTTGCCCCATCCCTGCCTGCATTCTACACCCCCCCCCCCTTCTAGTTACTGGGGTTGGGGGTGGGGAGGAGTCAAAGTGGCCTTCAAGGCATCTGTGGAGTCCAGCCCTCCCCAGAGGGGACCTTTAAATGATCCCACCTCTGTGTCTATAGCTACTGCCTCCGCCACACCCAGTCCAATCCACCTATGCTAACTGGTCACCTGTAAACCTCCCCTGGCCACTCTCCTTCTGTCCAGGCTGGAGAAGGAAAGCGAATTCATGAGGAACTGCCATTGACAAGCCAGTACCTGCTCAGTTGATCCTGGATGGTAAACTGAGGCCCAGAGAACTCCTGCTGAAGGGGCAGGGCAAGCTTTGGGACAAATGCCTGAGCCCAGCTTCCCCAGCTCAGGCCCCTCAGACATCATCTCACGGGCCTCAGGCACAGCATGAGAAGCAATGTTCTCCCCAAGAGCAGATCTCTCTCAACAGGCGTGGCGTGCTCTGGCCAATGGCAACGTGGCCCTGCCTCAGAGAAGCTGAGCTTTAGGCTTCCTTCATCCCTGTGGCCACCAGGCCTGCCTGGCACAGACTAGCTGGCCAGGGGAGGACAAGTCGGCAGGGACTACAGCTTCCCTGCCCAGAGCAAGGCAGACAAGGAACGGTCCAGGCGGGGCTGGGTTTGTCTCTGCCCTGCACACTTGCCTAACAAGGGTTAGAACATGCACAGTCCCAAGAGGGCCGCATGGTGCCCGGAAGTGGTGTGTGCTCTGCAGCAGAGCCCATTCAGGGATGGGAAGCATCGAGGCAGCAAGCCATGAGTGCTCACCAGACCCCGTGCGTTTGCAGATGTCCAGCTTCATGAGGCCTGGGCCCTGTGAGCTGCCGGGGTCAGCACAACAACAGGTCCTGAGCGTGTTGACACAGGGAAGGGCCTGACCATGCAGAAGGCTGCCAAGGCCTCATCAAACAGCAAAGTCCTGCTAAGCCAGGGAGCGTGGCCACCACAACACCAGGCTGGACGAGGGCAAGCTACCCAACATATGCAGGGCACTATCTGGCGCAATAGTGAGGCCCCAGTGGTCCTTTCAGAGGCCTCTCAGTCCCCTCCTTCTCAGGCCAGAGACAGAGTGGAAGAGGAGGAGGAGACGGGACAGGAGGTCCACCTTCCCAGTTGGCTGGGATGCCATGCTGCCAGGCTGCTGCCCGGGAGGGGGAGCAGTTCTCTCAGGTGGTCTGGGAGAGTGGGTGAACAGCCGCTTATCAGGAAGCATTGCCTAATTGGGAAGGTTTATGGGGCCAGGCAGGGGGTCTCCCTGGGGGAGACAGCAAAAGCCACTTATGAGTCATTTGAAACTGAGCTGGACAAAGAGCTCAAGGAGAAATGATCCCACCCAGGCTGCCAGTCTGGGCAGAATGAGCTCATGGGCTGTGGAGCATGCGTGCGTGTGTGCATGTGTGTGTGTGGTGTGTGGCTGCGCGGGGTAGCAGGGGGGAGAACACTGGTGCTCAAACAGCTGGGACTGGGAATTGGAGCCCAGCAGGGCCTTCACCACAGCCCTCTCCCTGCATGGCCAGGCTGCCCCCTGCAGGTTGGCAAGGGAAGGGCCCAGCATCCTGGCCTAGCATCCAGTTCATCATCCTCATCCAGCATTCTGGTCCAGCATCCAGTTCAGCATCCTGGTCAGCACACACCCTCTAGACAGTGCCTAGCATAGTACTTTTCTTGGGACGGATGCCAGAGAGATGTGGTTATTCTTCATGGTGGGACACACTCTGTTGCACGTATTGGAGACTGGATGTATAAAACGAAATTTTTAACATATTTCAAAAGTTGGAAAACATTGTTTTTAGAGAAATGTAGATTCACATGCCGTTGTGAAAAAATAAAGAGAACCTTTGTACCCATCACCCATTTCCCCCAATGGTAGCATCTTGCAAAACCCTAGGACAATATTCCAGGAAATTGACACTGACATAGTCCATCGACCTTGCTACATGCACTCATTTGTGTGCACATGCGTAGTTCCGTGCACTTTTATTACACATGGAGGGGTTTTTTTTTAATATATTTTATTGATTTTTTTTACAGAGAAGAAGGGAGAGAGAGTGTTAGAAACATTGATGAGAGATAAACTTCGATCAGCTGCCTCCTGCACACCTCCTACTGGGGATGTGCCCGCAACCAAGGTACATGCCCTTGACCGGAATCGAACCTGGGACCCTTCAGTTCGCAGGCCGATGCTCTATCCACTGAACCAAACCGGTTAGGGCACACACATGGAGGCTTATATGTCAACCACCACAGTCATACTGAACATCTCCCTCAGCACAGGATCCCTTATACTGCTCCCCCTACCTCCTGGCACGCTAATCTGCTATCACTTGGTTGTTCAAAAATGCTATACACCTGGAATCATACAGTATGTAACTCAGGATTGGCTTTTGCATTGCGTATGATTCTCTGGGGATTCACCCAGGTTGTCAAACGTATCTATAGTTCCTGTTTATTGCTTCAAAGCAATTCCCTGGACGGATGCCCCACAGTCTGTTTAACCATTTGCCCGCTAAAAGACATCTGGGTTGCTTCCAGTTTCTGGCTACTACAAACAAAACTACTGTAAACATTCACGTACTAGCGCAGGGTCTGTGTGAACATGGGTTTTGTTTCTCTGGGACCAATGCCCGGGAAGGCAATGGCAGGGTAAGGTGGTTGCATGTTCCATTTGTAAGAAACTGCCCATGTTTCTAGGCGGGCTGACCATTCGTTCCATCAGTTGTGTGTGAGTGGTCTACTTCTCACCTCCTCATCAGCACTTGGGTTGTCGCTGTGTTTATCTGAGTCACTCTGGTAGGGTGTAGTGGAATGTGATTGTGGTTTTAGCTTTCACTTACATAACGGCTAGTGATGTGGAATAGTAATGATCTTCATCTGCTGTCTGTATCTCTTTGGTGAAATGCTTGTTCATCTTTTGCCCATTTTCTTCTTAGATTGTTTTATATTGGGTTTGGAAAGTTCTTTATACATTAAGGGCATGATACTTTTGTGCCTGCTTTGCGAATATTTTCTCCCAGTCTGTAGCTTATCTTCTCATCCCCTTCCTATGGGCTTTTGTAAAGCAAAACATTTCATGTTGATGAAGTGTATCAATGCTTCCCTCCCCCCCCACACTGGTGATGTCTAAACTCTTTGCCTACCCTAAGATTCTGAAGATTTCTCCTTTTTAAAATACAAGTTTAATGTTTTTACAGTTTACATTTAAGTCCATGATCTGTTTCAAGTCTTTTTTTTTTTTTTCTCTAAACTGTGAGGGTTAGATCGAGGTTCATTTTTTTGACCAGTTGCTCCAGCACCATTTGCGGAAAAGGCTCCTTTCTCCTCAGAAGTGCTTTTGCGCACCTCTCAAAGATCAGTTGTGATGTCTGTGTGGGCCTTTTTGCCGCTCCTTTACCTTCCATTCATCTTTGTGTGTGTTCCGCTGCGATAACACACTGTCTTTTTTGTTAAATATATTTTTATTTATTTCAGAGAGGACGGGAGTGGGAGAGAGAGAGACAGAAACCTCACTGATGAGATCGAATCATTGATCCGCTGCCTCCTGCACACCCCACACTGGGGATCGAGCTTGCAATCCACGCATGTGCCGTGACCAGGAATTGAACCATGACCTCCTGGTTTTTATGTTGACACTCAACCACTGAGCCACACAAGCCAGGCCCACACTGTCTTTATTATTATTATTATTATTATTATTATTAAATTAATTGTTGAAAGTATTGCATAGGTTCCCTTTCCCCCCACCCCATTGACACCTTCTAGCCTGCCCACAACCCCTTTTCAACCTCCCCCCTCCCCTTTCAAGGCCTTCACCATCCTGTTGTCTGTGTCTAGGGGTTACGCATATACGCATACAAGTTCTTTGGTTGATCTCTTTCATCTACCCACCCTCTGCTGCCTTCCCTCTGAGTTTTCCCAGTCTGTTCCATTCTTTCAAGTCTCTGGATCAATTTGGTTCAACAGTTTATTTTGTAGATTCCACATATGAGTGCAATCAGGTGATACTTGTCTTTCTCTGACTGACTTATTTCGCTCAGCATAATACTCTCCAGGTCCCTCCATGCTGTCTCAAAGGGCAAGAGACCCTTCTTTTTTACTGCTGCATAGTACTCCATGGTTTGAAGGGACCACAGTTTTGTTTTGTTTTGTTTTTAATGTATTTTTATTGATTTCAGAGAGGATAGGAGAGGGAAAGAAATAGAAACATCAATGAGAGAATCATTGATTGACTGCCACCTGCATGCCCTCCACTGGGGATCAAGCCCACAACCCGGGCATGTGTCCCTGACTGGAATAGAACCTGGGCCTTTCAATCCACAGGCTGACACTCTATTCACTGAGCCAAACCAGCTAGGGCATGGGCCAAAGCTTTTTTTATCCACTCATCTACTGATGAACACTTGGCTGTTCCAGATCTTAGTGATTGTAAATTGTGCTGCTATGAACATAGGGGTTCGTACATTCTTTCTAGTTGGTGTTTCAGGTTTCTTAGGCTTTATTTCTAGAAGTGGGATCACTGGGTCAACGGGCAGTTCCATATTAAATTTTTTAGGAAACTCCACATTGGCTGCACCAGTCTGCATTCCCACCAGCAGTGTACTAGGGTTCCCTTTTCTCCACATCCTCGCCAGCGCTAGTCATTTGTTGATTTGTTGGTGGTAACCATTCTGACAGGTGTAAGGTGATGATACCTCTGAGGATCAGTGAATCTGATGATTTTTTCATATGTCCCTTGCCCTTTTGTTTGTCCACTGTGGAGAAGTGTCTATTTAAGTCCTTTGCCCATTTTTTAATTGGATTGTTTGTCTTTCTTTTGTTAACTTGAATGAGTTCCTTATATTTTTTGGTTATTAAATCTTTATCAGATGTATCATTGCCAAGTATGTTCTCCCATACAGTGAGCTCCATTTTCATTCTGTTAGATGGTTTCTTTTGCTGTGCGGAAGCTTTTTATTTTGATATAGCCCCATTTGTTTATTTTCTCCTTAGTTTCCTTAGCCTTAGGACAGTGGTCGGCAAACTGCGGCTTGAGAGCCACATGCCACTCTTTGGTCCCTTGGGTGTGGCTCTTCCTGGGCAAGTCTATTTTGAAGTGGCGTTAGAAGTTTGTTTTCAAACTGTTGATATTTGTCTCTGTTGACTAATGAGTTTGCCAACCACTGTTGGGAGATATATCTATGAGAGATGTCTGATATTTTGCTGCCAATGGTTTCTTCTATGATTTTTATGGTTTCACGACTTACATTTTTAGTTTATTCTTGTATATGGTGTAAGTTGATGGTCTGGTTTCATTTTTTTGCAAGTATCTGTCCAATTATCCCAGCACCATTTACAAAAGAGACTGTCTTGACTCCATTGTGTGCTCTTGCCTCCTTTGTCAAATATTAATTGAATGTAATGGCTTGGGTTGATTTCTGAGGTCTCTGTTCTGTTTCATTGCTATATATGCCAGTTATTGTGCAGTACCAGGCTGTTTTGATTTGTAGTATAACTTGATATTTGGTATTGTGATCCCTCCAACTTTCTTCTTCTTTCTCAAGATGTCTGTAGCTATTCGGGATCTTTTTTGGTTCCATATAAATTTTTGGCAGTATTTGTTCTAGATATGTGAAATATGTCATTGGGATTTAAAAATAGAGATCTCATTGAATCTGTAGATTGCTTTGGGTAGTATGGACATTTTAATGATGTTAATTCTACCAATCCATGAACATGGTATATTCTTCCTCTATCTATTTTTTTCAACATCCTCTAATTTTCTGAGTACAAGTGCTTTACCTCTTTGGTTAAGTCTATTCCTAAGTGTTTTAATTTTTTTGTTGCAATGGTAAATGGGATTGTTTGTTTAGTGTCTCTTCCTGAGAATTCATTATTGGAGTATAAAAATGCCATCGATATCTGAATATTTATTATATATCCTGCTACATTGCCAAATTCATTTATTAAATCTAGTAATGTTTTGGTAGAATCTTTAAGGTTTTCTATGTACTATATCATGTCATCTGCAAATAAAGAGAATTTTACTTCCTCCTTTCCAATTTGGATGCCTTTTTATTTCTTCTTCTTGTCTGACTTCTGTGGCTAAGACTTCCAAGACTGTGTTGAATAAGAGTGGTGAAAGCGAACATCTCTCTCTCTTGTTCCTATTCTTAGGGGAAATGGCTTAAGTTTTTGCCCAGTGAATATAATGTTGGCTATAGGTTTGTCACATATGTCCTTTATTATGCTGAGATATCCCTCTATTCCGCCTTTTGGTGAGAGTTTTTATCAAAAATTGGTATTGTATTTTGTCGAATGTTTTTTCTGTATCTATCAATATGATCATGAAATTTTTCCTATTTCAGGTTGTTGTGATTTATCACATTTATTAATTTGTGAATCTTGTACCAGCCTTGTATCCCAGGAGTAAATCCCACTTGGTCATAATGTATGATCTTTTTAATATATTGCTGAATCCAATTTTCTAATATTTTGTTGAGAATTTTAGTATCTATGTTCATGAGAGATATTGGCCTATTTCTCTGGTTTTGGATTAGGATTAGGATAACGCTGGCCTCATAAAAATGGCTTGGAAGTGTTCCTTCCTCTTGGATTTTTTGAATAGTTTGAGGTATATAGGTGTCAGTTCTTGAATGTTTGATAAAACTCTTGTATGAAGCCATCTGGACCAGGGCTTTTGTTTGCTGGGAGTTTTTTGATGACTGTTTCTATTCATCAGTTGTTATTGGCCTATTCAGGTTTTTTTATTCTTCCTGATTCAGTTTTGGGAGATTTATATTTTTCTAAGAATTTGTCCATTTCATCCACATTGTCCAGTTTGTAGGCATATAGTTGTGCATAGGATTTTCTTAACAATCCTTTGTATTTCTGTGGTGTCAGTGGTTACTTCTCCACTTTTGTTTCTGATTTTATTTTTTTTAATATTTTTTTCCAGAGAGGAAAGGAGAGGGAAGAAAGGAGGGAAGGAGGGAAGGAGAGAGGAAGAGAGGAAGGGAGGGAGGGAGGGAAGAATCAATGATGATATTTGCATGCCCCACACTGGGGATCAAGCCTACAACCAGGCATGTGCCCCAACCAAGAATTGAACCCCAATCTCCTGGTTCATAGGTTGATGCTCAATCACTGAGCCACTCTGGCCAGGAATTATTTCTGATTTTATTTATTTGGGTTCTCTCTCTTGATGAGTCTGGCAAACAGTTAATCAATCTTGTTTATCTTTTTTAAAAACCAGCTCTTGGTTTCATTGATCTTTTGTATTTTTTTTTTTTAGTCTCTGTGTCATTTATTTCTGCTCTCATCTTAATTATTTTCCTCCTTATACTTACTCTAGGCTTTTCTTGTTGTTCTCTTTCTAATTCTTTAAGTTTTAGGGTTAGATAGTTTATTATTAATTTTTCTTGTTTTTTGAGATAGGCCTGTAGTGCTATGAACCTTCCTCTCAGGACTGCTCTTGCTATGTACCAGAGATCTTGGGTTGTTGTGTGTTCATTGTCATTTGTTTTCAGGAAGTTTTTTATTTCTTTCTAGATTCATTGGCAACCCATTCACCTATAATAATAAAAGTGTAATATGCAAATTAGACCAGACAGCTGAACAACCTTCTGGACGTCCTTCTGAGTTAAACTATGGCAGCAAGGGCCAATGCAGAGGTGGTTAGGGGCAATCAGGCAGGCAGGCAAAGTGATTAGGGGTGATTAGGCAAGCAGACAGAGTGGTTAGGGGTGATGAGATAGGCAGGCAGAGGTAGTTAGGGGAAATCAGATAGGCAGGTGAGCAGTTAGGGGTTATCAGGCAGGCAGGCAAGCAGTTAGGGGTGATCAAACAGGCAAGCAAGTGGTTAGGGGTGATCAGACAAGCAGGCAGGCAGGCAAGCAGTTAGGAGCCAGCAGTCCTGGATTTTGAGAGGGTGCAGACCAGGCTAAGGGACGCCCCTCCCATGTGTACAAATTTCATGCACTGGGCCTCTAGCTATTTAATAACATGCTATTTAGCCTCCACGTGTTTGAATGTTTTTTACTGTAGTTGATTTCTAATTTCATTCTGTTGTTATCTGAGAAGCTGCTTGATATAATTTCAATCTTCTTAAACTTGTAGAGACTTGTTTTGTGTCCTAATGTGTGGTCTATCTTTGAGAATGACCCATGCACACTTGAGAAAACTGTATATTCTTCAGTTTTGGGTGAAATGGTCTATAAATGTGAATTAAATCCACCTGATCCAGTATGCCATTTAGAATCACTGTTTACTTGTTAATTTTTTGTCTGGAATATCTATCCAGTGAAGACAGTGGGTGTCTTCTGACTGTATTGCTGTCGGTCTCTCCCTTAAGGTCCTTTAGAAGAAATATATATATATATATATATATATATATATATATATATATATTTACCAAGGTCATATTCTCTTGCTGGATCAATCCCTTTAGTATTATGTAGTGACCCTTGTTGTCTCTTGTGATTGCCTTAATTTTTTTTTTATTGATTATGGTATCATATAATTGTCCTCATCCCCCCATTCCCATCCCAAACCCCTCCCCACATATGCCCCCACTCCCCTGTTGTCCATGGCCACTTGTTAGGCTTATATGCATGCACACAAGTCCTTTGGTTGATCTCTCCCCCTTACCCCCACCCTCCCCTACCTTCCCTCTGAGGTTTGAGAGTCTGATTGCTGCTTCTCTTTCTCTGGGTCTGTTTTTGTTTATCAGTTTATGTTGTTCATTATTTCCTCTAGATGTGTGAGATCATGTGATCCAAGAAATACCCTTGTAAGAACTGAAACTGAGACAAGCCATAATGGTTATGCATAGAGCAAATGAATCAGTCTGTAGTGAGTTCCTTTCTGGGCCAACAGTTCTTTTGAGTCCCAATTTCAATGTCAAACAGTTCCTTATGTGTACATGTCAGCCATGATATTTCAGATCTGGTTGGTGGACAAATGGTGGTGATGCAGGTCCAACTGTCTCTGGTTTGGTCCTGGGCATAATTTTGAAGTCTTTTTTTTTGTCAGATATGAGTATTGCTACCCCAGCCTTCATTTTTTTTTTTTTTCCATTTGCATGGAAAAATTTTTTCTATCCTTTTGCTCTCATCCTGTGTGTCTTTAGTTCTGAAGAGGGTCTCTTGTAGATAGCATTTGTTGAGTAATATTTTTGTATTTATTCAGCTACCCTATTCTTTTTATTGGAGCATTTAATCCATTTACATTTAAGGGTATTATTGATAGGTATTTATGTATTGCCATTTTCATTCTATCTGCCTATGTTGTTTCTCTCTCTCTCTCTTTCTCTCTCTCTCTCTCTCTCTCTCTCTCTCTCGCTCGCTCTCTCTTCTCATTACATTATTATTGATAGAAATGCTAGTCCCTTCGGCATTTCTTGCAGTGCTGGTTTGGTGGTAATAAACTCCTTTAGCCACGTGTGTGTGTGTGTGTGTGTGTGTGTGTGAAGCTCTTTATTTCACCATCAGTTTTGAATGATAGCTTGCTGAATCTAGTAATCTTGGTTTCAGATCCTTTCTATTCATTACCTTGAGTACTTCATGTGATTCCCTTCTGACCTGTAGAGTTACTGATGACAAATCAGCTGACAGACTCCTGGGAGCTCCTTTGTAGGTGATAAATTGCTTTTCTCTTGCTGCCTTAAAGATTCTATCTTTGTTTTTTTTATTTTTAGCATTTTAATTATGGTGTGTCTGGGCAGGGGCCTTTTGGGTTCTTCTTGTTTGGGACTCTCTATGCCCCCTGAACTTGTGTGACTTTTCCTTTCACCAGGTTAAGGAAGTTTTCTGCCATTAGTTTCTCAAACACATTATCCCTTGCTTGCTTTCTTCTCCTTCTGGCATTCCTATTATGCAAATGTTGTTATGTTTCATTTTGTCCCATAGGTCCCTTAAGCTTCCTCCTGTTTTTCAATTTTTTTTTTTTCTTTTTTCTTTTTGGTTCTCTGATTGTGTGATTTTTTTCTACTCTGTCTTCTAATTCACCAATCTGACCCTCACTCCTAATCTGCTGTTTATTCCTTCCACTGTGCTATTAGTGCTATGTCCTTCTTTAGTTCTGACTGGTCTTTTTTCATAGTTACTATATCTTTTTTCATGCTGTTAAGCATCTTTGCCATCATTATTCTGGACTCTATATCTGATAAATTTCTTATCTCCATTTTGTTTGGTAATAAGAGAATTCTGGAGAATTCTCTAGTTAATTCATTTGGGGGTTGTTGGTGTGTTTTTTATCTCCCCATTAGGGCTTCCTGCTTGTCTTTGTATCTATATATTAGGTGGATCTGCTATGACTCCAAATCTCTAGTGCAGAACTATGTCAGATGCTGTTTCTGACTGGCCCTGAGTACTCTGTTTGGAGCTGTCAGCAATTCAGAGGGGTTCCCTCTGCTGGGGCTGTGTGTCTTTTGGAAAGGATCAAGACATGCACAAGGATCTGCTTTTCCTAATCTTGGGCCCAGAAGGTGATCAGGCAAAGACTCAAAGCCTCCAGGGACCCATCTCTGCCTGCAGTCTGATTTCATTCATGTTTGATTAGTCTCAGGCTATCAACCACAGGATGGAGCATAGGTCTTCCAACAGGATTAAGCAACTGCTTTCCCCCAGGAGGAAAATCGCCTGCATAGCAAAGGTCCACAGACAAAGATCCCCTATGCAGCGTGAGTGAATGACTCGGCACAGAAACCAGGATGGCTGCCCTCTACGCTCCAACCCCCAAGCTCCCAACTCTGGTCTGGTTCTCACACATCTCCATTCCACACTGTCCTCCCTCTGCCAGAGCCCAAGGTGAGTGACTGCACAAAATTTTTGTGTGTTGGCCCTTTAAGAGGGTGACTGCATTTTTGCTGTCTCTGACTGGCTGACAGAAGCCCTGCTTTTCATAGCCAGGTGTTATATGAGCACCTTTACCAATTCTGGTTCTCAGAGTTTTTGGTGGGAACCCGCCACAGCTGAGATATTGCTCCAGACTTTCAGCTGTTGTCTGTGGGACCCAGACAGCCCTTTCACATTTCCACATTTCCTTAGTTACCAGTCTTTATGCAGTGTCCACTTTCTGTCCTTAGTTAGCAGCATTCTCTTCAGCTAATCTTCAGTTGATTTTTCAGGGTGGTGTTTCTATATTTTAGTTTTATTTCCAGTTTGGTCCAGAAGAATATCAGTATAGCTTCCACTTACTCCGCTGCCATTTTTAAGCCTCGGATACCACACTGTCTTAATTACTGTAAGTGTAAAGCAGCCTTAATGTTGGGTAGAGTGATTCTTCTACCTATTTTTCAAGACTGTTTATCTGTTCCAGGACCTGCACCCTACCATATAAGTTTTAGAATAAACTTGTCTGTGCCAACAAGAAGCTTTGCTAGGATTGTGATAGGACTCATGCTAGACCTGGAGACTAATGTGGGGAGAATGGAGTCCTCCAGTCCACAAACACAGAATGTGTTTTTATTTAGTTAGGTCATCTTGGACTTTTTCTATCAGCATGTCGTAATCTCAGCAAGCAGATTTTACACACGTTGTGTTCGGTTTGTAACTTTTGTTTTCTTTGGAGTGGTTATAAACAATGCTGTGTGTTGCACCCCAGTTCCCACATGCTCACTGTGAGTATCTGGAAATGTGATTGAGTTTTGTGCATTGTTCTTGTATCCTGCAACCTTACAGAACTCACTTAGTTTTAGAAGGTTTTTTTTAGGGGGAGGATTTTAGATAATCATGACATCTGCCACCAGGAACTTTTTTCTTCCTTACTTATGTGTATGTTTTTATTCTTTTTCTGTCCTATTCCACTGACTAAGACTTCCATCACAGTGTTTAATAGTTGTGGGGAGAACAGACATCTCTGCCTTGTTCTCACTCATAGGGGAGAGCATTCATCTTTCTCCACTAAGTATGAAATGAGTTATAAGGTTAGTAGAGGTATTTCCCCTCTATTCTTATTTGCTGAAAGTTTTGTCATGAATGGGTGTTGGAATTTTTCCAAATGCTTTTTCTGCAATGATACAATCATATGGATTTTTTTCTTTAGTTTGTTGATATGATCAATTACATTGATTGACTTTAAATGCTGACTCAGACTTACATACCTAGTATGAATCCCACTTGATCATGGTATATTATTCTTTTCATACATTGCTAAATTCAATTTGCTAATATTTTGTTGCAGATTTTTTCTCCTATGTTCATAAGGGATATTAGTTTGTAGGTTTCTCTTTTTTGCACAATCTGCCTGGTTTGGGTGTCAGGCAGGGTAATAGTAGCTTTCTAAAATGAGTTGTGAACTATTCCCATCTCCTCCATTTCCTAGAAGGTATTTCATAAAATTGGTGTTATTTCTTCTTTAATTGTTTGATAGAGGTCTCCAATGAAACTATGTGATTACGAAGATTTCTTTTCTTGGTGCTTCTTTTTTTTTTTTTTTCAATTACGGTTGACATTCGATATTATATTAGTTTAGGTGTACAACACAGTGGTTAGGCATACAAAGTTATTGCAATATTATTGACTACTAGAGGCCCAGTGCATGAATTTGTGCATAGTTGGGGTCCAGGGGGAGTGGCGGGGGGGGGGGAGGGCGTTGCTAGGACATATCAGCTCTCCAAGAGGGAACTGGGACACCCTTGCTGGCCTGGGATCCAGATTTATCCTGCTGATGTTCACACTGGTTGTCGGAGCCACCTGGCGGCCACTTTTATATCCTTTCTCCCTTGTGGAGTGACTAGAGAGGGGAAGCAGCCATGGTGCAGGAGGCCTACTTCCAGGAGGCCAGCAGCGCTGTCGGGATCATGCTGGTGGCTCTGTTCCATCGGTGGCTGGCCCATTCTCTGGAGACTGAACATCCAGGACTATTGAGGGAGTGGCTGCCACAGGTGGACAGCCAGGATGGGTCTATCATCTGAGCAGTGCTCCCACTGTGGGAGCACACTGACCACAAGAGGGCAGCTCCTGCATTGAGCATCTGCCCCTGAGTCAGTGCACATGATAGCAACTGTTTGTTTCAGTCATTCCTGTTGTTCAGGTCATTTGGTTATTCTATCACTTAGGCTTTTATATATATAGATGTTCCCTGTGATGTACTTTGTGTTCCTGTGACTGTGTTGTAATTGCCAATTATACTTCTTACTCCCTTCACCTTTTTACCCTTTCCATATGGCAACTATTAGTTTGTATCTACTAGTATAAGTCTGTTTCTTATTTACATCAATTTTTTAAAATGATAATAGGACTATTCGTGTTGTTTATTTCATCTTGGTTGAGTTTTGGTAGTCTAGTTTGTGAGGAATTGGTCAATGTCTCCTAAGTTGTTTAATTTATGAGTAGAAAGTTGTTCATAGCATTACTTTATAATCATGGTAATGTCCCCGTTTCATCCCGATATTGATGATTTGTGGCTTCTCTCTTTTTATCTTCTTCAGTCTTGCTAGAGGTTTGTAAACATTATTGATTTTTTTTTTGAAGATCCAGCTTTTTGTTTTACTTATTTTTCTATTGCTTTCCTCTTATTACTTGCTTCCTTCTTGCTTTGGTTTTATTTTGCTCATCTCTTTCTAGAAGTTTCTTAAGACAGGAACTTAGAATATTGACTTGAGAAATTTCCCATTTCATGTAAGCATTCAGGGCTATAAACTTCCCTCTCACTGTTTTAGCTGCATCTCACATATTTGATATGTTGTATTTTCATTATAATTTCCAAATTTGTGCACATGAAACAATAGAGCCTCAATATCCATGAAGCAAAAACTGTTAGAGCTGAAGGGAGATGTAGACAAGGGCATTCAACAACCCAAGAAGTCTGATTGACACCTATAGAGCAGCATCAGAATGTGCCTTATTTTCAAATGGCTGTGCAACATTGACCGATCTGAGCAAATGTAAAAGGAATGAAATCACTGGGGTTTATTCTCTGACCACAGTGGAATCAAACTAGAAATAAGTGCCAGAAAAGCACCTGGAAATTTTTCAAACACTTAAGCTAAACAACACCTGTTCTTTTTAAATTGATTTTAGAGAGAGGGAGAAACATTGATTTGCCATTTCGTTGGTTTACACATTCATTGGTGATTCATATATGCCCTGACCAGGAATCAAACTCACAACCTTGGCTTATCAGGATGATGCTTTAACCAACTGAGCTACCTGTCCAGGGCTACAACACATAACCTATGGGTCAAATAGTCTCAAAGGAAATTAAAACATACATTTTTCAAATTTTGGGGGGGTTTTTTTGTTTGTTTGTTTGTTTGTTTGTTTGTTTGTTTTAAACATATTTTATTGACTTTTCAGAGAGAGGGATAGAGAGTTAGAAACATCAATGAGAGAGAAACATCGATCAGCTGCCTCCTGCACACACACACCCACACACACACTAGGAATGTGCCCGCAACAAAGGTACATGCCCTTGACAGAAATCGAACCTGGGACCCTTCAGTCTGCAGGCCGATGCTCTATCCACTAAGCCAAACCGGTTTTGGTAAATTTTTGTTTTTTAATTAAATCATAGTCTATTCCCTAATTTGACGCTAACATCTGATGTAAGAAAAGATTTTGTATGAATAATCTACTCCAAACCAGAAATCTTAATGGGCTCTTCTTCCTTGGTTCATCCACCACTGGTAAAGATAGTGCCCCTAGCACATGGTCCCGGTCAGTGAGCACTGAGCCATGCCCACCACAGACCCAGCAGAAGAAGTGGACAGGTGCTAAGACCGAATGACTGTTCCTGCCTGGAGCATATGTGGAAGAGGCACCATGTCCACTCAGGGGCTGGGCTGACACATGCCATGATCAAGGCCTGACTCCTGCTCCTAAAGACCCTCCTCAAGGCTGGAGTCCAATGGCTGCAGACTCATGGCGTTCAGGCTCTTCCCTTTCCCCTCTGGCCTATGGGGCTCTGACACTGAGACCATCATGTTCAGTCAGGTGCCCCTACTCCTGGGGTTTGCCAGTTCACAAGAGGAGATGTGGAGTCATGCCAAGCCTCCCCAGTGGTCAGCAGCATCCCTGGAATTGGCCCTGACCCAGGAGCAACTTCAATGTTAGCAGGTTCCTCTGAAGCCAGGGAGTCAGGGCTGTCAGCTTAGTAGGGGTCCAGATGCCAGCAGCAGCAGAGAGACAGGGATCCTGAGGAGCCTTTACCTGAGGGAGCCTGAATCACAGCCCACCAGATTGAACCTGTATTTCCCATGACTTCATCCTGCAGACTCAGCAGCCTGGATTCCTGAAATGTAGGTGCCAGGCCATGTGGTCCACTGTATCTTTTGGACCCTCCAGCCGGCCAGGGTGTGCTGACTACAGGGCAGAGAGCAGCAGCACCCCCTGCAAGGACACCTGATTTACCTCCATCTCCTCTTGCCAGTGTGCAGTCTGGTCTTAATCACAAAGGTGGCACCTCTTCAGGCAGTCTGTCTCTGCTCCAACTTGACCTATGGTGGGAAGGATTTCCTGAGATGCTGGGTGCCAGGTGAGGTGCTCTTCTGTCAGTGAGGGGGACTGCTGTGTCACAGCTGGGCCAGCGGGGCCCAACAGGTGTCCTCCTGGGCCAGACCACAAGTTGGTCCTGTCTACATCTGTGTCCCTCCCAAGTGCCAGTCCAGCCCTGTGGCCACTGTGAGGTGGGCGGAGGTTTAAATGTGCAGCAGGGATATATTGACTGAAAACCGATTTAAGGAGAACAAATTAACAATCTGAAAAAGTCACACAAGACTGGCTTTGCCATAAACAGTTTTCAGATGGATTAAAGGGACATTAAAATAATGAAAATAAAATACAGGAGTGTTCCTATACAGCGAGAAAACTCTTCGTCAGCATAGGAAGAAAATACTGGCAAAGGCAGGGTAAAATGCACATTTTTTTGTAGGCCATCTGGCAATAGGGCTCACTAACCACATCAAAACTTTGACCCAGTCTCTAGGCGTTTATGCTAGAAAAATAACAGAGAGGCACAAACACTGTAGGCAGGGATAGTTATCAAAGCATTATTTGTAATAGTACAAAATTATAAGCAGTATAAACGCCCTCCAGAGGGGATCCATTTTCAAATAACATTTCCAGGACAATTTAACTGTCTAAAGACATGAGACAATTTCTGGCTAAAGATGACTGCTGAGCCCACACATTGACTTCTTCCTCCCAAGACCTTGCTAAAATGATAATAAACGAAGAACCTGGAAGGCCTATGGGACAAAGTGGCCTGGAGAAGTGGAGGAGAGATGACAACAGATTTTTGAGAGGAAGAGCACAGACCACTGATTTGGCTAATTGGAGAGCTACTGCCGAAAGGAGAGTGGATCTCCCGGGCACAGCCCTGGGGACAAGCATGGCTGGCAGGAGGACGAGGTGGGAAAGGGGGTGAGGAGGCAGGCTAACTGTCTGCACTGGGGAGACTTCTGCTCCAGCCAAGATGAAGTAATAGGGGCCAGATTTACCCTACCCCTCAAACGACAGAGAAATAGACAACGTTGATGGAAAGGTTTCGGACATTAGACAGCAGGCAGCATAGAGCAGTGACCCCGGAAGGGTGAAGAGTGCAGTGAGCCCAGGTTCCCACATGTAGAACAGGCAGGGGTCCAGATGGAGTCCCAGACTGAGGAGACAGCCAGAATCCAGGAGACTGTTATGGCTATGTTGTGCCCGCCTCCCTTCAATTCACATGTTGGAGCCCAGCCCCCAGGACCTCAGGGTTACTGTATTTGGATAGGGGCTTTTATAGAGGTGATAAAAGTGAAATGAGGCCATCAGGTTGTCCCTAGTCCAGGGAGGGAGAGAGTAGAAGTGAGATTGGGGCCCTGTGGGATGAGGGGGAACAGGGTGGTATGGAGGGTCCAGTCCATGCCTACCACCCTGCTGTGCCTCGGTTTGCCCATGTGGTGCAAGGTTGGGCATTTGAGCTGAGATTCTGTGACTCTCAGAAATGACACATTGCCTAGGAGGGCCAGGCCTGAAGCAGGATGTGTGTAACCAACATCTGTTTTTCCAATGTCACAGTTTTTCCCAGGATCAAGGATGGGTGGAGACTGCTGCTCCCTGAGTCAATTCTCTGACAGACCCAGCTGACTGGTCCATGGCGGAGAAGTGCCTTTTGCTTACTGTAGTGTCCATCTCAACCAGGCAAGCTCCCCACTGTGGTTTTCCCGTCTGAGCAAAGAAAGCTGAATGCATGTGCCCCATTTTCAGTGCCTGGAGGTCACTGGAGAGGCCAGAGTGCAGGAGAGCCAGGGGACACCAGGGAATCAGAAAGACACCTAGAAAGCAGATCACACAGGGCCTTGTGCTGAGCAAGCAGCCATACAGGTCTGGAGTCCAGGGTGTGGTCTCTACGGCTGAGGGACAAGGATAGGATCAGGAACTGTTGGCCATGTGCTTGGACCAGAGAGCTGGCAGTAGCAGACAGGCTCTGGCCATCCTACAGGGAGAGCTCACAGGCCTCCCAACACTTGGGACAATGGTCTATGGTTCTGCCAGTAACATGAAGAAGACCAATGGGACAAAATGACCTGGAGAAGCTCAGCTAGTTCTGTCCCCAATCCAGCCTTCTGATGAGAATGCAACTGCCCACCCTTGTTATCTGCCTGGCGGGGCCCTGTGCAGAGGGCTCAACCACACTGCACCAACTTTGTCTCCTGACGACATGGTACATGAGTATTTTTAAACTCGCCTTTTGCTGATTTTTTTTCATGGCAACCAACAACAAATATAACTGATGCCGAGCTTCAAGGGATCTCTTCAGACACGACTTTTCACATTGATGTTAATGTAGTTTTCAGCAGGCAAAGGCCACATAAGTCACGGATCTCTCCAGGCTGCCCCACATTCTAGTGACCACTCCTCTCCACCTCCTATCTTGCCACCCAGAAAAGACTGTTGGGAGGCCTGATTGCTAACAGATCCTTTCAGAATCACCCATCACAAGTCCAGGACATTTAAAAAGCCCTCCCTAAACCTGGGACTCTCGACAGCTCCCCAGGCAGCGTGAATCAGAGCACTCAACCCAGCTTCAGTATGAGGAGACCCATGGAGCTTTTGAAACCAGAGCTTTGAAACCAGTCTTGCCCACTCCCACCAATCTAAACCTGACACAGAACTCAGTTATAGATCCTGACCCCTGCTTCTTGTGTCCACAGATGAGTTTATTTCAGAGCTATGCAAAAGCCCCAGGATGGGGTGTAATTACACTCCTAGGCAGGTGGAGAGCACTCATTGGGTCCTACACTGTCCTGCCAGGTGCCTGCCATACCATCGAAGCTAAGAGTAACAGTCCACACAAATGGCTCACAGCATCTTTGAAGGGTCTGGACCCTTTGCTCATCCCACACCCTCTTGGCCTCATGGGTTGACCCAGACCTGGGCTGCCTCTGTCCCTTCCTAATTCACTATGCTTGACAGGGCTGGAGGCCCCAGAGGACAAAAAGCTGGAAATGCCACTATTTCAGAATAAAGGCCACCTGACACTAGACCATCTGAAGCTGAAGCAGCATGGCCCATCACTCAGGGACCTAACATGAAACATGAACAGGATATTGGTTCCAAAAGAACCAAGTGAAACAGGATGTGAGAGGTGGAGAAAAGGCAGGCTGCCAGGGCTTTGGGATCTGAGGGAAGATGCTACAGTGAGTCCCATACTCCTTCTGTCCATAGATCCTAATATGGGTGCTGGAGAACCCAGAAAGCCAGTGATAACAAGGGGTGCAGACCAAAGAACCCTATGAGAATCTGCCTCAGGACATTTCACCTCCAAACTGCAGAATGTACATTCTCCTCAAGTGCACATGGGTCATTCTCAAAGATAGACCACATGTTAGGATACAAAATAAGTCTCTACAAGTTCAAGAAGATTGAAATCATATCAAGCATATTCTCAGATCACAATAGGATGAAACTAGAAATTAACTACAATAAAAACATTCAAGCCGGAACCGGTTTGGCTCAGTGGTAGAGCGTCGGTCTGCAGACTGAAGGGTCCCAGGTTCGATTCCAGTCAAGAGCATGTACATCGGTTGCAGGCACATCCCTGGTAGGGGGTGTGCAAGAGGCAGCTGGTCGATGTTTCTCTCTCATCGACGTTTCTGGCTCTCTATCTCTCTGCCTGCCTCTCTGTAAGAAATCAATAAAATATATATTTTAAAAAAAAACATTCAAATGTACGGAGGCTAAATAGCATGTTAATAAGCAGTGAATGGATTACCAATGAGATCAAGAAAGAAACCAAAAACTTCTTGGACACAAATCAAAATGAACACCTGAAAAAAAATCTATGGGACACAGCCAAAGCAGTCCTGAGAGGGAAGTTTATAGTGCCACAGCCTATCTCAAGAAACAAGAAAATTTAATAATAAACTTTTTTACACTACAACTTAAATTAGTTGTAGAATTAGAAAGAGAACAATAAGGAAAGCCTAGAGTAAGTATAAGGAGGGGAAATAATAAAGATAAGAGCAGAACTAAATGACATAGATACTAAAAAGAACAACACAAAAGATCAATGAAACCAAGAGCTGGTTCTTTGAAAAGATAAACAAGATTGATAAAATATTAGCCAGACTTATCAAGAGATAAAGAGGACCCAAATAAATGAAATCACAAATGAAATAGGTAATGTAATAACTGACACCACAGAAATGAAAAGGATTGTAATAAAATATTACGAAGAACTGTATGCCAAAAAATTGGCAGAAACTGGTTTGGCTCAGTGGATAGAGCGTTGGCCTGCGAACTGAGAGGTCCCAGGTTCGATTCCAGTCAAGGGCATGTACTTTAGCTGTGGGCACATCTCCAGTAGGGGGTGTGCAAGAAGCAGCTGATTCTCTCTCATTGATGTTTCTAACTTTCTATTCCTCTCTCTTCCTCTCTGTAAAAAATCAATAAAAATATTTTTTTTAAAAAAATTGGACAACCTGGGTGACATGGACAAAATCCTAGAAACATACAATCTTCCAAAACTGAATCAGAAAATCTGCATAGACCAATAACAATTAAGAAAATTAAAATAGTAATTTAAAAAACTCCCACCAAATGAAAGTCAAGGACCAGACAGCTTCACAGGGGAGTTTTTTCAGTCAGTCAAAGAACTAATACTTATCCTCATCAAACAATTTTTTAAAAACATCAATAGGAAGGAACACTTCCAAGTTCTTTTTATGAGACCTGCATTATCCTAATTCTAAAACAAGATAAAGACACTACAAAGAAAGATAATTCAGGCCAGTATCCCTGATGAACATATATGACAAAATCTTCAACAAAATATTAGCAAATTGGATATATATATATATATATTTTATTGATTTTTTTACAGAGAGGGAGAGGGATAGAGAATGAGAAACATTGATCAGCCACCTCCTGCACACCTCCCACTGGGTATGTGCTTGCAACCAAAGTACATGCCCTTGACCAGAATCGAACTCGGGATCCTTGAGTCAGCAGGCCGATGCTCTATCCACTGAACCACACCGGTTTCAGCTGGATCCACCAATATATTAAAAATATTATTCACCATGACCAAGTGGGATTATCCCAGTGATACAAGGCTTATACTATATTCACAAAGCAATAAATGTGGTATATTACATAAACAAAATGAAAGATAAAAACCACATGTACATATCAATAGGTGCAGAAAAAGCATTCGACAAAATCCAGCATCTGTTTTTGATTAAAACCTCTCAGTAAAGTGGGAATAGAGGAGTCATACCTCACCATATATGACAAACATATAGCCAACGTTACACTCAATGTGCAAAAACTAAAAGTGTTTCCCTTAAGAACAGGAAAAGGACAGGGATGTCCTCTTTCACCACTCTTACTCAACATTAGAGGCTTGGTGCATGAAATTCGTGCACAGGTAGGGTCCCTAGGCCTGGCTGTTGATCAGCACCTCCCGCTCACCTACTCCACCATCCTGTCATGGTCCCGCTCTCAGCATGGCACATTGGGGCCAGCAGCACTTCCACTGCCACCAGCTGCCAACACCATGTAACTGATGCCCACCATGTTCTGTGCCACCCCCTGGTAGTCAATGCACATCTAACTCCCAGTCGGTCAAACTCCTGCCTGTGGGGAAAATTTGCATATTATACTTTTATTATATAGGATAGTACTGGAAGTCTTAGCCACAGTAATCAGACAAGAAGAAAAAATAAATGGCATCCTTATTGGAAAGGAGGAAGTGAAACTGTCATTATTCACAAGTGACGTGATATTGTACATAGAAAACTCTAAAGACTACACTAAAAAAAATAAAAAATAAAAAAATAAAGCTAGTTTAATAATGAATAATGATTTCAGCAAAGTAGCAGGATATAAATTAACATCCAGAAATCAATGAAATTTTGTACACCTATAATAAATTATCAAAAAAATCTCATTTACCATTGCAACAACAACAACAACAACAACAAGATACATTGGAATAAACCAATAGATAAAAGCCTTGTAAATGGAAAACTACAAGATGTTGAAAGAAGAGATAGAGTAAGATATAAACAAGTGGAAGAATATACCGTGGTCAGGGATTGGAAGAATTAACATAACTAAAATGTCCATACAATTCAAATCAATCTATAAATTCAATGCAATCCCTTTGAAAATATCAATGGTATCTTTCAGAGATCTAGAACAAATACTCCAAAAATTTATATGGAACTAAAAATACCCCAAATAGCCACAGCAATCTTGAGAAATAACAAAGCTGGATGAATCACAATACCAGATATCAAACTACAGCAATCCTTGGGTTATGTAAGAGATTCATTCCTACAGCGCAACGTAACTCAATTTTCACCATAAGTTGGAACCCACCTACAGAAGCACCTACATCACTCACATAGTGCACAAACACAGCAATAAATAAGTGAAACAGTAAAAAAAAAAAAACTTTTAAGGAAAGATAACAATTCCTGATCTTTATTATGGTAAATAAACAATAACATAAAGCACATATGTTGAAATAACAAAACTTTTTTTATATATAAATACTGTAAATGTAAGCACTAAATGATGTAAGTCATGCCCGACGTAACCCGAGGATTGCCTGAATACTACAAGGCCATTGTAATCAAAACAGCCTGGTACTGGCACAAGAACAGGCACATAGATCAATGGAACAGAACAGAGACCTCAAAAATCGACTCAAGCCATTATGCTCAATTAATATTTGACAAAGGAGATAAGAGCAAACATGGATTAAAGGCAGTCACTTCAATAAATGGGAGTGGGTGGGGGGAGGGCAACAGAGTAAGTAGAAGCTACACTGACACTCTCCCAAAACCAAATTTGAAATGCAACTAAAATAGATAAAAACATCCTAAAAAATCAACTAAAGAGAACCCTGATAATGAAGGATGGAAAGTGGAGACCATAAAGAGACTGGTAGGAAGGACAGAGGTACAAAAAGATTGGCCAGGCTCCCACAAATAGCAGCTGAAGGTCCAGAGGAATATATCATCTGTGGGAGACTCCCACTGAAATCTGTGGTCTAAACCCCTGACCACAGTAACAAATTGCAATTACTTCCCTGACCCAGAGAACCAGACCTGATAAGGTGCCCATATAACGGCTGGCTATGAAAAACAGCAGGGTTGCTATCTGCTAGCCAGAGATGGCTGTAACTGCAGGCACCCTCTTAAAGGGCCAATGCCCAAAATTTTGTGTGCAGCCACTCACCTTGGGCTCCAGCAGAAGAAGGTCAGAGCAAACTGGAGCTGTGTGAAGAGAGTCCAGAGTTGGGGTTTGGGGATTGGAACTTAGAGGACAGCTACCCTGGTTTCCTGTGCTGAGTCATTCATTCATGTTGCATACCTTTGCTAGCCAGGTGGTTTGCGGAGCAGGGAGGGGGTGGTAGTGCAGTGGCCACACCCTGTTGAGAGAACTCCTGTCCCACCCTGTGGTCCACCGCCTGAGAGTAATCAAGGCTTATAACAATCAGACTGCAGGCAGAGGTGGATCTCTGGAGGCTTTGAGTATTTGCCTGATCTTCTTCCGGACCTGACAATAGGAAAAACAGATCCTTATGCACATCTTGGTACTTTTCAAAGACATCCATCCCCAGCAGAGGGAGCTACAGACTGTGAATTGCTGATAGCACCAAACAGGATACTCAGGGCCAATCAGAAACAATGTCTGACATAGTCTGCCACTAGAGATTGGGAGTCATAGCACATCTACCTATACATAAACACAAACACAAATAGGCAGCCCTAATGGAGAGACCAAAGGAAGGAAGGAAGGAAGGAAGGAAGGAAGGAAGGAAGGAAGGAAGGAAGGCAGGCAGACAGGCCAGAAGTGTAGATAAATGAAATGGAAATAAAATTTATCAGATATAGAGTTCTGAATAATAATGGTAAGATGCTCAACAGCATGAAAAATATATACTAACTATGAAAAAAGAGCAGTCAGAAATAAAAAATGACATAGCACTAATAAAGAACACAGTGGGATGAATATACTGCAGATTAGGGGAAGCTGAGGATTGGATCAGTGAATTAGAAGACAGGAGAGACAAAAATAATCAGAAAACCAAAAAAAAAAAAAAAAAATTTTAAACAGGACAGCTTACAGGAGCTGTGAGACAACATAAAATGATAATATTCGCATAAGAGGAATGGCAGAAGGAAAAGAAAGCAAGCAAGGGATAGAGAATGTGTTTGAAGAAATAATGGCAGAAAACTTCCCTAACCTGATGAAGGAAAAAGTTACACAAGTTCAGGAGGCACAGAGTCCCAAACAAGAAGAACCCAAATAGGCCCATGCCCAGAATACATCATAATTAAAATGCCATTAATTAAAGATAAAAAGAGAATCTTTAAGAAAGAAAGAGAAAAGCAATTTGTTACTTGCAAAGAAGCTCCCATAAGTCTTGTCAGCTGATTTCTCATCCGAAATTCTATAGGCCAGTAGGGAATCACATGAAGTACTCAAGGTAATGAATAGCAAGGATCTGAAACCAAGATTACTATGTTCACCAAGCTATCATTCAAAATAAATGGTGAAATAAAGAGCTTTCCAGACTCCCCAAAAAAGGGGGGGTGGGGGGCAAAAGAGTTTATCACCACCAAACCAGCACTGCAAGAATTGCTAAAGGGACTACTGTAATGAGAAGAAATAGAGACAGAGAGAAACATAGGCAGAGAGAATTAAAATGGCAATACATAAGTACTTATCAATAATAATCTTAAATGTAAAAGTATTAAATGCTCCAGTTAAAAGATATAGGGTACATGACTGGACACAAAGACATGACTCAACAATATGCTGTCTGCAAGAGACCCACATCAGACCAAAAGACACACACAGGATGAGAATAAAGGGATGGGAAAAAATTTTCCATGCAACTGGAAATATAAAAAAGAAAAAAAGAAAGAAAGAAAGAAAGAAAGAAAGAAAGAAAGAAAGAAAGAAAGACTGAGGTAGCAATACTCATAGTTGACAAAAAAGACTTCAAAATTAGGGCAATCACAAGAGACAACAAATGTCACTACATAATACCAAAGGGATTGATCCAACAAGAGGATATGACCCTGGTAAGCATATATGCACCCAATATAGAAGCACCTAAATATATTTTATTTTTTTAAAAAAAACTTCTAGAGGACTTTAAGGGAGAGATTGACAGCAATACACTCAGATTGGGGACTTTAACACCACACTGACATCACTGGATAGATATTCCAGATTAAAAATTAATAAGGAAACAGTCACTCTAAATAACACACTGGACCAGATGGATTTAATTCACATTTATAGACCATTTCACCCCAAAGATTCAGAATATACATTTTTCTAAAGTGCACATGGGTCATTCTCAAAGATAGACCACATGTAAGGATACAAAATAAGTCTCTACAAGTTCAAGAAGACTGAAATCATATCAAGCATCTTCTCAGATCACAATGGAATGAAACTAAAAATCAACTACAATAAAAACAGTAAAAAACATTCAAACACATGGAGGCTAAAAAGCACGTTATTAAACAATGAATGGGTTACCAATGAGATCAAGAAAAAAATAGAAGAGGATCCAAGATGGCTGCTCGGGTAGACACCTAACTGCAGCAGCACACAACAATTTCAATGGAATACAACTAAAATGTAGAGTGGACATTGCCCAGAGCTACAGGTAGTCGACTGACCGAAAATGCTACAACAAGAAGGAAAGAGAAAACCAGAAGGAAAATCAGAGGAGCGGAAAAAAGGCCTAAGGTACGGAGACATGCTGCGCGCCCGCATGCGCGCGCAGAGAGGTCACAGCCAGAGAGGAGGAGACGGCTGGGGGCCTGCCTGGCATTCCCTAGCAGAAAGGAAATAAAACCCCCGGCCTGGGATGAACCCCCAAACCAGCAGCGCTGAGCCCCAGTTATGGGCCAGACCCTGGAGACCCAGGCTCGGGCAGGGGGAGATGGGGCTGTGAGGCAGAATCCCAGGGGAGCGGCGAAAAGCAGGGGCCCCGGACTCGCGCGCACACTGTGCACAGAGGACTGGGTGTTGACTCTGATGCTGGATTGCCCTAGCGGGAAGAAACAAAGCCTCCGGTGGCGGCAGCGCTGAGTCCCACTCCAGACTTTCACCATTCTGGGCCGGTCCCTGGGGACCCAGGCTTAAGCAGGGGGAGATGGAACTGTGAGGTGGAGTCCTGGGGGAGCGGCGAAAAGCAAGGTCCCCGGAGTCGCGAGCGCACTGCGCGCAGAGAACTGAATGTTGACTCTGATGCTGGATTGCCCTGGCGGGAAGAGGCAGGGCCTCAGCGGCGCTGAGCCCCAGTCCGGACTTTCTCTATTCTGGGCCAATCCCTGGGGACTCAGGCTTAAGCGGAGGGAGATGGGGCTGTGAGGTGGAGTCCTGGGGGAGCAGCAAAAAGCAAGGCCCCCGGAGTCGCGCGCACAGTGCGCGCAGAGGACAGTCTGTTGACTCTGATGCTGGAATGCCCTAGCGGGAAGGAGAAAAAAAGCTCCAGACTGGAGGAATGCAACGAGGAGCAGGAGCCCCTGCCGGACACCGGCCAGCCGGGCACCAGCAAGGAGCTGGGCGACGGGGACCCCAGGGGTGGGGGGTGCCCCTGAGCCTTCAACCGCTGAGTGCAGGCAATGGAGCCCAGGCTGAGGGCTGCTTCCTGGGCGGCGCCCCCGGCAACAGGCAGAAGAAGTGCAGGAGCCTGCGGAGAACAAAGGGGTGCCACAGGCCAACATGCTGAGCTTCCAGGACAAGGAGGAAGAAACCAAAGAAGTTCTCAATGTGAAGAAATCAAGTGAGAGCAAAATACAATAAAATTACTTAAGAAAGAATACAAAGAAGATCTTGAAAAATCAAAGACTAAGTCAGAACTCAACTCACCAGCCAACATTGCAACATAAATGCTTTTTTTTTTTTTAAAAAAAAAAAAAAAAAAAAAAAAAAAAGAAGGACAGAAAGTTGGAACAGCGGCAGCCAGGCCTATAGTGGCCAGGCACAAGGCGGTGGCAGCCGGGCCTGGAGCAGCAACAGCCAGGCCTGAGAGCAGCAGCAGCCAGAACCAGAGCAGCAACAGCCAGCACTGGAGCAGCCAGACCTAGGGCAGTGGCAGCCAGGCCTGAGGCGGAGGCGGCCAAGCCCAGGGTGGCCAGTCCAGGAACACCAAGACCTGGAGTGGCCGGGCCCGGAGAAGCTGGGCCCAGAGCAGCCGGGTCGGGAACAGCCAGGCCCAGAACAGCAGTAGCCAAGATCGGAGCATCCAGGCCGGGAGTAGCCAGGCTCAGAGCGGCCTGGCCCGGAGCAACTGGGCCCGGAGCAGACGGGTCGGGTGCGGCCAGGACCGGAGCAGCGGCTGCCAGGCTGGGAGCGGCCAGGCCCGGAGCAGCCGGGTCGGGTGCGGCCAGGCCCGGAGCAGCGGCTGCCAGGCTGGGAGCGGCCAGGCCCGGAGCAGCCGGGTCGGGTGCGGCCAGGCCCGGAGCAGCCGGGTCGGGTGCGGCCAGGCCCGGAGCAGCGGCTGCCAGGCTGGGAGCGGCCAGGCCCGGAGCAGCCGGGTCGGGTGCGGCCAGGCCCGGAGCAGCGGCTGCCAGGCTGGGAGCGGCCAGGCCCGGAGCAGCCGGGTCGGGTGCGGCCAGGCCCGGAGCAGCGGCTGCCAGGCTGGGAGCGGCCAGGCCCGGAGCAGCCGGGTCGGGTGCGGCCAGGCCCGGAGCAGCGGCTGCCAGGCTGGGAGCGGCCAGGCCCGGAGCAGCCGGGTCGGGTGCGGCCAGGCCCGGAGCAGCGGCTGCCAGGCTGGGAGCGGCCAGGCCCTGAGCAGCGGGGTCGGGTGCGGCCAGGCCCGGAGCAGCGGCTGCCAGGCTGGGAGCGGCCAGGCCCGGAGCAGCCGGGTCGGGTGCGGCCAGGCCCGGAGCAGCAGCAGCCAAGTCCAGAGCAACTAGGTCAGAAGCGGCAGTGGCCAGACCCGGAGCAGCTGGTTGTGGTATGAACGAGAGCAACAGAGGCCAGGCCCAGTGCAGCCAGGCCCGAAACAGCTCGTTCCTCGCCTGCCCCCGCCCCAAGGCTGCCTCTCAGACATGGCTGGAAACTTTTACGGGAACTTGAGGGTCTGCTGAATCAAGGGATGAAGGCTTAGATCTGGATGTGTTGAGTTAGTATAGCGCTGGGGTGTTGATCTATGAGTGCCTTGGGTGGGGCCTGGATGAGGTTGGTTGACCTATTTGGAAATGTCTTTTGTCTGAAGTGTATCATTGGGCATGTGGAGATATTATTGATATGAGAAAATGCTAAGTATCTGATTTACTATCTGAAAAGGGATTTACTATCGAGGAAAGGGAGGGAGGAAGAGACTGAACATAAACTGTGCACCTATGGATGAGGACAGTGGGGGATGGGGAGGGGGTGGAGGGTGGGGTGGGAACCTGGTGGAGGGGGGAAGAAATGAGGAACCTTTGTAATATTATGAACAATAAAGATTGATTAAAAAAAAAAAAAAAAAGAAATCTCAATCGCTGTCCTGTTGGTATTGGGCTCTGTGGACTAAGGAATTTGTCAACCAATGACCTAGACTATCCAAAGCCATGTTTTGGATATATTGGGGAACCTTACTTTAAGTCTTCTGATGAAGCCACATTAATCAAGACAGTAGGGCACTCAAGGAGACAGACAAACGTGATGGAATCTACAGATTAAAACACACGTGCGCAGTGACTGGGGCTCCAGAAAGGTGCTGGGAACTCGGCAAAGAATGAGCTGAAAATCCATACAGAAAAGCAAAATGCAGAAAAGCAAACACATCTTAACCTCATGCCATAGACTAAATTAATTCAAGATGACCTCTGAGCCAAAAATAAAAGCTGCAGCTATGAAGCTTCTAGAAGCAACATTAAAAACATCTTTACCACTTGGAAGTACGCAACACTTTCTTATAAATAAGGCAGAACGTGGGAACCAAAAGGGAGAAATCTGTGAAATTAGTCCTCATCAAAATTAAATAAATAAATGTGAAAAAAAAAAAAGAAAAATACTTCCTGGAAACAAATGAAAATTTACACTCAACAAGATCTCTGGGACACAGCAAGAGCAGTCCTGAGAGGAAGGCTCATAGGACTTCAGGCCTATCTCAAAAAAAAACAAAAAAAACAAAAAAAATTAATAATAAACTATCTGCCAAAACCGGTTTGGCTCAGTGGATAGAGCGTCGGCCTGTAGACTGAAAGGTCCTGGGTTCGATTCCAGTCAAGGGCATGTACCTTGGCTGTGGGCACTTCCCCAGTAGGGGGTGTGCAAGAGGCAGCTGATCGATGATTCTCTCATCGATGTTTCTAACTCTCTGTCCCTCTCTCTTTGTTTCTGTAAAAAATCAATAAAATATATTAGAAAAAATAATAATACCCGTGTTTCCCCAAAAATAAGACATCCTCCAAAAATAAGACCCAGTGCATGGAAAGATAAGACATCCCCTGAAAATAAGACCTAGCGCAACTTTGGGAGAAAAAATTAATATAAGACACTGTCTTATTTTTGGGGAAACAGGGTAATAAACTATCTAACCCTACAACTTAAAGAATTAGAAATAGAACAACAAGAAAATCCCAGAGTAAGTAAAGGAAGGAAAGAACAAAAATTGGAGCAGAAATAAATGATATAGACTAAAAATAAAAATAAAAACAATACAAAAGCTCAATTAAACCAAGAGCTAGTTTTTGAAAAGATAAACAAAATTGATGAACCGTTAGCCAGACTCATCAAGAAACTATGAGAGAGGACCCAAATAAATAAAATAAAAAGAAAAGCAGAGAAATTATCACTGAACAACTATAAGCCAACAAGCCAGACAATGTGGATGAAATGGACAAATTCTTAGAAAAAAATGCAATCTCCCAAAACTGAATCAGGAAGATTCAGAAAACCTGAATAGCCAATAACAACTGATGAAATAGAAGCAGTCATCAAAATACACCCAGCAAACAAAAGCTCAGGTCCAGACAGCTTCACTGGGGAGTTTTACCAAACATACAAAGAACTAATGCCTATACTCCTCAAAACATTCCAGAAAATCCAAGAGGAAGGAACACTTCCAAACTCTTTTTATGAGGCCAGCATTATCCTAATTCCAAAACAGGATAGAGAAAGACACTACAAAGAAAGATAATTACAGAACAATATCCTTGATGAACATAGATACTAAAATCCTCAACAATATATTAACAAATCAGATCCAGCAATATATTGAAAAGATCATACACCATGACCAAGTAAGCTTTATACAAGCGATACAAGGCTGGTATAAGATTCACAAATCAATAAACATGATATATCACATACACAAACTGAAAGAGAAAAATCACATGATCATATCAATAGACATTCAACAAAATCCAACACCCATTTCTGATGAAAACTCTCAGCAAAGGGGGAATAGAGGGATCATATCTCAGCATAATAAAGGACATATATGACAAATCTACAGCCATCATATTCAATGGGCAACAACTAAAACTATTTCCCCTAAGAACAGGAACAAGATAGGGATGTCCATTTTCACCACTCTTATTCAACATACTCCTAGAAGTCCTAGCCACAGAAATCAGACAAGAAGAAGAAATAAAAGGCATCCAAATTGGAAAGGGGGAAGTAAAACTCTCATTATTCGCAGATGACATGATATTGTACATAGAAAACCTTAAAAACTCCACCAAAACATTACTAGATTTAATAAATGAATTTGGCAATGTAGGAGGATACATAATAAACATCCAGATATCGATGGCATTCTCATACTCCAATAATGAATTCTCAGGAAGAGACACTAAACAAATAGTCCCATTTACCATTGCAACAAAAAAATTAAAACACTTAGGAATTGACTTAACCAAAGAAGTAAAACACTTGTACTCAGAAAACTATAGGATATTGAAAAAAAGAGATAGAGGAAGATATAAACAAGTGGAAGAATCCTATATAATAAAAGCCTAATATGCAAATTGACCAAATGGTGGAACAAAAGGTCACTATGATGTGCACTGACCACAAGGGGGCAGATAGTCAATGCAGGAACTGCCCTCATTCTGCAGGTCCCAGGCCAGCCAAGGCAAGTGCCTGTGAGAGTCCCCCAATCTTCCTGCTGGTCGCCCTGCAAAAGGAGGCAATCGGTTGTGGCAGCAGGGGGTGGGGCTGGTGAACGGGCAGCACCAGGCCAGCCAAGGTGGGTGCCAGTGGGGACCCCCTGATTGCCCCACTGGTTATCTCACAGATCATCCCTGATCGCCGGACATGCCTAGAGATCCTATCCATGCATGATTTTGTGTACTGGGCCTCTAGTATACCATGTTCATGGATTGGTAGAATTAACATCATTAAAATGTCCATACTACCCAAAGCAATCTACAGATTCAATGCAATCTTTATTTAAATTCCAATGACATATTTCACATATCTAGAACAAATACTCCAAAAATTTATATGGAACTGAATAAAGACCCTGAATAGCCACAGCAATCTTGAGAAAGAAGAACAAAGTTGGATGGATCACAATACCAAATATCAAGGTATACTACAAAGCCATCACAATCAAAACAGCCTGGTACTGCACAAGAACCAGCATATATAGCAATGGAACAGAACAAAGACCTCAGAAATTGACCCAAGCTCAATTAATATTTGACAAAGAATGTAAGACAGTCTCTTTCATAAATGGTGCTGAGATAATTGGACAGATACTTGCAAAAAAGTGAAACCAGACCACCAACTTACACCATACACAAGAATAAACTAAAGATGGATAAAAGACTTAAATGTAAGTTGTGAAACCATAAAAATCATAAACCATAGGCATCAAAAATCTCAGACATCTCTCATAGCAATATATTTATGGGTACATCTTCTAGGGCGAGGGAAACTAAGAAGAAAATAAACCATTTTTGTTATTATTTTCAAAATAAAATGTTTCTGCAAAGCCAAAGAAATCATCAACAAGATCAACTATATGGAAGAACATATTTGGCAATAATACATCTGATAAAGGTGTTTTTTTAAAATATATATTTTTATTGATTTCAGAGAGGAAGAGAGAGGGAGAGAGATAGAAACATCAATGATGAGAGAGAATCATTGATTAGCTGCTCCTGCACCCCCTACAGGGATCAAGCCCACATCCCGTGCAGTGCCCTTGACCATAATCGAATTCATGACCCTTCAGTCTGCAGGTGGACAATCTACCCACTAAGGCAAACCAGCTAGGGCTGATGAATGTTTCATACCCAAGATATATAAGGAACTCATACAATTTAACAAAAGAAAGACAAACAATCCAATTTAAAAATGGGCAAAGGACCTAAATAGACACTTCTCCAAAGTAGACATAAAGAAGGCCAAGCGACATATGAAAAAATGTTCAAGTCACTGATCCTCAGAGAGATGCAAATTAAAACAACAATGAGGTATCACTTCACACCTGTTAGAATGGCTACCATCATCAAATCAGCAATGACAAGTGTTGACTAGGATCTGGAGAAAAGGGAACCCTAGTACACTGCTGGTAGGTATGCTGATCTGTGCAGCCATTATGGAAAACAATATGGAGTCTCCTCAAAAATTTAATATGGAACTGCCATTTGATCAATGATCCCACTTCTAGGAATATATCCTAAGAAATCCGAAATACCAGTCAGAAAGAATGTATGCACCCCTACGTTCCTAGCAGCACAATTTATAATAGCTAAGATCTGGAAATAGCCCAAATGCTCATCAGTAGACGAGTGGATAAAAAAAGCTGTGGGATATTTATACAATTGGAATATTTACACTATGCATCAGTAATAAAGGATCTCTTACCCTTTGAGACAGCATAGAGGAACCTGGAAAGTATCATGCTAAGCAAAATAAGCCAGTCAAAGAAAGACAAGTACAACCTGATCTCACTCATATGTGAAATCTAATGAACAAAATATATCTCCAAAGACATAGAAGCATGAAACAGACTGGTGAATCACAGAGGAATGGGGTGGAGAGGGGGTCAAGAAGAAATTAACCAGAGAATTTATATGTATATACCTATGCATAACTCATGGACACAGTCAATAGTACAGAACAGACCTGGGACACGGGTGGGGGTCAGGGAGAGAGGGTCATTGTGGGGGGGGGAGGGCATCTGTAATTATTTCAACAATAAAGAAAATTTTTTAAATAATAATAAAGGAAATGGGAATTTATTATAATCTATATGCTAAAATAAACAAATGGGACTACAAGTCAACAACTTCTACAAAGCGAACAAGTTTCTTGAAAGATATAAATATCAAAACTCAAAAATAAATAAATAATAAATAAATAAATACCAAAGCTCACTCAACAAAAAATAAATAACCAAAATAGCTCTAAATCGCCGAGGCCGGTTTGGCTCAATGGATAGAGAGAGCGTCGGCTTGGGGACTGAAGGGTCCCGGGTTCGATTCCGGTCAGGGGCATGTACCTTGGTTGTGGACATATCCCCAGTAGGGAGTGTGCAAGAGGCAGCTGATCAATGACTCTCTCTCATCGATGTTTCTAACTCTCTACCTCTTTCCCTTTCTTTCTGTACAAAATCAATAAAATATATTTTTAAAAACATAGCTCTAAATCTATTAAATAAATTGAATGTATAGTTATAAAAGTTCCTATAGAAAATTTTCTTCCTAAGAAAACTTTAGGCCCAGAAGGCTACTTTGGTGAATTATACCAAACATTCAGGAAATAAGATGCAATTCTTTACAAATTCTTATTTAAAAAATTAAAGAGTTGTGAACACCTGAGTAATCCATGAGGCCAGAATTACCCTAATGCCAAAATCAGACAAAAATATTATTTAAAAAAAAAGAAGAAGAAAAGAAAAGAAAATATCAGACCAATATCCCTGTGAACACAGATGCAAACACTTTTAACTAAGTTTATCATATTCGATTCAACAATAGCTGAAACCGGTTTGGCTCAGTGGTAGAGCAAACAATATATAAAGAAAACAATACATCATAATCAAGTGGGATTTATCCCAGAATATAAGGTTGGTTTGCTATTTGATCATCAATTAATATAATTCAATATATTAACTGACTAAAAAATAAAAAATACATAATTGTCTCAATAGATGCAGAAAAATCACTTTACAAATTCTGATAAAAACTCTCATCAAACTAGAAATATAGGGGAACTTATTCACCCTGAGAGAGGGAGTCTATGAAGAGCCTACCACTGGTATCGATGCTTAAATAGAACACTGCATGCCTGTCCCCCAATATCAAGGGCAAAGCAAGGATATCCACTCTTGTCCTGGAGTTTCTAGCCAATGCAATAAAGCAAGAAAAAGAAATGAAAGGTATCCAGAATTGAAGGGAAGATATAAAACTGTCACAATTATCTATGTAGTAAAACCTACGGAATCTATAGGGGTGGGGAACTACTATAATTAACAAGTGCATTTGGAAAGGCTCAAAGATCAGTATGCTAAGATCAATTATATTTTCACATTCTAGCAGCAAATGATGGAACTTGAAATTGAAAGAAAAATACCATTTGAAATAGCACCTCATTCCAGACTAAGCAGAAGAAGCTGGTCTAGGGGCAGATGGAAGATTTAGGAGAGAGAGGGATGGTCGCTGAGCCTGGAGCGAAGAAATCAAATGCTTTGCTAAATTTTCTGGACCAGCAGGACTGATGGAATATTCATCCTCTGAGACAGGGGAGATGGAGGCTCCACTGCAGGTTGTAATGGGAAAGCTGATGACCTCAATTTCCCGCAATGACATGAGAGAGGAGGGAGTCTATTGGAATTACAGAAGAAGTGAAAGAAGTTGCTGCTGGGGCACCAGGTTGGGCTGTGGAGATGTGGGGAGATGGGGCTGCTGGGTGGGGAAGTCCTGTAAGCAGGTAGAAAAGCATGTCATCCACCAAAGGGTGGATGACCTTAGAGAAAACACATCATCAAGTGCCATTTGGTGCCAGAGAGCAGCAAAAGAGGAAGGGAATGGCTAGTGGAAACCTGGACAGCCTTAGGCCTCTGCCCCACCCTGCTAACACCCTCCCAGGATCAGGATCCACCTGACCTGGCTCTATGTTGGCATAGAGATGTGGGGAAGTAACATCCCAGCCTCCCAAAACCTGTGGAGATGGAGGCCAACAGACGTGTGTCTCCCACTGTCACCGAAGAAGGCTCCAAAGGTGACACTTTGGGGTGTGGTTTACCAACGGAGAGAGAAGTCAGACTGTTAGCCTGGGTGACAGGGCAGTGAGAAGGATACCACCAGGGAGCCACCTAGACTCAGCCTAAACCTCTGAACACTGGCTTCACGAATCTCATTCTCAGCACCAATTCATGCCCTGAGGATAGTAACAGTGTGTCTCGAGTGGTCTCAGGACATCAGTAAAGCAAACCCTCTGGGACTATGGTCATCCTTTTACCAGGAAGAGAGGCCTCAGAAGGCCAAGAGCTAAGGAGTGACTGAAGCTCCCTCCACCCATAGCAGAGCCCAGGGCACTGCCTACAGGTTAGGGACCTCACTGTGGCCCCAGAGTCCTGTCCCCTTTGCTGCCTCATTCCACATGGTAGCAATGTTGACCCAGAAGTGGAACTTCCACAGGTGACCACTCAAACTAATGGCCCCATCTGGCCATCACAGCAAAACAGCACATTAGACAGAAGGCTAACTCCGCAAGAACCTCATCTAGTAGTTCCCCACCTGCATAGATTCCGTAGGATTTATTACATAGACAATTGTGACAGTTTTATATCTTTCCTTCAATTCTGGATACCTTTCATTATTTTTTCTTGTTTTATTGCATTGGCTAGAAACTCCAGGACAAGAGTGGATATCCTTGCTTTGCCCTTGATATTGGGGGACAGGAATGCAGTGTTCTACTTAAGCATTGATACCAGTGGTAGGCTCTTCATAGACTCCCTCTCTCAGGGTGAATAAATTCCCCTATATTTCTAGTTTGATGAGAGTTTTTATCAAAATTTGTAAAGTGACTTTTTCTGCATCTATTGAGACAATTATATAGTTTTTACTTATTAGTCAGTTAATATATTGAATTATATTAATTGATGATCAAATAGCAAACCAACCTTACATTCTTGGATAAATCCCACTTGGATAAATCGGTTTGGCTCAGTGGTAGAGCGTCGGTCTGTGGACTGAAAGGTCTCAGGTTCGATTCCCGTCAAGGGCATGTACATTGGTTGCGGGCACATTCCCGGTAGGGGGTGTGCAAGAGGCAGCGGGTTGATGTTTCTCTCTCATCGTCGTTTCTAGCTCTCTATCCCTCTCTCCTCCTCTCTGTAAAAAATCAATAAAAAATAAAAATAAAAATCCCACTAGGATAAATCCCACAGAGCCAAGATTACAAAGCCCAGAAACTAATTTATACTATGCATCAGTAATAAAGGATCATGGATTGGAGTCCAGGATTCCAGAACTCCACGATGTTAATTTTTATCCTCAAATTCTGTTCTCTTATTCTGCTAAGGGCTCTCAGAATCATAGATACAGAGGTCTTATGGCTGTACCTTCTAGAGCAGGGAATGGAAGATCATGCAACAGAAAGTCACTTGAGCTAGGGCTGTGCACTGGAGATGTACAATTTTATTCCCAGTGCCATAGATAGCAGCCTCCCATGTGACACCCAGAGGCACAGGCCACATGGGAGGGTCTCTGGAGGGTGGGGTTCAGAAACAGAGGTCTCACCCATTAACCCCTCACTCTCTGCCACTCGCTTAGAGCCTACTTTCTCATACAAAGAGGGGCTGACCTGAGGGTCCAGTTATTGCCACAGGGTCTAGTCAGAGCGTCCTATCAAAATCAAAATGGAACTCTAAGAGGTAGTTAGAAATGGTAACTGCAAGAGGAGCATTTGCTGTGGGATATCTTGAGACAGGTGGACTTGTTATCAGGAATGGAAAGGACTTCACTCTCTATCCGCCGGGCAGCTCAGAAAGATGAGTGCACTTGCCCCCACCGCACCCTTACATCCTGACCTGGCTTTTCTCCAAGTACAGGGACTTCCACCACATGGCCTCATAAACTTCAAGTCCCGCCTCTGATATTCAGATCATGGGAAACACCTAATCCACAGAGCCTGAGACCCCATCCTGCCTCACTTCCCTCTGGGGATGTGAAGAACCTCTGCCCACTGGGAAACAGATGCTCTGGGGTTCCAAGTGGGATCAGGGACCACAGCACAGGACAGGGCGCAGAACCCAGAGCATGTGTTGTCACTGTCTCAAAGGGCTTGGAGACGTCATCGGATCCAACAGCCTGCCTTTCTAAGGAAAACCTCCTGGAGAGCCAAAAAATAGACCAGGGCTGGAAAGAAGTGGCTCTTAAAACACAATATGCCCACAAACTAAGAAAAAAGGATATAGGCCAATGGAAAGATCCAGAAACACACAACCAGATTAGATGTGCAGCAGGGGTCTCCAAGAGGTGCATCTGAGATCAGGGGAGAGATGGGGAGGCAGAGCAGCTGAAACGGACCATGCATCTGAGGGCGACTCCCAGCAACTTGTGTTAAAGCCATTGTGTCCAAACTGTGTACCAAGGCACCCCAGGCCATTGCAGCAAATCCCTAGAACAGTGCACACTCACAGGAGACACAGCAATATTGTCATTTATAGGAAAGACACTTACTGCCCTAGGTGGCTGTATTTTAGCTGGGATGGGCCATATTCCTTTGGAAGTTATCATATCACTGTGAAGCTGGCCTTCTGGCTGATGCTATGATAAAAACCACGTACCAGTGAAAATCCACAAAGAACAGAAAGTAAGATTTTCTTGCCAACTGTGCGGGCATAGCTTCCCATTGGTAAGTAACTGCAGTTATGAGAGAATGAAATAAAAACAGTATTCTTTTAACTTACGTAAGTTTTTTAAAAGAACTGCTCATTATCATGGTTTTTAGACCTAATGACCTGCTAAACAAAACTGTCAGGTATGGCCCAGCCAGTGTTGCTCAGTGGTTGTTGACCTACAAACCAGGAGATCACGGATCTATTCCTGGTCAGGGCACATGCCTGGGTTTCGGGCTCAATTCCCAGGGTGGGGTGTACAGGAGGCAGCTGATCAATGATTCTTTCTTTTTTTTAATTTTTAAAATTTTTTTATTGATTATGGTATCACATAATTGTCCATAATTGTCCTCATCCCCCATTCCCACCCCAAACCCCTCCCCACATATGCCCCCACCCCCCTGTTTCTGTGACCACTGGTTAGGCCTATATGCATGCATACAAGTCCTTTGGTTGATCTCTCCCCCATTGCCCCACTCTCCCCTACCTTCCCTCTGTGGTTTGACAGTCTGATTGATGCCTCCCTGTCTCCAATGATTCTTTCTCATCATTGATGTTTCTATCTCCCTCTCTCTCCCCACCTTCACTAAAATCAATAAAAATATTTTTTTAAAAAAACTGTCAGGTATGTCTTTTGGCCTGGGGCACTCTGAAAAGATGACTGAGCATGGACAGAAAGCCTGAGCCCTCTGCCTGGGAGTGCAAGGACCCCATCCCTGAGGAGCAGGTGCCCCAGAGTGTCTCTCTCTCTCTCTCTCAGACAAAACTGGATCCCAGATCTGAGAGAGAGAGAGAGAGAGAGAGAGAGAGAGAGAGAGAGAGAGGGAGAGAGAAGGTGAGGAAAGCTTCCAGAAGGAGTAGGAAGAATACTCCTGCTTCTGATCTGAGACCCCCATCCTGTCTGCACTTGGTCCCCTGTCAGGGCATAGCTATGGGCTTCCCACCTCCAGCCCCTGGTGGCCCACATCTGTTCCTGCCTCCCCAACTTCTTTATGGAAAAGAAGGAAGTTAGGGATTAGGCAATTAGTGTCTGAAAGCCTGGAATCCCTCTCCCCAGTACAAGAAATACCACTACAAAATTCCACCTGGTACCTGCCATGAAGGATTACCACCACCACAGATACTGAGCTCAACACCTCAGATAGCAAACTGCCCCCACATCAGGTCCTCACCACCCCGGACCCCAGCAGGGGCCACCCAGAGCTCCTGGGACCAAACCCTCTTTCCCCTCGGGGCCTGTTTTGGAAAGAAAGCCGCCCCCACGGGCCTCTTCCCGTCTGCAGTGGTGCAAACAGGACCTTTCCTCAGGAGTCCTCCAGAAAGGGGGAATGGTTCCGAATCAGACCTGAGGCCCTGGGTGTAGGTCAGGGAAACTCCCTCGAGACGACAGCAGAGGGCGCTGCCAGGAAGGACTTCACCTTCAGCAGCTTCGTTGAAAGGGAAGCTTAGTGGAGAGGGAAGTGGCCAGGGCCAGGCAAGCAGGGGCACAAGCAGACATGGAGGGGAAGGGGGGCGCGGGCTGTCTCTCTTTTCCAGTCAGAGAACAGAATTTCCAGCTGAATGTAAGGGAGTGGGGAAGAACCTCACCACCCACTGTAGTGGACACTTCCCTTTCCTGCACCTGTGTTCCTCTCCACACCAGCCCCGGGATGGCCTCGCCATGCTCCTGGGCTTGCAGGAAACAGACCCAAGGGCTTCGATGGCTCCTAGAACATGGGGCGAAGGAAGAGCTTCCCTGGCCGGTGCTCTGGGGCGGGGGGAGGGGGGGCTTGCTACGATGCGTGTCTTCAGGTAACTCTCCAGAACAGGGAGACTTCGCCTGGGAGTGGCAGCGTTCACCTTTCACTCCGTCTTCTTCTCCCCCTCCCCCCACCACTACCACCACTACCACCTAGCACCACAGAAGGCAAGGCCCAGGAAAGAGAAGAGAGTGGCAGGGGGAGCCCAGGGGGCCTGAGCAGGTGAGGGGCAGGACATAGGACTGCAGAGGCAAGACCTACCTGCTCCATCCGGGTGGGAGGGCCGCCCCAGTGTGGGGATCCACCCCTGTGTCTGGGCAGCCGAGCACCTGGGGAGGCAGGGGTAGGAGCTGCAGTGTGGCTCCTGTCCACTCCCACAGCCCGGGTCCACGGTAATTTGATAATTGGGCGGAGTTTTCTCTGAGAGAGAGAGTGGCAGTCCAGAGGACAATCTAGCTCCCTCCCACCTGCCCACCCATCTCCTTCCAGAATCCTTCTCTGTCCCTCAGTGGGTGGGGATGGGGCCGGGGGCCTTCGTTGACTCAGAGGAGGGGTGTAGGGAGGAGCATGTGTAGACAAAACTGGATCCCAAAGCTGGTGAAGGGGAAAGAGCTTTCCTGGAAACGCAAAGGCTTTGCTCCCCTTTGGGAAAGAGCTCAGCAGGTGCCAGGTGCCCCAGCGCTCCCTCTGCGGGTGACCTGGCAGCCCGCTGGGCGGGACACCTGCCTCTGGGTCTCCAGCCAGGGCTCAATCTGAAGGGACATCCAGCCGCCCCTGAACCGGGCTCTCTCTGTGGGACCCCTCTATGGGGCGGACACATCCTGCAGACCACGCTGTACAGTGTGACCCCACTCAGAGGCTGTCTGAGCAGGGGCCATAGGAAAGGTGGCATCTCCGCAGGGGCCCGGCTTAGGATCTCCAGGCGCAGTCCTGCTCCCCTCCCCACCGGCCCCAAACAATGACACCAATGCCGCTCTGCTCCCCTCACAGCGTGATTGAAACTTGACCAGTCTCCCATGGGCGCAAGCATCTCACCTGTTATTACCATGTGCACCAGGGAAAACTGGCGTGAGGGGTGACCTCTCCCCTCCCCTCCCCAAGTAACAGCTCCTGTGTCTCCTGGGCCACAGATGGATATGCAGACAGCCACGCCACGGCCTGAGAGCTGGGGAGCTGGAGGGCCACTCCCTGAGATCTTGGACCAGTCACTTTCCCTTTCTGGTCCTTCCTCCCCCGACAGCAGAACCGTGAGGCTTACCTCCGTCAGAAATCCCTTCTGGGCCCCGTCGGACCCGGCGATGCGAGGTCCCAGCGCTCAGGGCGCCGCTGCTGCTGCGCGCGCCACCC
>CM072927.1:5392500-5555000 GCA_036971965.1 Nyctalus aviator | reverse complement strand
AAACTCACACACACACACACACACACCCACTCGCACACACACTCACACTCACAAACTCACACACACTCACACACACACACTTACACACTCACACACACTCACACACACACTTACACACACACACTCACCCACACACACACACAGTCACCCACCCACACACACTCACACACACTCACACACACACACACACACACACTCACTCACACACACACAGTCACCCACCCACACACACTCACACACACACTCACTCACACACACACACACACACTCACACACACACACACACACACCCTCAGCACCTGGACTATAAGGCTCAGTTGGATCATAACCCATCTTTACTGTGTTCCAGGACACGAACCCTTTCCTGACTATCTTTGAGGCCAAGAGATTGTTCTAGAAAAGAGTAGAAAATCCTCTTGAAAATGCACCCTGGGAGTGACAGCAGCAGCAGCACCGATGGGAAAGAAAACAGCCAAGCAGCAATTTGAGGGAAACAAAGCAACATAATGTTCCTGGGTCCCATTCCGAGCAGATTAGGCCGATCAGGAAGAGGCACGTGCTCCCTCGCTCCCTCCCTCGCAGGAAGTCACAGGCACCTGGCAGGCGGCAGGGCCGCCAGTGCCAGCCCGCACTCACACCCCCGACAGGGCCATCAGTGCCAGTGCCAGCCCGCACTCACACCCCCGACAGGGCCATCAGTGCCAGCCCACACTCACACCCCCGACAGGGCCGCCAGTGCCAGCCCGCACTCACACCCCCGACAGGGCCGCCAGTGCCAGCCCGCACTCACACCCCCGACAGGGCCGCCAGTGCCAGCCCGCACTCACACCCCCGACAGGGCCGCCAGTGCCCGCCCGCACTCACACCCCCGACAGGGCCGCCAGTGCCAGCCCGCACTCACACCCCCGACAGGGCCGCCAGTGCCCGCCCGCACTCACACCCCCGGCAGGGCCGCCAGTGCCAGCCCGCACTCACACCCCCGACAGGGCCGCCAGTGCCAGCCCGCACTCACACCCCCGACAGGGCCGCCAGTGCCAGCCCGCACTCACACCCCCGACAGGGCCGCCAGTGCCAGCCCGCACTCACACCCCCCAGTGCCAGCCCGCACTCACACCCCCGACAGGGCCGCCAGTGCCAGCCCACACTCACACCCCCGACAGGGCCATCAGTGCCAGCCCGCACTCACACCCCCGACAGGGCCATCAGTGCCAGCCCGCACTCACACCCCCGACAGGGCCGCCAGTGCCAGCCCGCACTCACACCCCCGACAGGGCCGCCAGTGCCAGCCCGCACTCACACCCCCGACAGGGCCGCCAGTGCCAGCCCGCACTCACACCCCCGACAGGGCCGCCAGTGCCAGCCCGCACTCACACACCCGACAGGGCCGCCAGTGCCAGCCCGCACTCACACCCCCGACAGGGCCGCCAGTGCCAGCCCGCACTCACACCCCCGACAGGGCCATCAGTGACAGCCCGCACTCACACCCCCGACAGGGCCGCCAGTGCCAGCCTGCACTCACACCCCCGACAGGGCCGCCAGTGCCAGCCCGCACTCACACCCCCGACAGGGCCATCAGTGACAGCCCGCACTCACACCCCCGACAGGGCCGCCAGTGCCAGCCTGCACTCACACCCCCGACAGGGCCGCCAGTGCCAGCCCGCACTCACACCCCCGACAGGGCCGCCAGTGCCAGCCCGCACTCACACCCCCGACAGGGCCGCCAGTGCCAGCCCGCACTCACACCCCCGACAGGGCCGCCAGTGCCAGCCCGCACTCACACCCCCGACAGGGCCGCCAGTGCCAGCCCGCACTCACACCCCCGACAGGGCCGCCAGTGCCAGGCCGCCCTCACGCCCCCGCCAGAGCCGCATCAGTGCCAGCCCGCACTCACACCCCCGACAGGGCCGCCGCCAGTGCCAGCCCGCACTCACACCCCCGACAGGGCCGCCAGTGCCAGCCCGCACTCACACCCCCGACAGGGCCGCCAGTGCCAGCCCGCACTCACACCCCCGACAGGGCCGCCAGTGCCAGCCCGCACTCACACCCCCGACAGGGCCGCCAGTGCCAGCCCGCACTCACACCCCCGACAGGGCCGCCAGTGCCAGCCCGCACTCACACCCCCGACAGGGCCGCCAGTGCCAGCCCGCACTCACACCCCCGACAGGGCCATCAGTGCCAGCCCGCACTCACACCCCCGACAGGGCCGCCAGTGCCAGCCCGCACTCACACCCCCGACAGGGCCATCAGTGCCAGCCCGCACTCACACCCCCGACAGGGCCATCAGTGCCAGCCCGCACTCACACCCCCGACAGGGCCGCCAGTGCCAGCCCGCACTCACACCCCCGACAGGGCCATCAGTGCCAGCCCGCACTCACACCCCCGACAGGGCCGCCAGTGCCAGCCCGCACTCACACCCCCGACAGGGCCGCCAGTGCCAGCCCGCACTCACACCCCCGACAGGGCCATCAGTGCCAGCCCGCACTCACACCCCCGACAGGGCCGCCAGTGCCAGCCCGCACTCACACCCCGGACAGGGCCGCCAGTGCCAGCCCGCACTCACACCATCCGACAGGGCCGCCAGTGCCAGCCCGCACTCACACCCCCGACAGGGCCGCCAGTGCCAGCCCGCACTCACACCCCCGACAGGGCCGCCAGTGCCAGCCCGCACTCACACCCCCGACAGGGCCGCCAGTGCCAGCCCGCACTCACACCCCCGACAGGGCCGCCAGTGCCAGCCCGCACTCACACCCCCGACAGGGCCGCCAGTGCCAGCCCGCACTCACACCCCCGACAGGGCCGCCAGTGCCAGCCCGCACTCACACCCCCGACAGGGCCGCCAGTGCCAGCCCGCACTCACACCCCCGACAGGGCCGCCAGTGCCAGCCCGCACTCACACCCCCGACAGGGCCGCCAGTGCCAGCCCGCACTCACACCCCCGACAGGGCCGCCAGTGCCAGCCCGCACTCACACCCCCGACAGGGCCGCCAGTGCCAGCCCGCACTCACACCCCCGACAGGGCCGCCAGTGCCAGCCCGCACTCACACCCCCGACAGGGCCGCCAGTGCCAGCCCGCACTCACACCCCCGACAGGGCCATCAGTGCCAGCCCGCACTCACACCCCCGACAGGGCCGCCAGTGCCAGCCCGCACTCACACCCCCGACAGGGCCGCCAGTGCCAGCCCGCACTCACACCCCCGACAGGGCCGCCAGTGCCAGCCCGCACTCACACCCCCGACAGGGCCGCCAGTGCCAGCCCGCACTCACACCCCCCACAGGGCCGCCAGTGCCAGCCCGCACTCACACCCCCGACAGGGCCGCCAGTGCCACGCCCGCACCCACACCCCCGACAGGGCCGCCAGTGCCCGCCCGCACTCACACCCCCGACAGGGCCGCCAGTGCCAGCCCGCACTCACACCCCCGACAGGGCCGCCAGTGCCAGCCCGCACTCACACCCCCGACAGGGCCGCCAGTGCCAGCCCGCACTCACACCCCCGACAGGGCCGCCAGTGCCAGCCCGCACTCACACCCCCGACAGGGCCGCCAGTGCCAGCCCGCACTCACACCCCCGACAGGGCCGCCAGTGCCAGCCCGCACTCACACCCCCGACAGGGCCGCCAGTGCCAGCCCGCACTCACACCCCCGACAGGGCCGCCAGTGCCAGCCCGCACTCACACCCCCGACAGGGCCATCAGTGCCAGTGCCAGCCCGCACTCACACCCCCGACAGGGCCGCCAGTGCCAGCCCGCACTCACACCCCCGACAGGGCCGCCGCCAGTGCCAGCCCGCACTCACACCCCCGACAGGGCCGCCAGTGCCAGCCCGCACTCACACCCCCGACAGGGCCGCCAGTGCCAGCCCGCACTCACACCCCCGACAGGGCCATCAGTGCCAGCCCGCACTCACACCCCCGACAGGGCCATCAGTGCCAGCCCGCACTCACACCCCCGACAGGGCCGCCAGTGCCAGTGCCAGCCCGCACTCACACCCCCGACAGGGCCGCCAGTGCCAGCCCGCACACACACCATCCGACAGGGCCGCCAGTGCCAGCCCGCACTCACACCATCCGACAGGGCCGCCAGTGCCAGCCCGCACTCACACCCCCGACAGGGCCGCCAGTGCCAGCCCGCACTCACACCCCCGACAGGGCCATCAGTGCCAGCCCGCACTCACACCCCCGCCCGCCCGGGAGCTCCTGCTCCAGGCCCATCGCAGCCGCACTACAGAGAGCCCTGCAGGCACTGGCAATGACACCTCCCCACGGGCCCTCCATCGCCCTCGGCTCGCCGACTGCCACCACGGGCACGGCTGCCGATCCGGCAAATGGAAATGCAGGAAACCCTGCTAAATCAGAATTTCAGATAAGACAGTGAGTAAGTGTTTAGGATTAGTATATCCCAAACATCGCGTGGGATACATGGCACTTATCCTAAGAAAGTAGGCATTGATTATATGATGTTCCGATCTAACTGAACTGGCGAATGAATGAACCAGTGTGATCCATCCACACGGGGAAGAGTGAGAATCTTCAGCCACAACAAGCAACGAAGCAGACACTCACTTCTACACAGACGAACCTTGAAAACAGGATGCTCAGCGAAAGAACCCACTCACACAGTGTACAACTCCATTCACCGGCAATGCTCAGAACAAGAAATCCACAGAGACGGAACAGATTAGTGGTGCGGAGTGACAGCTAGAGGATGGTACGTATTTCTTTTGGAAAAGGTGAAAATGGCCCTGACCAGTTTGGCTCAGTGGATAGAGCGTCGGCCTATAGACTGAAGGGTCCCAGGTTCAATTCTGGTCAAGGGCGTGTACCTTGGTTGCGGGCACATCCCAGTTGGGAGGGAGGGGAGGGGAAGCTGGGGGGGGGGGAGGGGGGCGGGAGTACAGGAGGCAGCTGATCGACGTTTCTCTCTCATCGATGTTTCTAACTCTCTCTTCCTCTCCCTTCCTGTCTGTAAAAAATCAATAAGATATTTTTTAAAAAGAAAAGGTGAAAATGTTCTAAAACTGATTGTAGTGACGGTTGCACAGCTCTGCAAATGTACTTAGAACCACTGAATTGTAAACTTGAAATGCGTAAATTGTATGCTATTGAATTGTAGCTCAATAAATTTATTAAAAAAGATTAAATGACTATAATTATGGGGTACAATAAAGAATTGCCTTTTTATAAATTTCCAATAACTCTGACTCCAATTCATTAAAGCCATATGTGTCCCTATTAGTCCAAGACAATAGACACATTTATGGCTGGGACAGAAATTACCCAGAGGATGTCAGAAATGGTGCCAGAGATACAGAGATGTAGGGCCTTTGCTGGCTTTTAATGCCTCTGGTTGGACACCAAGGATGCTTCAAGTTTTTGGGGCAGGCACCCCGTGCCTCATACACGGGTGGGAGGACAGTGAGAAGCAGGAGGAGGCAGGGACCCTGGGGACAGCTAGTCTTTTCTGAGCACCTTCTATGCGCACTCGGCCCCGCCCTGGAGCACATGTTCTCTCGCTGAAGTCTTAAAATCATCTCCAGAGGAGATGTCTTTTCCGAGGAGCCTCACACAGGCTGTTTGCGATGGTGCCCCCAGGACTGCCATCCTGCAATCGAAGGCAAAGTCTGCGCTGTGACTGCTCTGTGCCCGTTTCCCCGTTACTGTTTTCTCAAAAATACGCCTAAGGAAGAAGCACATGAGCTGTGCCTAAGGAAACAATGAGACAGCTGTCAGCAGCGACCCCGGAGGAAGCCTGAAGGAGAAGTCCCTGCGCCCCCTCCTCAGCCAGTGGCTGCGCAGGCCCGTCCGGGCGGAGCTGCCCGGGCCCCGCAGACGAGGAGTCCCCATGAACTGCCCTAAACAACCTAAACATAACGGAGAGCGTTCCCCGCCTAGAAGAGATGGTGAAAATGAGCTATCTGCAATGAGCAACAAGCGCTGGCGAGGATGCGGAGGAACGGAACCCGTGCACGCTGGTGGGAATGCAGACTGGTGCAGCCCCTGCGGAGAACAATTAAAAAACGGGACTCCCATTTGACCCAGTGATCCCACTTCTAGGAATATATCCCAAGAAATCAGAAACACCAATCAGAAAGGATATATGCACCCCTGTGTTCATAGCAGCACAATTTACCATAGCTAAGATTTGGAAACAGCCTAAATGCCCATCAGCAGGTGAGTAGATTAGAAAACTGTGGTACGTCTACACAGTGGAATACTCCGCTGCTGTAAAGAAATAAGGAACTCTTACCATTTGCAACAGCATGGGTGGACCTGGAGAGCATTATGCTGAGCCAAGTGAGCCAGGGGGAGAAAGATAAATATCACACGATCTCACTCATTTATGGAATATAATAAACAACAAACTGATGAACAAAAATGGGTCCAGAGACAAGGTAACAATAAACAGACTGACCAACCTCAGAGAGGAGGCAGGGGAGAGGGGGTTAGAGATCAACCAAAGGACTTGTTTGTATGCCTATAAGCACAATCAATGGCCACGGACACTGGGGTGGAGGGAGCTTGTCCTGAGGGGTGGCAATGGCAGAGGCAGGTGTCAATTGATGAAAATGGAGACATATGTAATACTTTAAGTGAGAAGAAGAAAGAAGAAGGAGAGAGAGAGAGAAGGGGAGGGGAGGGGAGGAAGGGGAAGGGAGGGAGGAAGGGAGGAAGGGAGGAAGGGAGGAAGGAAGGAAGGAAGGAAGGGAGGAAAGACAGACAGAAAATGAGCTATTTGACTAGGTCTGGGACAATCAAGGAGGGCTTCCCAGAGGAGACGATGCCAGGACTGAAACCGAAGCAAACGATGCAATAAGAAGTATTCAGTTCTGCCTACTTCACTGGAAGGTCAAGGGCAATGGCAAATTATAGCTCAACTTGCTGGGTGACCGGGAGTGTGGGCTCCACAGCAGCAATGTCTGATAGAAATATGTGAGCTACATGTGGCATTTTAAATTTTCTCTAAAACTGTAAAAAAAAAAAAAAAAAAATGAAATTCAATGTGTTTTACTTACTCCAGTTTGTTTAAAAAAAAACAAAAAAACTTCACTTCAACATGTAAGCAACACTAAAAAAATATTACTAATAGATCCTCTACGCTGTAGAGTCTACAGGGTTTTTATCACACTATACCTCTTATAGCTTGTCTCAATTCAGATGCCAAATTTTAATCAGAAACGCTTGATCTATACAGTGGACTCCACGAAGTGACTCACTGAAAATGTGGGCTCATAACCTCAAGTTACTCCAAACGTACAAAAGAGTTTTCCAATACCAGGGTCCAGTGTTGATTTTTTAAATTTAAATAAATTAAGTTAAATAAAACTTTACATTTGCCTTTAAATGAACTGGAGTTAAATAAAAGTGAAAATCCGGCCAGGCGCTGCCACAGTTTCAGAGCCGGAGAGTGGCCGTGGCGCCGCCGGACAGCGCGGCCGCAGCATGCCCGCCGGTGCCGCGCGGCCGGCCGGGCAGCGCTGGCTGGAGTTCCCCCGTGGCCTCTGGAATCTGAGACTTTTCCAGGGAAGAAGACTGACATGACAGCTGTCCTGGAAAATGTCCCCTCTCCCCTGGTTTTCTCTCCACCAGGAAAGCAGCAAAGGGAACGTGTAAGGGATACAAGAGAAGGAATCTAGAAGGTTCTGGAAATCCTTCACAATGCTAAGAGTTTCACTCTTTCTGCTTCCACCGTGAACGCACTCATTCCTTAGATTCAGCGTTCTTAATAGGTGCCCCAGTGACCTACTCTGCATCACGTGTTCCTCTCCGCATTCTTTCCCGTCTTAGCACTGCTCGCTCCAAAATTCAGGGATCCTGCACCAATAAGCCTGGGCTCAAGGGTCAGCCCACCACCCGTACCAGTTTGGGGGCACAATAGAAACCCAACAGATCTGGCTTTCCACGCCAGCACGGACCCCTGCCAGCTGCGTGAGCCTGGCTCACATCCTCAGTTGCCGTGAACAAGGACAACAGCATGACAGGCGCTGTGAGGAGGAGAAGCGAAGTGAGGTTTGCTGTCTCCTGGGAGCTACACGGAACCAATTCCCAGACTGCCTGCCTTCAGAAGGCACCCCGCATTGTCAGAGACCCTTCTGATCCGCTGCCCGCCCGAAAGGCTGGCTCTTCACACGACTTCCGCCCAGGAGGTGGTTCTGGAGCTGCAGGCAGCCTGTGGGAATCACCCTTTATTCACTCAGCAAACGGGTGCCGGGCATCGTGCTGGGCCCGGGGCTGTCAAAACAGGGAAGGGGAACACCTCCCCGTCCTCAAACACTCCCGTCCTGGCGACCCGCTGCGGGCAGAGATGCAGCGTGAGCCTCGTGCGGGTCATCCAGCCCAGCACATTCCACAGGCAGAGGCGGGAGCGGCACAGCTGTCCGTCAGAGGGGACCGGCTGGCCCTGATGACCGCCCACGTGACACAGCAGTTCTCACAGGAGGGTCCTGGGACAGCAGCGCCAGCCTCACCGGCCAGCCTGCTAGACACGCACATTCGCAGGCCCCGCTCCTGACCAGCCGATCAGAACCGCGAGGGGCGTGGGGCCCAGGGAGCCGCACTGCACCACGCCCTCCAGATGACCTTGACGCGTGCTCAGCTCCACGAACCAATGACAGAACGCAGGGGCCAGCAAACTTTCCCTGTAATGGGCCAGTGAGCAAATCTTTGTGGTTTTGTGGGAAATACCGTCTCGGTGGCTACTCAACTTTGTCCTTACAGCCCTGAACCGTGACAACATGCAGCATGGCTGTGCTCCAACGAAACTTTATCTAGAGACAATGAGATTCAAACTACATATGACTCACACGTGTCACACAGTCACAGTTGGGAGTGTTTGTTCAACCATTTAAAAACGTGAACACCTGTACAAAAGCGGGTGGTGTGCCCTGAGATGGATGCATGTCAGCTTAGATATGCAAACACTGGTCTCTAAAAGGTAAACATGTGCCACAATAGGAAATCGCAGACTGACTGTCCTTGGGCAGAGGAAATGGGTGGCCAATGACCGGAGGGTCTGGGACACATCTTCAGTGTTTGTAGGGCCCCAAGAGGTCCCCCAGTCTGTGTGAAAGGAGATGGGAAGGGGCTGAGGAAGCCAGTAAGAAGGGAAGACCTCTGACCAGCTTCTGTGAGGAAGAAAGGGGAAGGACGTGTGAGCACAAACACGCACCAGTGAAAATGCAGAGGCGAGAAGGACAGAGGACCCGGAACTGCAGCCAGGGGCTCCGGGGAGGAAGCCTGCAGGCAGCCCGACCAGACTCGGATGCCCAGGGAAGGAGCTGGCAGGAGCTGCGGAGGCACGGGGGAGACACAGAAAGATCGCTCTGGCGGCAGAGGGGAGAAGGAATGAACGAGAGGCGCACGCGGGAGCCCCACTCGGCCTGCCTGGCCAGGCGGTCTGTCTCGGGAGGGGGGTACAGACGGTGGCGAGGCTGGGGAAGGAGCATGGCGGGTCCTAGTCCTCGGAGAGGCGGAAGAGAGGGAGGAGAGGGAAGCCACTAATGAACCCGGAGAGGCTGAGGCAGGGCCAGTTTGGGGGGTGAGGACAGAGGCTCGGGGGGGAGGGGGGGGGCAGTGGAGTGTGTGAGGGCTTGGGGATGCGTGGCTGCTGGGAAGGCGTGGGCTGGAGCTCGGGGCAAGGGGCAAGTGGGAGCTGGTGGAAGTGGTGGCAACAGGCGGTGGAACCGGGAGGAGATGGGACAGCTGAGGAGAAAAGGAGGAGGGGGGGGAGCACCACACTTACGGACAGGGAGCCAGAGAGGAGACCAAAGACCTGCGGTCACCCTGACACCAACTCCTATATCTGAACACTTTGGACAACCCAGGCCACCGGAGGTAACTCCTCCAGTCAGTACCACCGTTTGGTGACCCTGAGGACATCACCCGTCAAACCTCAAACCCAACCCGGCTCCCGGAGCCACTGTACACCTGGGAGCCGTGCCCGAGGGGTGCTTCCGCGCCACGCCCTGCGGACAACCAGAAACGACGCCAAGCACATCCCTTCTCCGGCCGCGCGCGCGAGGGAGGGCTCATCTTTGAAAACAATTGGCAACAAGAACCACGGAGAGGCCTCGGAGAACAGTGCCCCACTGTCTCCCTCCGTCCCTCAGTGCCTCTGTGCCTCCGTGCCGGCCGCTCTCCTCCCCCAGGACGCTCAGGACGCAGCCGGGGGACGCAGCCGGGGACACAGCCGGGGGACGCAGCCGGGGGACGCAGCCGGGGACACAGCCCAGGGACACAGCCGGGGGACGCAGCCGGGGGATGCAGCCGGGGACACAGCCCGGGAGACACAGCCCGGGAGACACAGCCCGGGAGACACAGCCGGGGACACAGCCCGGGAGACACAGCCGGGGACACAGCCCAGGGACACAGCCGGGGGACGCAGCCGGGGGACACAGCCGGGGACACAGCCTGGGGGACGCAGCCGGGGGACGCAGCCCGGGGACACAGCCCGGGGACACAGCCGGGGGACACAGCCGGGGGACACAGCCCGGGGACACAGCCGGGGGACACAGCCCGGGGGCACAGCCGGGGGACGCAGCCGGGGGACGCAGCGGGGGACACAGCCGGGGGGACGCAGCCGGGGACACAGCCGGGGGACACAGCCGGGGGACGCAGCCAGGGACACAGCCGGGGGACACAGCCGGGGGACACAGCCCGGGGACACAGCCGGGGGACACAGCCGGGGGACACAGCCGGGGGACACAGCCCGGGGACACAGCCGGGGGACACAGCCCGGGGACACAGCCGGGGGACACAGCCGGGGGACACAGCCCGGGGACGCAGCCGGGGGACGCAGCCGGGGGACACAGCCGGGGGACACAGCTGGGGACACAGCCGGGGGAAGCACCTGTCTGCCACGTCCTCACAAAGGCCGGGAGAGAAGCAAGCATCGCCTGGGAGTGCAACACAGAGGTGACTGCACACGGTGATGTGACCACACGCCCTCATGGAATTGGAAGAAAAACTCAGATGTGAAGTCAAATTTTAATCCTCACAGCCTGCCCTAAACCCAAATTGGAACCCATACCCTGTTAACGTGTGGCAACACAACACAGAAAAGCTCGCTGTTGGAAATAAAATGTTTCTAAATCCCAAAAGCCACTGGGGCACCCCCTCCCTGCCCCACCAACCAGAGACCAGGGTCTAGTGAAGAAGGGAGACCCTCAGGAAACACCTTATTCACAGACATCATTGGAGCGCCTTCAGCACTGAGCACGGGAGCTCCTCTGAGCAAAGCCGTGAGGTGCCGGCAGCCTTCTACGCTGACACCGGACAGCCCCGCAGCTCTGTGCACGGCGCCACTGAAAACCACAGATCACCAACGCAAAGCACAGGAACGAGGAACCCATAGCACTCAGTCCATCACAAGAAGGGCACGTGTGTTAGTCTTTGAGGACGCATGCATCACACAAGAGAGCTGAAACAGGACAGCAGAGCCCGCATGGCTGACCTCAGCGGAACTGACAAGTGAAACTCACGGCTCCGGCATCTGGGAGTGACCACACAGGTGCTCTGGATGTTGGTTAGTGTTACAAACAAATTCTAGCAAGTCAGTGAATTCACAACTATGGAATCCAGGAAACATGAGGATCTTAAGAGCACTAAAAGTTTTCAATTTTAAGAATATTAATCAATTATGAGATGCTAGAGGCCTGGTGCACGAAATTTGTGCATGGGGGGAGGGGTCGCCTTAGCCCAGCCTGCACCCTCTCCAACCCAGGATCCCTTAGGGGATGTCCGACTACTGGCAGTTGGACATCCTCTCACAATCCAGGACCACTGGCTCCTAATTGCTCACCTGTCTGTGTGCCTGATCACCCCTAACTTCCCCCCTGGCAGCTTGATTACCCCTAACCACCTCTGTCTGCCAGCCTGATTGCCCTTAACTGCCATCCTGGTCACCGCCAACTGCCCCCCACCACCACCCTGGTCACTGCCAAATGCCGCCCCCCCCCCCCCCCGCAGGTCTGGTCACCCCTCACTTCCCCCCCTCTGCTGGCCTGGTCACCCCTCACTACACCTCCCCGCCACCAGCCTGATCGCCCCTCACCACACCCCCCCACCAGCCTGATCACCCCTCACTACACTCCCCCCACCGACTTGATCACCCCTCACTACGCCACCCCCACCAGCCTGATCGCCCCTCACTACACACCCCCACCAGCCTGATCGCCCCTCACTACACCCCCCCACCAGCCTGATCACCCCTCACTACACCACCCCCACCAGCCTGATCGCCCCTCACTACACCACCCCCACCAGCCTGATCGCCCCTCACTACACCCCCCACCAGCCTGATCACCCCTCACTACACCACCCCCACCAGCCTGATCGCCCCTCACTACACCCCCCACCAGCCTGATCACCCCTCACTCCGCCACCCCCACCAGCCTGATCACCCCTCACTACGCCACCCCCACCAGCCTGGTGGTCCCTCGCTAACCCTGCTGCCAGCCTGTCGCCCCACACAGCCTGCTGTTTGGTTGTTACTGTCATGGCGTCGTGACCAATTTGCATATTACCCTTTTATTAGTATAGAGTTTTTAAAGTCTGGAGAAAACTAGGGACGAGCAGATCGTGCTGGCAGGGTTGAGGGATGAGGGGTGGGGACAGTGTAATGGCGGAAGGGTGGCCCAGGGAGGTCTCGGCGGTGATGGGAGAGACTGCTGTGGATCCTGGCTGTGGGGACCACCACGCAGTGCCACGCACAGTCCACAATTACACGCTGCGCCCAAAAACAGTCCATCTACTGTACGAAATTTTAAAAATTTAGAAAGATAATGCAAAACTAATAACTTGGTTTTTTCTCCCTCTCTACACTTTTGTTTTTGCAATGAGCACGCGTTACTTGTCATTATTCTACTTCTAAAACACGTACGTTCAGTCTGATTGCAGAACATAAAGCAGCCATCCCTGGCTTATTCTTTTTTTTTTTTTTTTTCCTGACTTATTCTCAATGAACCCAGGGCTCCTGAAAGAAAACCTCCCAGCAGACACTGCTCTCTCTGGGGCTCTGGAGACAGAGCTGATGGTGCAGAATCCTCCTCAATGCAGACGGCTGAAATAAGTGAATCCTCGGGTCACACACATAGGTAACGAGGGACATCACTGTTATTTTCTCACCATCAGAACCCAGATTTTCAGCAAATGCATCAGCTTCTCTACTAGGGGTGCTCCGTAAAGAAAAACCACAGCCCTCCTGGGGGGCACGTTTAACTGGATTCACTCAAGTTGCACCGAAGACCACAGGAGCTGTTAGGCATGTCACCCTGATCCTCACGGAATTTGTCCCAAATCAAGAGTCGGCAAACTTTCTCTGTAAAAGGCCAAAGTGTAAACACTTTTGCAGGCCACGCAGTCACAAAACCCTCTGCGTGGAGAACAAAAGCAGCCACAGGTAATGTATGAAAGAATGAGTGTGGCTCCTATCAACAAAACTTTATTTGCAAAAGCAGGCATGGTGGGCAGGATGTGGCCCCTGGGTTCAGTGGGCTGGCTCCTGTTCTGGAGGAAGGAGGGTGACTGTGTGTAAATGTAGAGAGGGCCGGCTACAGAGAGAGCGCTGACATCTTAGCCCGAGAGGAGAACGGAGGGGGGAGGAGAAAGGCCAGGAGAAGCCCAGAGCAGGTGAAAATTTGCCAGGAATCAGTGCCTTCCAGGAGCGAACAGGCAGCGGCAAACACAGAGGTCGGCTGGGGTGAGGCTGCAGGAAGCAAAATTAGGACGAGGCACTGCCATCTCCAGAACCATCAACAAAGCGACCGAGACAGCAGCCAGGTGCGCTGGGTAGGGCACTGGGTTAAAGGCTGGACAGTGACTGGGGGGTCGGGGTGGAGATGGCAGGGCAAGGCCAGAGGTGGGCGGTGGGTAATGGGGTTCGGGGAGAAGACTAAGGCTCCCAGGCAGACGGAGATCCCTGAACCATCAGGGAGACGCAGGGACCCAGGGGGCCAGTGCACTAGGAGGAAAGCGCTACCTCCCCCAGTGGCCATCACGTCCGGACACACTGCGGCTGGCCCGGCTCGGAGGAACTGCTCAGCACCTTACACCACCCAGGACAGCCCACAACCAAGACCATCCAAACCCAAGGGCCAAACCGCCGAGGCTGACAGGACGTGTGCTAATCACATACGGGGGGGAAGTCAAGGATGGAGCAGGGTGGGGACCCCAGGGGTCAGCCCAATGACCTCTGAGTGAGCTGGCGGGAACACGGGGCAGGTCTCCGGGAGAAGCGAAGGGCAGGAGCAGCCCAGGGAAGTGATGCACCGGAAACATCTCATGCTGCCGTGAAGAATTAGGGGGATCTGAAAGCAAGGGTTTTCCACCCCGATGAGCACTGGACCCCGCAAAGCTCTGTGGGTTTACATTGTGCTTCATCCCACATTGCCTTCCTTTCTGATTTGGTGATGGCGGGGTATTCTTGGGCCAGGGCCAGCCAACCCGAGGAGAACCAGAGAAGCCGTGGCCAGTTCAGCAAAGCAACAAGGGGTTCCACAGAAGATGGACTGGGGTGACAACTTTGAGAAAGAGCCCCTCATTCCTTAGCACTCCCAGTGACTTCCCTCCACCCTCACCCCAGCCAGAAGGCCCCACCGGCTGACATTAGAGAGAGATCTGTAGTTTCTCCCTGCCCCCAGCCTGCCAGGGGTATGCTCTCAGCCATCCCTTCGGGTTTTGTTAACCATTCCTGCGGGGCTGGGGGCAGAGGCCCAGGCCCAAAAGAACTGCTTTGTAGGAACCAGTGCTCTGGCCTGGAGGGGTGGCTCAGCTGGCTGAAGTGTCCGCCTGCGCACCAAAAGGCTGCAGGTTCACCCCCCGCTTGGGGCACATGCAGGAGTCAACCAACTGATGTTTCCTTCTCACATCTCTATTTCTCTCTCTCTTCCCTGTCCCCTCCTCTCTCTCTAAATATCAATTTTAAAAACACACACAAACATATCCTCAGCTGAGGATTTAAAAAAAAAAAAAGAGAGAGAGAGAAAGAATCCAGTGCTCTGAAGACAGACTAGCTGGGGTTCTAATCCCAGCTCCGCTACCTGCGGGCTCTGTAACCTAATCAATTTCCTCTCCTTCTCGAAAAGAAATACTGAGCTCTATCTCATAGGGCTGTGATGAGGATTAACTGAAATGATATAGGCAAAGCGTTTGCCATGACTGTTAGTTCCGTATTGCCCGGAGATAAAGGAGTGCCCAGGACAGCGTCAGGATAGGAGCTAAATCAAGAACAAACATTTACCAAACACCTAAGGCCGTGGTCAGCAAACCGCGGCTCACGAGCCACATGTGGCTCTTTGGCCCCTTGAGTGTGGCTCTTCCACAAAACACCACGGCCTGGGTGAGTCTATTTTGAAGAAGTGGCGTTATAAGAAGTTTACATTTAAATAATTTGGCTCTCAAAAGAAATTTCAATCGTTGTCCTGTTGACTAAGGAGTTTGCTGCAGAAGAAACATAAAGCTCTGCCCAGTGGGAACTAATCCCGTCAAGAAGTGATAATGCCACCTACTGACCCTGGCAGCCCAGGCACAAACACACACTTGTCACCAAAGCCGTGGGGAACAGAGGAGCAGGGAACCACGGTGAGCGCGCACAGAGACAAACCCTGGGTCGTTCTGACAGTGTGTCCGTACTTTCTCACAGGGGCCCTTCTTGGAACGCCTGCCTACACCAGGCGCTGAGGGGCTCTGGGACACACCCTGTGCGATGGGCAGAGGTGCCCAGCAAGCCCGGTCTGCCAGCTCCAGAGCCTGGGTGCTCTCTCCCACTCCTCATTCACCGTCAGGGAACTCAGGAGCTTCTGTCCCTGTTCTCTCCAGCCCCTCCCTCATCACAACCGGTTTCCTTTGGGCAAATCTGAAGGGAACCAAACGGATATTTTTAAAGCAGGACCTCGGACATCAAGGTGCAACACCCCAGCTGTATGCTCTTAAATGATTCTTCGGTCCCACCGCCAGCACGTCCCGGTCTGATGCACCAAGGAGGGACTGAGGATGGGGATCCTCCGTCTAGGGACAGCACAGGGACACCAGGGGGGCGCCGGTGGTCTGAGAGGCTCACCCGGGGTTAGAGACCTCCTGGGCGCTGTAGGGGAAAGGTTATCAGGGAGAAATGGGACACCGGGCAGCACACACAGAGGTTCGAGTCCTCCCTCTGGCACTGCCTTTGGGGCAGTAGGCTATGTCTCCTCCCGGAGCGGTCCCCTCCACTCTGAAATGGGTGGACAGCGGCATGTACCGCCAGGGCCACGGGCAGGACTCGGGGAATCAGACATGAGACATAAGCACAGTGGCCTGGGCAGCGATGCTAATTATAATAAAGCGTGGCAACAGCCGCCGCGGCGTCTGCCAGGACAACTGCGCTGTTGCCACGGCGCTGGAGTTTGCCTCCGGACATCTGGAAACACGAACACGAGCCAAAAGGGTAAACATGGACCCGCAGTCCCAGGTGGCCGCGGGCCTGGATCTCCAGAAGCGGGGGGAGGTCCCCGTTCCCGGCCCGGCCGCGGCGCCTCCCCGCGGGGACCCCGGGACCACCCGGTGTGCGCGCCGCGGGCACCGCGTCTCCCGGGCGCCCGGACCGGGGACCCCGGACCAGGCCCCGCTCCCCGAAGGCGCCCGGAGCCGCGGGGCGCGGGCGCGGCGGGAGGGGGCCGCGGGGCGGCGCTGGGGGGAGGCTCCGCCGCCGGGGCCCGCGCGGGGGGCGCCGAGCCGCGAGCCCAGCGGCGAAGGCCAAGGTCAGCCCCCCGCCCCTCCCGGGAAGCCCGAGCCCCGCAGGCCGCTCCTTTGGGACCAGGGGACCCTCCCCGCCGCACTCACCCTCTCCGGGGAACGGGTGGCCCGCGGCGCCGGGCAGCAGCGCGCTCAGCGCCGCCAGCAGCAGCGGCAGCAGCGGGGCCGCGGCCCCCCGCGCGCCCCCGGGGCCCATGGCCGCGCGGCCGGCTCAGAGCGCGCCGCGCCGGGCCGCCGGGCTCATGCTCCCGGGGCCGCGGGCCCCGCGCCTCCTCTCCCGGCGGGCGGGGGCCGCAGCGCCGCGGGCGGCTCCGCGTCCGGCTCGGGGCTCCGGCGCGCGGCCTCGGCCGCTGGGAGCGCGGCGGCGGCGCGGCGGGGCCGCGGGGGGATCGCGGGCCTGGTCCCCGGCTGCGCCCGGGCCTCCTCTCGGCCCGAAGGCTCGGCCGGCGGTCGGGGGGCCGGGGCCGGGACGGGCGGCGGAGGCGGCGGACGGCGGCCCCGGGCAGGCGGCCGGCGGAGCGGGACTGCTCGGCCCGTAAACAACGCGGCGCGTCAACGGGCCGTCAGGCGGCGAGAAAAGACGGCGCGGATCCAAGCTGGAAGGGACTTGGCGCCCGCGGAGAGGCCTTCGAAGGGTAGCGGGAGGCCGGGCCGAGGGCGGTGCCGCCCCTCCCTCCTCCCTCCCTCCCGCCTCCCCGCCCGGCTCCCGGCCCCGCGCGGGCGCCCCATCCCGGCCGACCTGGGCCGCTGCCTCCGAGGCGGGGCGCCCAGAGGCCCGACGCGGGGAGACCGGTCCCGCCGTTAACATTTGGCCATAGTGTTCTTCGCGGCCTTGGGGGCGTTCCTCTTCATTTTCCACATACTGCGATATAACCTATTTTTTTTATTATTTGGTTACTTGGATTCTTGATACTCTTAACTGTCCTCCCAGCCCAGCCGGCGAGTCTGGACCCAGAGCCCCTGCCCCTCCCGAGGCCCCGCCGCCCGCGAGGGCTCCCCGGCGCCAGGCCCCGGCGGGCAGCCACGTGCCCTGCGCTCAGCGAGCTCCTGCCCGGGCCCCTCTGGGTGCCTGCGGCTCAGGGTGGAGAATGACAGCGGGAGAGTGTGCAGGCCTCGCCAGAGCGCAAACCAGGCTCTAGACATCCTGGGTGCCCCGCACACCCCTCACTCCAGCGTGACCTTGAACTTGACTTCTCTCTGCAGGACGGATGTGACCATTAGCTGCCTGTCCGATTTGGTGAGTGGCAGGAGAATCCGAGCATGACAAGCCACCCAGCTCAGCTCTAGATCCAAGGCCTGCCTTCCCAGTCTGCCGGGAACTTGGCTGCTGTTCCTCTAAGCTAAGGCTCCAAACCTATTCCTGTCTCCAGGCCTTTGCCCCAGGTCCCCCGGCCTGTACTCCTGCAGCCCGGCTCCACCTCCGTTCCAGTGAGCCTTCCCTCAAATCCCCTCCCAGCCCTGTGCCCCCTCCCTGTTGTGGACATCACACCTGTATCTCCGCCTAAAACATTTGTGTGTGTCCGCCCCTCTCCCCGTGCGGGCAGAAATCTTGTCCATCTTGTTCACTATGTTATACCCAGCGCCTGACACTGTGTTAACACATGTTTGTTGAATAAAAGAACTAACAAGCAACAAATAATGAGGATTTACAGTAAGCAAAACAACCCAGTCCATTTCCTTGTAGATTCACAGTCTGGGCAGGGAGAGGGCCATTCATTAAAGAATCGTTTGAGGGGAGACGTTCCTCCAGGGAAGTGATTTTGAACTGAAACCTGAAGAGGAGGAGTAACCAGCCAATGGGAGCATCAGAGAGGCGCTCGGGCAGGAGGAACAGCGTGTGCGAAGGCCCAGAGGAGGCAAACAGGTGTTCCTGCCGCTGAACGGGCACCTTGGCCGGAGCACAAAGGGAGGGAGCTGAACTCCTGGGCGCTCTCTCTGCGCTGGCCTCTCCTGCATGCTGACTAGAAGGGGCAGAGCCTCAGACACCTCTTTAAAACCCATGCCACCTTATCCTAAAAGAGTGGGGAGGCATTAGGAGGTTACACAAAAGCGTTAACATAATCAGCTTTTTGCCCACCACCTGCTAGAGGGCAAGAATGGACCATCAGAGGAGAAAAGGAGGAGAAAAGAAAGTGACACAGTGCCAGAGGGTCGGGAAGCGTGCATTCCATAATGCTGTGCCCTCCTCCTTGGGCAAACCTGCCCCAGCAGTGGGCTTCCCTCTGACCACGGAAGCCCCAGAGCCCCACAACTCCGGGCAGGCGGCGGGCGCTGGAAGGGCGTCAAAGGGACCACGCTGTCCCTCAAATCCTTTCTGGCACAGGACTTCCGCCTTGGGTACAAAGGCAATCATTTCCGCCCTGATTTGCTGGGGGAAATTAAGACACCGCTTCCCAGACCCCCTCCTTGTTCCTTCTGGATGCCTCCCGCCACCCTCCGAAAAAGCAGGCATCTAGGAACTGACAGCCAACCTCTGCCTTTTATTAAAATCATTGGGATAGAAAAACCCAATGATTTTAATAAATAATGGGCTCAGGCAAGAACCATCAACGAATGCTAAAGCTAGTGGTTGGAAGTTTAAGAAGTAACAGAATATTTCCATGGTCTTCTGAAAAATACGTGTCAATAATAAAAGGGGGGAAAATGGTAGCTTCGTGGAGGAGAAAGCAGGCAGATACCCCTTAAATAAGGGATCAACGTTAGTCCTGAATTCTTTTTTGAGCAAGAGACACAAAGGGGATGACTAAAGCCTAAGAAGACCTTGCATCGACATTAATTTTGATTATTGTGTTGAGGTGTCAGAAAATGTCCCTGGCTTTAGGAAATGTACGTGAACAAAATATGTAGGGGAAAGGAGGCAAATGTTTCAGAAAAAAATGAGACAGAGAGAGAGGACAAAGCAGAGGGGATGGAAGTGACGGAGCTGGTGAATGGAGCAGAGGACCATGTGGGTTCACTGCACTGTTTGTGCAGCTTCGCGGAGTCTTCATGTCAACATTAAAAGCTTCAAAAGTTTTGGAAAACCATGTGGGACTTTTTGTTTTGCTTGTTTTTCCTCGATTGCCTTTGGTTTGACACTTAGACACACTGTACTCTGATGTATGGTCCAAAGAGAGAGAGGTCCTTCTGTTGCTGTGGAAACAGGGTCCTCTCCCAGAGCCAGGAGGAAAGCATTTCTGGGGACCCGTGCATAGGAAGCTGTGGTGTCGGGGTGAGATTTACTGGGACAGAAATAGAAGCTGTCCCCAGGTCCCCATTGTCCATCTCCATCCATCCCGCTGTGGGGAAAAGTCCAGCCTTGTCCTCATCAGGCCTAGAACCAAGGCCAGTGTCCAAAACTCTGCGCCATGACAAGGCCAGCCTCTGTCCTTGTCCTGGTCTGGTCTCTTCCCAGCTGCACTCCAGCTGCCATGCATCTGCACGGAGCCTGCGTCTGGAGTCACGCAGCTGCTGGCGTGAGCTGCTAGGGCTGCATGGATGCTATGGCGAGAAAACATGTGAACAAATGGGCAAGCATATGTTATGGGGAGGGAAGGAGGAGGAAGGGAGGGAGGGAGGGAGGGAGGGAGGGAGGGAGGGAGGGAGGGAGGGAGAGGCGCTTTGTAAAGCTTGGATTATATTGTCGGGTTTGAAAAGAAATAGGTGGTTTTTCAAAGTAACTGATCAATTTCCCAGTGAGGGTGAGGTTTTGATCCTCCCCACAATCAATCCATTTCCTAGTTTTCAGGGGTTCTGTGTCCCTACTCAGTCCTATCCTTCTTCCAGGCTCAGGTCTGCCCCCTTATGGTGCCATCTTGGTTCCTCTCACATGTCTCGTAGTAGATGTGCTCCCCTGTGCCATCTTAGCTTCTATTGGGCGTGTGCCCAGCACAGCAATTTCCCTTTTATTTCTCCCTCACTTCTCCCCCCAACCACCACCACCGTAGTCTGGGCAAATGGACCAGCTGTATATTGGGGAGACGGAAAAACTGGCTCTTCCTCTGCATGGGGGGAAGGGAGGGCACTGATCCCCCAGAATTCCCGGTGGGGAGCTCCTGACGGCAGGTTCCTAGTGAAGCAGGCTCACTGTCATTTCAGCTCCCAGGTGGTGGGCATGGCAATGCCTGACTCCCTTTCTCCCTTTCTTCACTAACAGTGAGCGGCCTGTGCTAACAATTTCATGTTCATGGACATCAATCCCTGATACCTGCTTTTGTTTCTCCCCATCGAGCAGAGCTGGGGAGACTCCACCACCACCTCTGGGTCTTTCTTCAGCAGGTCCTTTTGGCTCCATGTCCCTCCCTCCAGCTGCTCTGCATTCATTAAAGCAGGAAAGGTAACGTAAATCCCAACTCCTGTGTTGTCAGGGAAGTTTGTTTTAATACATTACATGTGAATAATAATGCAAAAACCCAATGTCAAGAATTTACAACAGCCCTAGCTGGTTTGGCTCAGTGGATTGAGCATAGACCTGAGGACTGAAGGGTCCTAGGTTGGATTCTGGTCAAGGGCACATGTCTGGGTTGTGGGCTCGATCCCCAGTGGGGGACAAAAAAAAAAGAATTCACAACACAACCAGGCAGAAGATTAAAAGAAGACAACACATGCCCTACCTTATTTTCTCAGTGGATAGAGTGTCCACTTGCAGACTGAAGTTCAAAAATTTTTTTTTTCTTTTCAAGGATTGTCTTTTTTTAAAATACATTTTATTGATTTTTTACAGAAAGGAAGGGAAAGGTACAGAGAGTTAGAAACATCGATCAGCTGCCTCCTGCACACTTCTACTGGGGAAGTGCCCGCAACCAAGGTCCATGCCCTTGACCAGAATTGAACCTGGGACCTTTCAGTCCGCAGGCCGATGCTCTATGCACTGAGCCAAACCGGTTAGGGCCCCAAGTTCAATTCTGGCCAACAGCATGTGCCCAGGGTTGTGGGCTACATCCCCAATGGGGGGTGCAAGAAGCAGCTAATCAATGATTCTCTCTCATCATTGATGTTTCTATCTCTCTCTCTCCCTTTCCTCTCCTCTATAAATCAATAAAAAAATATATATATTTATATATTTTATTGATTTTATACAGAGAGGAAGGGAGAGAGATAGAGAGTTAGAAACATCAATGAGAGAGTCATCGATCAGCTGCCTCTTGCACACCCCCCACTGGGGATGTGCCCGCAATCAAGGTACATGCCCTTGACCGGATGGAACCCGGGACCCTTCAGTCCCCAAGCCGACACTCTATCCATTGAGCCAAACTGGTCGCGGCAATAAAAATATATTTTTAAAAAGAAGGAGAAGGAGGAGAAGGAGGAGGAGGAGGAGGAGGAGGAGGAGGAGGAGGAGGAGGAGAAGGAGAAGGAGAAGGAGAAGGAGAAGGAGAAGGAGAAGGAGAAGGAGAAGAAGAAGAAGAAGAAGAAGAAGAAGAAGAAGAAGAAGAAGAAGAAGAAGGAAACACAACTCAGATCAGGAGGGCAAAGATGGTTCAATGCTAGGAAGTCTAGTCATTGAGATCCCTCGACTTATAGGCTGAAGGACAGAGGCTCAGAGGCATGCTCCTACCATTAAAAATCTGTTTGATGGCCCTGAGTGGGTGGTTCAGTTGGCTGGAACATTGTCCCACACTCCAAAAAATTAAAATTAAAATTAAAGAAAGTTCCAGATTTCATTCCTGGTCAGGGCTCATACCTAGGTTATGGGTTCAATCCCCTGTCAGGGCACCTATGGGAGACAACTAATCAATGTTTCTCTCACACTGATCTCTCTCTCTCTCTCTTTCTCTCTCTGTCTCTGTCATCCTTCCTCTCTCTAAAATCAATAAACATATCCTTGGGTGAGGATTTTTAAAAATTAAAAATAAATAAAAATGTATGTGATGAATTCTGTCACTATTCAGAACTTCAACCCTAAGATTCTACATTGTGGAAATTTTGTTTTATAATTTTAAAGTAGGGAATATCTCTTTAAGCAAAACACAAATCCCAAGTCTAAAAACACTTGACAATGTAAACATTAAGATTATATCAATAGAAAAACAATTGTACAAACGTTATTTTTAAAGTGAGAAAAAATATGCAACGTAACAGATAAAGGGTATGTATTATGTTATCATTCATAATATATAATACATAGTATTATTTTTTTCCAGTGAGAAAAATAATTAAGACTCTTCCAAAATTTTAATGGCAAAGGATATGAAATGACAGAAACAGACCACTGAGAAGAAAAGGAAGACAAAGGTATGGAAGCGTAGAAAAGATGTTTAGCCTCCCCCGTGTCACTGAGTTTGTAAACACTCAGAAAATCAGGCGACACAAGGCGGGGGTTTGCGGGCAAACAGACGCTCCTGGCATCGCTGGCGTAAACAGCTCAACCCGTAACAACTTGGCATTGACTTTCAACACTTAATTGCGTTGACCCTCTTTCCCACTTGTCTGACCTCTAGCAATTTATATGCTGCACAGATATAATCTCATGAGTGTGTAAAGAAGCATGCGCCTTGCTGGTGTGGCTCAGTGGTTGAGTGTCAATCTATGAACCAAGAGGTTGCAGGCTCCATCCCCGAATGATGGTTCCCTCTCATCATTGATGTTTCTCTCTCTCTTTCCCTCTTCCTTCCTCTCTGAAATCATTAAAAAAAAATATTTTTAAAGAAGTGTTCACAAGGATATTCAATGTAAATAACTTTTACATTCCCCCCCGAGAAACAGAGAGACCTATACATTCTCCTCAAAAACTACCTAATCAATTCAAATAGTTCAAATTTTTCTTGTTCTTTCACTCCTTTTTCTCTGATACCACTCACCTACGATGTGTATAGTCTTATAATAATGTGCAATTACTATATATAATTCTCATATTTTTCATGGATTTTCCCACTCTTTGAAATTTTGAAAATACAAAGCCAGACTATGAAATTTGTATAAGAAAACAAACATCAATGATGAGAGAGAATCCTTGATTGGCGGCCTCCTGCACACACCCCACACTGGGGATCGAACCTGCAACCGGACACGTGCCCTGACTGGGAATCAAATCAGAGACTACATAGAATTTGCCATTTTAACCATTTTAAAGTGTGCAATTCAGTGACACGCAGCACACAGTGTGCAACTATTACTATGGTCAGTTCCAACATTTTTTCATCGCCCCAAATGGAAGCTCCATTCCCATTAAACAATCACTTCACATCCCTCCTCCCCTGAACCCCTGGCAACTACTAACCTACTTTCTATCTTGATGGATTTGCCTATTCTAGATGTTTCCTATAAATGGAATCATACAATATGTGACCCTTTGTGACTGGCTACTTCCACTCCTCAGCATAATGTCTTCAAGGCTCAACCATAGTTTGTAGGTGGGTTAGTGCTTCATTCTTTTTTTGTGGCTGAATGACATCCCAATATCCATTTGGACTTTGGATGATCAGAGCTGTACCTAGCTCCTATCTTGAACCCACACTTCCTTTGTGTATTTTTTTAAAATATATTTTTATTGATTTCAGAGAGAAAGGGAAAGGAAGAAAGAAATATCAGAGACGAGAGAGAATGAGAATCATTGATCAGCTGCCTCCTGCATCTTCCCCATGGGGATCAAGCACACAACCCGGGCATGCGTGGAATCAAATCCAGGATCCCGCAGTCCCCAGGCGGACACTCTGTCCACTGAGCCAAGCAGGGAAGGGCTTGGACCCACACTTTCTGAAACCTGCAGTGTGGCTGAGGTGCGGCCGGCGGGCTGGGTGAGGGCCTTCTGTCTTCTGATGCTGCTGGGGCCGCTGGCAAAACTGAGGCTTCATCCTAAGTTTCAGATAATTCAGATAGCAACTAAACTCGTCGGATAAAAATAGTTCTGTTGAGAACTATTTATTTGTACCTGAACAGGACAAAAGTATTAAGGAAGTACCGCCAACTTATCAGAAGATACAGCTATTTTGTTTGCCTCTATTTTTGCTTACTCACCGTCCCCACCCCCTAACCCCGGCCCAGTATTATTTCTCCTAGTTTCCAAGAAAGATAAAAGGTGTAATGAAGCTTTTGAAAAAATTTTCTTTCTCCAAAGTGTTTCTTTTCTTCATTACAATGTATAGGATCCTTTCCTACGGGCTGAGAGTAACAGCTACCCAAATCTAGGAGGAAAAGTATTATGTAAAAATGTATAATTAAAGGAAAACTGTTTTATTCTTCTTTTTAATTAAATGTATTGGGATGACACTGGTCCCCATGATCACATAGGTTTCAGGAGTGGGTTTCTGTGTTACAAGATCTGTATACTGTGCCCTGTGCTCACCTCCCAAAGTCACATCTTCTGTCACCGTATTTGACCTCCTTCTCCCCCTTCCCTTCCCTGTGGTTATCACACCGCTGTCTGTTGGTGAGCTTCAGTTTTCTATCCTAGGTATGAGTGAACTCACATGGTTCTTAGATTTTTCTGACTGACTTATTTTGTTTTGCATAATGTTCTCAAAGTCCCTCCATGTTGTTGCAAATGGTGCTATTTCACCCGCTCTGTGGCTGAGTAGTATTCCATTGTGTGTATGGACCACGTCTTCTGTATCCCGTCCTCTCTCACGGGACACTTTGGTTGTTTCCATGTCTTGGCCATGTGAATAATGCTGCAGTGAACATAGGGGTGCACATATCTTTGCAAAGACATGATCTCGAGTTTTTGGGTGTATACCCAGGAGTGGGATTGCTGGGTCCTATGGTAGCTCTATTCTTAATTTTTTGAGGAACCACCAGACTGCTGTCCACAGAGACTGTACCAGTCTACATTCCTACCAATAGTGAATGAGGGTTCCCTTTTTTCCACAACCTCTCCAGCACTTGTCATTGCTTGTCTTGTTGATAAGGGCACTCTAACAGGTGTGAGGTGGTAGCTCATTGTAGTTTTGATTTGCATTTCCCTAATTGCCAGTGAGGTGGGACATTTCTTCGTGTATCTTTAGGTTGTTCACATGTCTCTTGGGAGAGATGTGTTTGTAGGTCCTCTGCCCACATCTTGATTGGGTTGTTTGTTTGGTGTTGAGTTTTATGAGTTATTTATATGTTTTGGAAACTGAACCTTTGTGGGAGCTACTGTTTTCAAACATCACATCCCATCTGGCTGGCTACTTCTTGGTTTTGCTGTCAGTTTCTGTTGCCGTGCAAAAGCTTTTTAGTTTGATATAAATCAAACTAAATATATTCATTTATTTTTGCCTTTACTTGCTTTGGGGTCAAGTTCATAAAATGTTCTCTATGACTAAGGTCCATAAATTTGATAACTATATTTTTTTCTATGTCACTTATTGTTTTGGATCTTATATTTAGGTCTTTTATCCATTTTTGAATTAATTTTTGTACATGGAGACAAATTGTAATAGTTTCATTCATTTTCATGTGGTTTTCCAGTTTTCACAGCACCATTTGTTGAAGAGACTATCTTTACTTCATTGTGTATTTCTGGCTCATTTGTTGAAAATTATCTATCCAGATACATGTGGTTTTATAGCTGGGCTCTCTATTCTGTCCCATTGATCTGTGTGTCTATTTTTCTGCCAATACCAGGCTGTTTTGGTTATTGGAGCTTTGTAGTACAATTTGAAGTCAGGCAGCTTCATTTTTTTTTTTAATATATATATTTTATTGATTTTTTACAGAGAGGAAGGGAGAGAGATAGAGAGCTAGAAACGTCAAAGAGAGAGAAACATCAACCACCTGCCTCTTGCACACACCCCATTGGGGATGTGCCCACAACCAATGTACATGCCCTTGACCAGAATTGAACCTGGGACCCTTCAGTCCGCTGACCGACACTCTACCACTGAGCCAAACCGGCTTTGGCTCAACTTCATTCTTTTCTCTCAGGACAGCTTTGGCTATTTGGGGTCTTTTGTAGTTCCATACAAATCTGATGTTTCTTGTTCTATTTATTTTTAAAATGACATTGGGATTTTGATGGTGATTGCATTAAATTTGTATATTGCTTTGGGTGATATGGCCATTTTAACTATGTTGATTCTTCTAATCCATGAACATGGGATATTTTTCCATTTGTTGTGTCTTTTTCAATCTCTGATAATAATGCTTTTTAAATTGCAGTATATAGGCCTTTCACATTCTTTGTTAGGTTTACTCCCAGATTTTATTCTTTTGGATGCAATTGCCAAAGGAATTGCTTTTTTTCATTTCTTTTTTTGAAGTTTTGTTGTTAGTATTCAGGAAGGCAATAAATTTTTGCACATTGATTTTGTAACCTACAATTTTACTGTATTTTTTATTGTTTCTAATAGTTTTTTGGTGGAGTCTTTAGGGCTTTCTATGTACAGAATCATGTCATCTGCAAAAAGTGACAGTTTTCCTTCTTCCTTCCCTATTTGGATGCCTTTTATTTCTTTCTCTTGCCTTATTGCTCTGGCTAGGACTTACAACACATTGTTGAATGAGAGTGATAAGAGTGAACATCCTTGTCTTTTTCTTGATCTTAGAGGAAAAGCTTTCAGTTTTTCACCATTAAATATGATATTATCTGAGGGTTTATCATATATAGCTTTTATTATGTTGAGATACTTTCCTTTTATTCTTATTTTATTGAGTGTTTTAATCATAAATGGATGTTTTATCTTATCAAATGCCTTTTCTACACCTATTGATAAGATTATATAATTTTTATCCTTTCTTTTTAAAAATATTTTAAATGTATTTTCATTGATTTCAGAGAGGAAAGGAAAAGGAGAGTTAGAAACATCAATGATGAGAGAGAATCATTGATTGGCTGCCTCTTGCATGCCACCTACTAGGGATCAAGCCTGCAACCCAAGCATGTGCCCTTGGCTGTGATGGAACCTTGGACCTTTGAGTCCGAAGGCTGATGCTCTATCCAGTGAGCTAGATCAGCTAGGGCTTTATCCTTTCTTTTGTTAATTGATTGATCTATACATTGCTTGATTTGCATATGTTGAATGATCCTTGTGCTCCTGGAATGAACCCCCTTTGATTGTGATGTATTATTTCTTTTTTTTTTTTAATATATTTTATTGATTTTGTACAGAGAGGAAGGGAGAGAGATAGAGAGTTAGAAACATCGATGAGAGTCATCGACCAGCTGCCTCTTGGTATTATTTCTTGATGTACTGTTGTATTCAATTTGCTAGTATTTTGTTTAGGATTTTTGCATCTGTACTCATTGGAGATATTGGTCTACAGTTTTCTTTCTTTGTGTTATCTTTGCCAGGTTTTGGTATCAGGATTATATTGGCCTCGTCGAATGTGTTAGGAAGTATTGCCTCTTCTTCAATTTTTTGGAAGAGTTTTAAAAGGATAGGTTTTTAATCTTCTTTGAACATTTAGTAGAATTCTCTGGTGAAGCCATCTGGTCCTGGACATTTATTTTTGGGGAGGTTTTGATGGTTGTTTCAGTTCCCTTACTTCTGATCAGTCTATTTCGAGTTTCCAATTCTTCATTATTTAGTCTAGGAAGGTTTTATGTTTCTAAGAATTTATTCATTTTTCTAGGATATTAAATTTGGTGGCATATGGTCTTTCATAATATTCTAGTTTGATCCTTTGTATATCTGTGATGTCTGTGGTGACTTCTCCTCTCTCGCTTCTGATTTTGTTTATATGGGTCTTTCCCTTTTTTCCTTAGTGAGTTTAGCCAGGATTTTGTCCATTGTATTAATCTTTTCAAAGAACCAGATCCTTGTTTTATGAATTTTTTTGTATAGCCTTTTTGTTCTCTATTTAATTCAGTTCTGCTCTAATTTTTATTATTTCCTTTCTTCTGCTCCCTTTGGATTGCCTTTGTTCTTCTTTTTTAAGCTTAAGATGGGATGTTAGTTTGTTTACTTGGGATTTCTCTTGTTTCTTGAGATAGGCCTGTAGTGACATAAACTTCCCTCTTATTATTGCTTTCACTGCATCCCAGAAGTTTTGAGATGTGGATGTTATTTGCTTGAAGAATCCTTTTTCACCCTTTTACTTTGAATCTACCTTTGTCTTGGCAGTCTAGATGTGTCTCGTGTAGGCAGCATACTAGAATGTTTGTTTTGTTTTTTGATCCACTCAGCTTCTCTGTGCCTCTTTGTTGGTAAAGGATTTCCTGTAGCCATTTTATCTTTTGTTTTCTGGTAGCTCTGTGCCTCCATTCATTCTTTTCCTTTGTGTTTCTGTCTGCTGTTTTTGTTGGGTGGTATTCCATACTTCTTTCCTCTGTTTCTTCCTTTTTTAAGCTATGTATCCTGGTTTGGGGATTTTTTTTGTGTGTGGAGATAGATTATATATATAGATATATAGATATATAGATATATAGATATATAGATATATAGACATAGATATATAGATATATAGATATAGATACACACACACACACACACACACACACACACATATGTGCCTAATATGCAAATTGTCCCTGAGGAGTTCAACTGGGAGACTGGGAGACCGGGAGTTCGGTCGCTCGCTATGATGTACTGACCACCAGGGGTCAGCACAGTATGAAGGAAGACCCCGGCCAGCAGCCAGCAGCCAGGGAAGGGGGGCCCCAGATGGCAGTCAGATAGCCTCAATTGGCCACAATTGCAGGCCAGGCCTGGGGACCCTACCTGTGCACAAATTTCATGCACTAGGCCTCTAGTAAAAAAATAACATTTCATATATACAGTGGTTTTTCTTTTTCTTTGAGTACATCTGATCTCCATCCTCCTTTGCCAGTTCAGACCTTCCCCCCAGTTCACCCCCACCCCCCAACTTTTATGTTTTTGTTTCACAAATTATTCCTGTTTATACTTTAAGTTTTTGGTGATCTTACTCTTCATGCTGTGACCTTATGTCCTTTGTTTCAGGTAGAATAATTCCCTTATAATGGAGGTTTTCTGATGATAAAATCCTTCACCTTCTATATGTCCAGGAATGTCTTCATTGTTCTTTCATAGTTAAAAGATAATTTTGCTGGATATATTATTCATGGCTAGTAATTTCTCTCTTTCCGGTATTTGAATATTTGGTTCCATTCTCTTCTGGCTTATAGAATTTCTGCTGAGAAGTCAGATGAAATTCTGGTGGGTTTTCCTTTGTAGATCGCTTCCTTCTTTTCCCTGGCAGCTTTGAGAATTTTTTCTTATTATTTTTGACAGTTTTAATACCCAATGCCTTGAAGAGGGCCTCTTTGGATTAAGGTAACTAAGTATCCTGTTTTCTTCTTGGATTTCAGGATCTAGTTCTTCCCATAGACTTGGGAAGTTCTCATCCACTATTTGATTGAATAGATTCTCTATTCCCTGATCCCTCTCTTTCTCTTCCAGAATGCTTATAATTCTAATATTGCTTCTAAATTAGCATCAAGAAAAGTGATCTGGCTGAAACCGGTTTGGCTCAATGGATAGCGCATCGGCTTGGGGACTGAAAGGTTCCGGGTTCAATTCTGGTCAAGGGCATGTACCTTGGTTGCAGGCATATCCCCAGTAGAGGGTGTACAAGAGGCAGCTGATCGATGACTCTCATCGATGTTTCTAACTCTCTATCTCTCTCCCTTCCTCTCTGTACAAAATCAATAAAATATATTTTTTTAAAAAGAAAAGAAAAAAAAAGTGATCTGGAAAAGAAGAGTAATTGGGAAAGACAATAACATTCCCAGATATAAAAATATTTAAAACTTATAAGCTAAAATAAATATAAATAGGCACAAGGATAGGTAGTTGAATCAGTATATCAGTAATATACCCCAGTTTTTAGTAATTTATTTTTTAAGTATGTGGAGCTTAATTGAATTTATTGGTTAATAAAATTATATAGATTTGACATGTACAATTCTCTGATACAGCATCTGTGTATAGTATTGTGCTCACCACCCAGAGCCAAGTCTTCTTCCATCACCAATTACCCCTTTTTACCCTCTTCCACCTCCCTCCACCCCCTTTCCGTCTGGTAATCACCATACTGCGGGTCTATGAGAAGTCTGTTGTTTGTTTTTTTGTTCACTCCTTTCACCTTTTTCACCCAGCACAACAACCCCCATCCCATCTGACAACTGTCAGTCTCTTCTCTGTATCTATGAGTCTACTTCTATAATGCTTGTTAGTTTATTTTGTTCATTACATTCTACATGTAAGTAAAATTCTATGGTACTTGTCTTTCTCTGGCTTATTTAACTTAGCATAATACTCTCCAGATCCATCCATGCTATTGCAAAAGGTAAGATTTTCTTCTTTTGTACAACCAAGTAGTAGTCCATTGCATAAATGGACAGCTTTTTTATCCACTCATCTCCTGATGGGCACTTGGGCTGCTTCCAAATCTTGGCTATCTATAATAATAAGATTGTAATATGCTAATTAGACTGAACATCCTTCCAGACATTCTTCCGGACAACCTTCCAGACGAAGCTAAGGCTGGGAGGGCCAAGGTGGCTCCACGGTGGTCAGGAGCCGAGGCAGCCACCGCGGCAGTGGGGGCTGAGCCCCTTGCACAAATTTCATGCATTAGGCCTCTCGTCTATATATATAAAAGCCTAAGCGACCGTTCGACCTTTTGACCAGTAGCTATGATGCACACTGGGGGTAGGGGGAGAGTGGGCAGGGATTAATCAAAGATCTTATATGCATTCTAGAGGCTGGTGCATGGATTTGTGCAGTAGTAGGGTCCCTCAGCCTGGCCGGCAGGGATCAGGCCAAACCCAGCAGTCCTACTGAGGGGCCAGGCCGAGGGACCCACTGGTGCATGAATCCATGCACCAGACCTCTAGTTGTAAATAATGCTGCAGTGAACATAGGAGTACATATATTCCTTTGAATTGTGCTTTGGGTTTATTCAGATATATTCCCAAAAGTAGAATTGCTGGGTTATAAGGCAGTTCAATTTTTAATTTTTTGAGATAATTTCATACTGCTTTCCATAGTGGCTACACAAATCTGCATTCCCTCCAACAGTGCACAGAGGTTTCCCTTACTCTGCATCTTAACCAAAACTTGTTGTTTGTTGATTTATTAATGATAGCCATTCTGATAGGTGCGAGTGGATACTTCATTGTGGTTGTAACTTGCATTTCTCTAATAATTAGTGATCTTAAGCATTTTTCATATGTCTATTGACCATCTGTATGCCCTATTTAGAGAAGTGCCTAATCAAATCCTTTGCCCATTTTTTAATTGGATTGTTTGTGTTTTTGGGTGTTGAATTTTATAAGTTCTTTGTACAATTTGGTTATTAATCCCTTATCAGGTGTATCATTGACAAATATGTTCTCCCATTCTGTAGATTGTCTTTTCATTTTCAAAAAGGTTTGGCTTCCTTTGCTATGCAAAAATTTTAGTTTGATGTAGTTCCATTTGTTTATTTTTTATTTTGTTTTCATTGCCTAAAGAAACATATCAGAAAAAAAAAATATTGCTACTAATGTCCTAGATTTTACTGCCTATGTTTTCTTCTAGGATTTTTATGGTTGCAATCTAACATTTGAGTCTTCAATCCATTGTGAGTTAATTCTTATAGGAAGGTGGTCTATTTCACCTTTTTTTGCACATATCTGTCTAAATTTTCCAATACCATTTATTGAATAGACTATCTTTATTCCATCATATGTTCTTGCCTCCTTTGCCAAATTAACCATAAAGGCATGGGTTTATTTATGAGTTCTCTATTCTGTCCCATTGATTTATATGTTGGTTTTTATGCCAATGCCATACTGTTTTGGTTACTGTAGTCTTACAGTATAGTTTGATATCAGCTCACATGATTCCTCCAACTTTGTTCTGCTTTTTCAAGATTTCTGTGGCTATTCGGGGTCTTTGAGGTTCCATATAAATTTTTGGAATATTTGTCTTAGTTCTGTGAAATCAACATTGGAATCTTGATAGATATTGCTTTGAATCTATAGGGTGCTTTGGGTAGTATGGACATTTTAATGATCGTAATTCTTCCTATTCATGAACATGAATTTTCTTCAATTTTGTTATATAGTGTCTTATAATTTTTTCCAACTACAGATCTATTACATCCTTGGTTAACTTTATTCCTAGTATTTTACTTTTCTTTCTTTTTTAAAAAATATATTTTATTTATTTTGTACAGAGAGGAAGGGAGAGAGATAGAGAGTTAGAAACATCGATGAGAGAGAGTCATCAATCAGCTGCCTCTTGCACACCCCCTACTGGAGATATGCCCGCAACCAAGGAACATGCCCTTGACCGGAATCGAACCCGGGTCCCTTCAGTCCCCAAGCCGACGCTCTATCCATTGAGCCAAACCAGTTTCGGCATATTTTACTTTTCTTGATGCAACTGATAATGGGATTGTTTTTCTTAGTTTCCCATTCTGATACTTTATTATTGGTGTATGAAAGTAGAATCGAGTTCTGGATATTTATTTTGTACCCTGCTGCTTTGCTGAATTCATTTATCAGTTCTAGTAGTTTTTGAGTGAAATCTTTAGGCTTCTCCTTATATAGTATCATGCCATATGCAAATAATGACATCCTCCTTCTTCCTTTCCAATTTAGATGGCTTTTATTTCCTCTTCTTGGTGAGGACTTCCAGTACTATGCTGAATAAGAGTGGTAAAAAAGGGACATCCCCATCTTGATCCCAATCTTAAGAAAACACTATTAGTTTTTGCCTATTGTGTATGATGCTGGCTTTGGGTTTGTCATATATGGCCTTTATTATGTTGAGGTATGTTGCTTCTATTTCCACGTTTCTGAGAGTCTTTTATCATAAATCAGTGTTGGATTTTATAAAATGATTTTACTGGATCTACCAACATTATCATGTGGTTAATATTCTTCTTTTTGTTTCTGGGGTTTATCACATTTATTGATTTCGGAATATTGTAACAAACTTTCATCTCCGGAATAAATCCCACTTAAACATGGTGTGTGATCTTTTTAATATGTTGCTGGATTCAGTTTGTTACTATGTTGTTGGGGATATTAGCATCTCTGTTTATTAGGGATATTAACCTGTAAATTTCATTATTTGCAGAATCTTTATCTGGTTTTTAAATTAGCATAATGCTGAACTTATAGAATGAGCATGCGAATCTTCCCTGCTCTTCAAATTTTTTGGAATAGTTTGAGAAGGATAATGGTTGGTTCTTTGAAAGTTTGTTAACTTTTTTTTTTTTTTTTTGTGTGAAGTCATCCAGTCCAGAACTTTTGTTTGTTGCTCGTTATTTAAGATTATTACTTTAATTTCATTAATTTTAATCAGTCCATTCTGATTTTCTGATACTTCTTGATTTTGTTTTGGAAGATTGTATGTTTCTAGGAGTTTGTTCATTTCTTCCAGATTGTCCAGTTCGTTGGCATATAGTTGTTTGTAACAGTTCCTTACAATCCTTTGTTTTTCTGTACTGTCAGTTGTTACTTCTCCCCCTTTATTTCTGATTTTATTTAGTTTGGGTCCTCTCTCTTTTTTCCTTGATGAATCTGGTTAAAGGTTTATCCATCTTGTTTATCTTTTCAAAGAAAGAGACCTTAATTTCATTGATTTTTATATTGTTTGTTAGACTCTATTTTGTTATTTTCCGCTCTAATATTCATTATTTCCTTTCTTCTACTCACACCGGACTTTGCTGTTCCTTTTCTAGCCCCTTTAGGCTAAGGTTAGACTGTCTCTGAGATTTTTCTTTTTTCTTGAGGTAGGTCTGTAATAGTATCAATTTCCCTCTTGGAACTGCTTTTGCTTGTCCCATAGATTTGGGGTTGTTGTGTTTTAATTTTCATTTGTTCCAAAGTATCTTGATTTCTTCCCTGATCTGTTGCTAACCCTTTTATTGTTTAGTAACATGTTATTTAGCATCCATGTCTTCGTGTGTTTTTCAGTTTTTCTCTTCTTGTGATTGACTTCTAGTTTCATAGCATTATGGTCAGAGAAGATGCTTGACATTATTTCAATCTTCTTAAGTTTATTGAGACTTGTTTTGTGTCCTAGCATGTGGTCAATCCTAGAACATGTGTCATGTGCACTTGAAAAGGATGTATATTCTGCTGCTTTGGGGTAAATGTTCTGAAGGTACCAACCAAATCAGCTGATCTAGTGTGTCATTTATGGCCGATGTTTCATTGTTGACTTTCTGCCTGGAACTTCTATCCATGGTAGTCAACAGGATGTTAAAATACCTTACTAGGACTATATTACTGCCACTTTCTCTCTTTATGTCCATCAAGATTTGCTTTACATATTTAGGTGCTCCTAGGTTGGGTGCAAAAATGTTTACAAAGGTTATACCGTCTTGTAGGATTGCTCCCTTAATGATTATGTGGTGTTCTTTCCTCTTACTACAGCCTTTGTTTTAAAGTCCTTTTTGTTTGATGTAAGTATTGTTATCACAGCATTTTTTTTTCCATTTCATTTGCATGAAATATTGTTTACCAACCTTTTACTTTTAGTCTGTGTGAACCTTTCATTCTGAGATGGGTCTCTTGAAGACGGTATTCATTGGTTTTATTTCCTTGTACATTCAGTTACCTATGGAGCATTTATGCCATTTACATTTAAAGTGGTTATTGATAGGTACATATTTATTGCCACTGTATTCTTTTAACTATGTTCCTCCTCCTCCTCCTCCTCCTTCCTTTTCTCACTCTTCTTCTTCAATCCTTTGACATTTCTTATAATACTGCTTTAGAGTTTTTTTGGTAGCAAACTTTTTTCATTTTTTCTTATGTAAGAAGATTTTCTTCAATTTATTATTATTATTATTCATCACCTGAAGATATTTTTTACATTGATTTTAAAGATTGGAAGGGAGGGAGGGAGGTGAGGAGATACAGAGAAACATTGATATATAAAAAACACATTAGTCAGTTGTCTCCCATGTACACCTGACCAGGGCCAGAATCAAACCTGCAATCAAGGTACATGCCCTTGAGCAGGAATTAAACCCAGGAAACTTTTGGGTGCTAGTCAATGCTCTGACTACTTAGCAACACTAGCCAGCTTCTCCTTCAGTTTTAAATTAAAGACTTGCTGGGCAAAGTGGTCTGGGTTGCAGGTCCTTGCATTTCATCACTTTGAATATTTCATGCCAATCCTTCTGTCCCGAAATGTTTCTGTGAGAAATCAGCTGACAGTTTTATGGGAGTTCCCTTGTAGGTAAATACCGTCTTTCTCATGTTGCTTTTAAGATTATTTCTCTTCTTTTCATGAGCCCAGCCTTAGCCTAATTCCAAAACCAGATAAAGACACTACAAAGAAAGAGAATTAAAAGCCAATACCCCTGATGAACATAAGTGCTGACATCCTCAACTAGCCCTAGCTGGTTTTGCTCAGTGGATAGAGCCCTGGTCTGCAGACTGAAAGATCCCGGGGTTGATTCCAGTCAAGGACACATGTCTGGGTTTCAGGCTTGATCGCCAATAAGGGGTGTGCAGGAGGCAGCCAATCAATGATTCTCTCTCATCACTGACATTTCTATCTCTGCCTTCCTCTCTGAAATCAATAAAAATATATATATTTAAAATCTTCAACAAGATATTAGCAAATTGGATTCAGCAATACATTATAAAGATCATTCACCATAACTAAGTGGGATTTATTCCAGTGATTCAAGGCTGGTACAATATTCACAAGTCAATAAACGTGATACATCATATAACAAATTGGGAGACAAAAGAAATCACATGATCATACCAATAGATGCAGAAAAACCACCTTTAAAACACCTTTTTTTAATAAAAACTCCCAGCAAAGTGAGAATAGAAGGAGCATATCTCAACATAACAAAGGGCATATATGACAAACATCAACTAACATAATATTCAATGGCAAAATCTAAAGCCATTTCCTTTAGGAACAGGAACAAGACAGGGGTGTCCGCTTTCACCACTCTTTTCAACATAGTCCTGGAAGTCCTAGCCACAGCATTCAGACAAGAAGAAAAAATAAAAGGCATCCAAATTGGAAAGGAGAAAGTAAAACTCTCATTATTCATAGATGAAACAATATTGTACATAGAAAACCCTAAAGACTCCAAGAAAAAATATTTGATTTAATAAATGAATTAGGCAGTGTAGAGTATAAAATTAACACCCAGGAATCTATGGCATTTTTATGCACCAATAATAAAATCTCAGAAAGAGAAATTTAAAAAGCAATCCATTTACCATTGCAACAAAAAATTAAGATATTTAGGAATAAACTTAACCAAGGAGGTAAAAGACCTATACTCAGAAAACTGCAGGATACTGAAAAAAGAGACAGAGGAAGATATAAACAAATGGGAGAACATAATATGTTCATGGATTGGTAGAATCAACATCATTAAAATGTCCGTATTACCCAGAACAATCTATAGTTGCAGTGCAATCCCTATTAAAATACAAATGATATATTTCACAGATCTAGAATAAATACTCCAAAATGTTTATATAGAACCAAACAGCTGCAGCAATCTTAAGAAAGAAGAACAACCCTAACTGGTTTGGCTCAGTGGACAGAGTGTCGGCCTGTGAACTCAAGTGTCCCAGGTTCAATTCCAATCAAGGGCATGTATCTTGATTGGGGGTACATCCCCAGTAGGGGGAGTGCAGGAGGCAACTGATTGATGTTTCTAACTCTCATCAATGTTTCTAACTCTCTCTCTCCCTTCCTCTCTATAAAAATCAATAAAATATATTTTAAAAGAAAGAAAGAAGAACAAAGTTGGAGGGATAACAATACCAGATACCAAGTTATATTATAAAACCATTGTCATCAAAACAGCCTGGTACTGGCACATGAACAGGTATATAGATTAATGGAACAGAACAGAGATCCCAGAAATAGACCCAAGCCAGTATGCTCAATTAATATTTGACAAAGAAGGCAAAAGCTTTAATGGAGAAAGATAGTCTCTTCATTAAGTGGTGTTGAGAAAATTGGGACAGGTACACATACAAAGAAAAAATGAAATTAGCCAAAACTGGTTTGGCTCAGTGGATAGAGCGTCGGCCTGTGGACTGAAGGGTCCAGGTTCGACTCCGGCCAAGGCTATGTGCCTTGGTTGTGGGCACATCCCCAGTGGGGGGTGTGCAGGAGGCAGCTGGTTGATGTCTCTCTCTCTCATTGATGTTTCTAGCTCTCTGTCACTCTCCCTTTCTCTCTGTGAAAAATCAATTATATATTTTTTAAAAATGAAACAAGACCACCAACTTACATCATACACAAGAATAAACTCAAAATGGATAAAACATTTAAATGTAAGTCATGAAACCGTAAAAATCTCAGATATCTCTTCTACCGATATGTTTGCTGATACATTACCCAGGGCAAGGGAAACTAAGAAAAAAAATAAACAAATGAAACTACCTCAAAATAATAGCCTCTGCAAAGAAAATGAAGCCATCAACAAAACAAAAAGGAAGTCCGCTGCATGGGAGAGCACATTTGCCATGATACATCTGATAAGGGGTCAATTTCCAAAATATATAAGGAACTCATACAACTTACCAAAGGAGGACAAACATTCCAATTTAAAAAATGGGCAAAGGACATACATAGACACTTCTCCAAAATGGACATATAGATGACCAAGAGACATAGGAAAAAATGCTCAGTCACTGATCATCAGAGAGATGCAAATTAAGAAGACAATGAGGTATCACCTCACACCTGTCAGAATGGCTCCCATCATCAAATCAACAAATGGCAGATGCTGGCGAGGATGTGGGGAAAGGGAACCCTAGTGCACTGCTGGTGGGAATGCAGACTGGTGCAGCCACTGTGGAAAGCAGTATGGTGTTTCTTCAAAAAATTAAAAATGGAACTCCCATCTAACCCAGTGATCCCATTTCTAGGAATATATTCTAAGAAACCTGAAACAACTATCAGAAAGAATGTATGCACCCCTATGTTCACAGCAGCACAATTTACAATGGCTAAAATCTGGAAACAGTCCAAGTGACCATTAGTAGATGAGTGGATAAAAAAAGCTGTGTTACATTTACACCAAGAGATACTATGCTACAGTAAGAAAGGATCTCTTACCCTTTGAGAAAGCATGGATGGACCTGGATATTATTATGCTAAGCAAAATGAGCCAGTCAGAGAAAGATGTGTCACAGGATCTCAATTGGATGTGGGATCAAATGAAGAAAATAAACTGAAAACAAAACTGATTCAGAGACATAGAAGCATGGAACAGACTGACAAATCTCAGAGGGAAGGCAGCAGTGGGGAGGGTGGAAAGATTAACCGGGGAAACCATATAAATATATGCATAGCCCATGGATACTGGTAAAGTCCTGGGCAGGGTGGATGGGGATGGAGGGGGTCACTGGGGGGGGAGGGGGGAGAGGACATCTGTAATACTTTCAACAATAAAGATAATTTTGTAAAAAAAAAAAAAAATATATATATATATAATCTCTCTCTTTTTCTTAATCCTCACCAAGGACATGTTTTTTGTTGATTCTAAAGAGAAAGAAATGGGGAGGGAGGAAGAGGGAGTCAGAGAAGCATTGATGTGAGAGAGATAATTGATCAGTTGCCTTCCATATGCTCTCCAATCGGAGATGGAACCTACCACCTGGGTTTGTGCCCTGACTGGGAATTGAACCCAGGACCCTTTGGTGCACAGAACAGTGCTCTAATCAAGTGAGCCATACCAGCCAGGGCAGGATTCTCTCTTTTTCTTTAACCTTTGCCTTTTTAATTATGATGTGTCTTGATTGGGCTTTTTTTAGTTTCATATTATTTGGGGACTCTGCACTTCCTGAACTTGTGTGTCTTTTTGTGGTTAGGAAAGTTTTCCGTCATTATTTTTTCAAGTAAATTCTCAATTCCTTGTTCTCTCTCTTTCTTTTCAGGTATTCCTATTATGGGGATGTTGGCACATTTCATGTTGCTCCCAAAGTCCCATTAACTATCCTCATTTTTTTTTAAAAAAATTATTTTGCCATTCTAGGTGTTTTCTGCTACTTTGTCTTCTAAGTCAATGATTCAATCCTCTGCTTCATCCAAATTACTGATTATTCCTTCTGGTGTATTCTTTACTTTGGATATTGAATTCAACATTTCTGATCAGATCTTCTTACTGGTTTCTATGTCCTTTTTGTGCTCCTGCAGTCCTCAATAAGTTCCCTGAGCATCCTTATAACCATTCTTTTGGACTCTATCTCTGCTTGCCTCCGTTTCACTGAGCTCTTTTTCTGAAGCCTCTCCTGTTCTTTCTTTTGAGGCACGTTTCTCCCCATTTTGGCTGCCTCTTTCTGTAGGTAGATCTGCTGTGGCTCCTGGTCTTGGTAGTATGTGTCCTGCGGGAACCTGTTGTGTAGTCTACTTGATCACCTGAGCTGAGTGTTTCACCAAAGTCCCTTGTAGGGATTATGTGGGCCCTCCTCTTGTAATTGAGACTTGATTGCTATTGGCCCATTCATGGGTGGTCTCCACCCTCAGCCTGGCTGGATATGAGAATCAACCCTGACCACAGTGTGTGAGCTGCTGGGCAGTGCTGATCACACAGAGCGGTATTCTCCTCGGCCGGGTCCGATGCCTGCCAAGATCTCCCTTCGGATATCCCACTTGCAAAGCTGGCTGGATCCTGCTCTGATACTGTCTGAATCTGGGCACTGGATGTATGGTTCTGGGCCACGTGGGAGGGACTGAGGGACTGTTGGGGAGGGACTGAGGGACTGTTGCTCAGGGCCAGTCAGATGCTGCCTGTGACTGGCCCTGAGCAACCTGTTTGGAGCAACAAAGGGACCTACAGTTTGTGGGTACTTCTGCTGGGGTGCGTGTGGTAGAACCCACCTGTGCAGTAAGGCTGGCTTTTTTAGCACCAGGCCCCGGGACAGGTCAGCAAAAGTCCCAACGCACCCTGAGGTCCGCCTCCACCTGCCTCTGCTTGCCGGCTGCCCGTCAGGCTGAATCGCTGAAGAGCCTCTGGCGCCGCTCCAGTTGGACAAGGCAGGCTCTGTCACCAGGTAGGCGAGTGGCGTTCAAACTCGGTGCCAGTGCTGGGTCTGAGGCCACTCAGCACATGTCCCAGGGTTACCAAGTCCAGCTGCCGCCCTCTGGTGCTCACACACTTTCATGGTGGGGCAGAGTCTAGGCAGTCGGCAGGGTGAGGCCAGCAGAGTTTATCAGCTCCAAAAAGAGCAAGATTTGGCCCCGTGAAGGGAAGGCTCTGTACGGGTCAGGTGTGTGAGGGGACAATGTCTTATTAGATCCATACAATTCAGTCTGTGCCAGTCTGTTCAATCACAGCAGAGGGCAAAGGGAGGGTGGGGCTGGCCGATGGTAGATTTCCTGTGAGGGGAAGGAGCAGGCCAGGCCTGAAGGAAGCTGGCGTGAGTGGCCCCGACCCCAGAGCCACACAGCAAGTCTGTCCTGGTTTCTGCCAGACCTCAGCAGGAGAGGGCAGGAGTCAGGAGGGTGGGCTCCTGGGTCTCCCCTGCAAGGAAGGTCACACCAGTCAGATTCACTAAAAAGTGGGGGGAATGGCCCCCACTTCAAAGCCACACAACTCAGTCACTGATACCCCTTGAGTCTGCTAGGCCTTCTACACCCAGGCCCAGGCCGCTGACTCCTCAGCAGGGCCTCGCTCTTCAGGTTGGTTATCAGGGAGTCAGAGGATGGCACTGCGTTCCCCCAGTCGATGCTGCATGGAGGGGAGTTCTCCACCCGGAAAGGCAGTGCCTTCTGAGTGGGAGATGGACTCAGCACAGCAAGGCTGGCGGCTGTCTCTTCAGCTTCCCTGTAGCCACAAAGCCAGTCTCTCCTCAGGCAACTCTATTCTCTCCACCCTCCCTCCACCAGAGCCCAGGGTGAATGGCGGAGAATGATACTTTGTGTATTGGCCCTTTAAGAGGGTGCCTATGTATCTAGCGGACTCCCATCTCTCCCAGGCGGACAAAATCCCCACTTATTTTCACAGCGAGATGTTATGTGGGTGCCTCTCCCCAGCTCTGGTGCTTTGGCCTGGGGAGCCCAGCTGGTGATTGAAGCTCCATGCTTCACAGGCAGGCCCTTTGCAGCTGAGATTCTACTCATGGCAGGTTTAAAGGCACAGGACAGGCAAGGCTGAGAACAAAAGCTTGTCATCAGTGGAAAGCCCATCTCCATCTTCCAGGAGTGAGATCCCGCCAACATCAAATGGGGTGATGCTGGTGCTGTGTATGTGGTGGAGTCCACTGGTGTCTTCACTGCCAGGGAGAAGGCCGGGTTCATTTGAAGGGCGGAGCCAAGAGAGTCATCGTCTCTGCCCCTTCTGCGGATGCCCCATGTTTGTGATGGGTGTGAACCATGACAAGTATGACAACCCCCCACGATTGTCAGCAATGCCTCCTGCACCACCGACTGCTTGGCCCCCCGGCCAAGGTCATCCATGACAACTTAGGCATCATGAAGGGACTCATGACCACCGTCCATGCCATCATGCCTCCCTGGATGGCCCCTCGGGGAAGCTGTGGTGTGATGGGCGAGGGGCTGCTTCTGCTGGCCCTGCCAAGGCTGTGGGCATGGTCATCCCTGAGCTGAACGGGAAGCTCACAGGTATGGCCTTCCGGGTCCCCACCGGTTGTGGATCTGACCTGCCGCCTGGAGAAAGCTGCCGAATATGTGACATCAAGAAGGGAGTGAAGCCGAAACCGGTTTGGCTCAGTGGATAGAGCGTTGGCTGCGGACTGAAAGGTCCCAGGTTCGATTCCGGTCAAGGGCATGTAACTTGGTTGCGGGCACATCCCCAGTAGGGGGTGTGCAGGAGGCAGCTGATCAATATTTCTCTCTCATTGATGTTTTTAGCTCTCTATCCCTCTCCCTTCCTCTCTGTAAAAAATAAATAAGAATATTAAAAAGAAAAAGAAAGAGGAGGAGGAGGAGGATGAGGAGGAGGAGGAGAAGGAGAAGGAGAAGGAGAAGGAGAAGAAGAAGAAGAAGAAGAAGAAGAAGAAGAAGAAGAAGAAGAAGAAGAAGAAGAAGGGAGTGAAGCAGGCATCAGAGGGCCCCCTCAAGGGCATCCTGGGCTACACTGAGGATCAGGTTGACTCCTGGACTTTTACAGTGACACCCACTCCTCTACCTTTGATGCTGGGGCTGGCATTGCCCTCATTGACCACTTTGTTAAGCTCGTTCCCTGGTCTGACAATGAATTTGGCGACAGCAACAGGGTGGTGGACCGACCATATGGTTCCCATGGCCTCCATGCAGTAAGAACCTCTGGACCACCAGCCCCAGCGAGAGGAAGAGGGGCCCTCAGCTGCTGGGGAGTCCCTGCCCCAGATCGATCCCGACACACAGAATCTCCTGACCACCGTTTCCATCCCAGACCCTCTGAAGAAGGGGAGGGGCATAGGGATCCCTACTCTGCCATGCACCATCAATAAAGTTCACTGTACCCAGCCTAAATAAATAAATAAATAAATAAATAAATAAATAAATTTGAAGATTAGGTAGAAACTCATATATTGCAATTAAATGAATTTCAAAATATGAAAATTCCTTTGTACTTGCATTAAGTTTCAAAAAACTGCTGGAACTGTAGTTCAAGCTCAGAAAATATTCCAATGTGTAAAGCAACTGGATGTGACTTGTGATTGAATGAGCCTTGTCATCGAAATGACTTTACCATACTGTAAGTTTCACCTGTGAACATTGTATTGTCTTGTAATTTTAGGTTGAGTTTATTGGACATTATCAAGTCTGAATCAAAAGCTAATTTCCAAAGCTATTTACTTAGTGTTCATTAATGGTAGGTTGAGGGCAAGTTCTTCTCTGTCAGAAAAATTTCAATCTCAGCCTGAAAAAAATTGCAATAAAAACTTTATCACTGCTAAGCCATTGAACTGCTTTGTGGGAGGGTGAGTTGGACTATTCACACCATCCTTTAGGCATTTTAAATTCAGTACTGACACCACAAACAATCAAAATCTATACAGTATCTATAACATCTGTTGACCTGTCAAGAGCTAAGCTAAACCACTCAACATCATTTGCCTTCTTGCTTAATTGACTATTGATATTGCTTCCAGTGTCCTCCACTATTACAGCAACTCTTCACACCAAACGGCTAATAGTTTTAAACAAATGTGTCTTTTCCCGGACATATTTCTTCAGCTGCTGTAATTAAACATGGTTTGATTAACTCACCATTGGTAAATGGAGTTCCTTGCTTGACTGACAAGTAAACCAGCAGAAAACTTAAAAAAAAAAAAAATTTAAAAAAACTTGTAAGTAAACAACTCCAGTCTGGTTACCTCCTTGAATATTTGGTTTGGTTTGTTTTTCAATGTATTTTTATTGATTTCAGAGAGGAAGAGAGAGATAGAAACATCAATGATGAGAGATAATCATTGATCAGCTGCCTCCTGCTCCCCCTCCTCCTGGGATGGAGCCTTTATGTGCCCCCAACCGGAATTAAGCCCGGACCCTTCCAGGCCCCCTCTAGATGTTTGCATGCCAATTGTCACCTGTGAGCTTCACAAATGCCCCTCGAAGGGCACAGGTGAGTAAGTAAAAGGGTGAGCCTGGCTGGCTTCTGGAAACTGCATTCAGATTTAAAATTACCAAAAGGACAAGATATAACAAGTGCTGCTGAGATGTGGAGAAAAGGGAGCCTTCAGGCACTGTTGGTGGGATTGTAAAGTGGTGCAGCCACTGAGGAAAACAGCAGGAAGGTTTATAAAAAAAAATAGAAATAGAATTACCACATGATCCAGCAAAACCCATTCCTGGGTATTTAGCTGAAGGAAATGGAAACACTGTCTTGAAGCAATATCTGTACCTTGTTTGCATCGCAGCCTATTCACAACAGCCAGGCTAGGGAAACAACCCAGTGTCAGGGCAGGTAAATAGATAAGGAAAATCTACACTAAGAAAAGAGAAGTATGCAAATCAATCGTCACACACCAGCCAATCAGGAGCGAGTATGCAAATTAAACTGACAAAGATGGCCGTGGCCCTGCCCCCCAGCAGCTCCAGGCCTCTGGGCAGCAGGCATGCAGGCGCTGAGGGGTGGGACACCTGCTATGAGGGGGAGGGTGGGGGCAGAGGGAGCTACAGGAGCTGTGCTCGGCCAGGAGCTAAGACTGAGGGCTCCGGGCAGAGCCAAGGCCTGGGTCCCAGGTGCCGGAGGAAAACTGGTGCTGACAGCCAGGGGAAGGAAGGTCTATTGCACAGATCTTTGTGCAACGGGCCTCTAGTATAGTGTATATACAGTGAATTCTTTTCAGCCACAAGAAGGAAATCCCACCCACCGGTTGCAACAACATGGATGGACAGAGAAAGACCAGTCCTGGATGACGCCATTACGAGAGGAAGCTAACAAGCACAAGGAAGCAGAGCAAAGCCCAGTCCCCAGGTGCGGAGCACAGGCTGCTGGTGCCACAGGCAGCAGAGGGGGCTGGGACACGGGTGAAGGTGTCACAGGAAACACGCCCCCAGCTGCTGTGCGGCTGGCTGGGGGGCAGTGTCCCCCACACCGCAGGGCGGCAGGTGTGCCTCCTGGTCAGGCACACACCTAGCTTTCACATTCCATCCCAGGTCAGGGCTTGTACAGAGGCAACTGAGGACTGTTTCTCTCTCACGTTGATCTCTCTCCCCTTCCTCCCTCTCTGAAATAAATAAAAACATAGACTCACGTGAGGATTAATTTTTTTTAAGGGACCCAAATCTCCAGTTATAAAATAGACTAGTTCCGGGAGGTCGTGCAGTCATGTGACCATAGGTGACAATGCTGCATTGTAGACTTGAACCTTGCTAAGAGACTAGGTCTGCAAAGCCCTCAACACAAGCGTTTTCAAGAATGCAGCGGAGTAACCTCCTCCCAGAACTAAACCAGAAAAATAAAAACGAACTCGGGGAACATTCACCCTGAATTATCAAGTGAAGACAAGGAAGGGAGGTGGTGAGAGGGGCTGGCCCTCGCCAGGGACCCCGCCTGGGCCCCAGCCACCTAGCACCCAGCGCAGCCCCGTGGGGACAAAGGACTTTTCTTAAAGGGCCAGAGCGAGGGCTCCTTGCTCGTAGCCACTCCCCCGGGGCTTTGGGAGGGAGAGTGGAGTGGATTGGAGTCTCGGAGGAGAGCCTGGGGTGGGAGGCCCTGGGGAGAGGCAGGGGGAGCAGCTGCCAGGCTCCGGGCGCTCGGTCATCTCTCCCCGACACCATAGCAACCACTCCCCCGGGGCCCCGGCCCCCCACCTCCTCGCCGCAGCCGCAGCCGGGGAAAGGCGATCACCCCTCTCCGGGGACCCAGCTCGCCCCGCCCTCAGGAATCCCGCCGGCCCCTCTCTGGAATCCCGCTCACCCCACCCTGCATTTCCACCCGCTGAGAAGGCGGCGGTGGCGGCCAGGCTCTGGGTCTGAGCAGTCACAGGGCCTGTCCCCACTTTCCCGGAGCCTGGCTGTGCTTCTCCCGCAGGGGATTGCTGACACCCTCCCCTGGCTCCCTCAGGCCCGGGCCGGCCTCCCGGAGGCTCCCCATGGCCCAGGTCAAGGAATACCCCGGGACAGATTCAGACACGTGGCCCTGGGACGGGGGACCACTCCACCATCCTCCCTGCAGGCTGGTGGCACCTCCCACCAGGGAAGAGCCCGAGGCCCCATCCTCCCAGTTCCCCCAAAAGCCCCTTCAGTGACTAACGTGCCAGCAGGCCGGCAGGCAGAGGCAGGTGGAGGCAGTGAGTGCCTTGGGCCACTTGCTGCCTGTCCCGGGCCCCAGGGTCTTAGAAAGCGGCCTCGGCGTGCCTCCTGGCACGTCCCTGCACAGCGCAGCCCGCCCGGCAGAGGCGGCCGCACACTGCGGATTGCTTGAAGCTTCAAACACGTTGCCAAGAGCAAAACGTGGACAACTTCTGGCATTGATTAGCAGCAAAGTGCCTCCCTGGAGGCCCAAAGCTGGCCTACAACGCAGTCCCTTCAGACAACACAAAAGCAGGAGCCAAAGGGAGAGCCCAGGACGCTCTGCACTCCGCTGAGACACACTCAGCTCACCTACCTTTCCTGACGCTCCTTACTTGTTCTTTTACATTGCTTTACGATTATCATTTTCTCTCTTTTTTTCTTTAACATCTCACGTTTCTCTTTCCTTTTCTTACCCTGCTTTTTCCTTCTCTTCTTCTTCTTCTTCTTCTTCTTCTTCTTCTTCTTCTTCTTCTTCTTCTTTTTTACTTATTTTCCTTATCTTTTTTCCTTTTCTTAATTTTTTCTTTCTTCATTTATTTTTTTTGCAGTTTTTCTTTTTCTATTATTTATTTTTGTTTTTCTCTCCCTTCTTTTCTTTTATATTTTTATTTCCTCAACTTTTTCCTTTTAATGTTTTTTGTTTGATTATTCTTGTTCCCATTTCTCTTTCCTAATTCTTTGTGTGTGTGTGTGTGTGTGTGTGTGTGTGGTTGTTATTGTTGTTGGGTTCTTTTGTATGATTTTGTTTCCTTTCTTTTTTTCTTTTGTTCTGTCAGCAGTCATACAACAACCACACTATGTGGTTGGAGTCACAGTCAACCAACCTGAGGAGAGACCCCAGGCCTGAGTGGGACAACAATGATTAAGACTCAGTTACAAAAAGAGGGCCAAATATAAGGTGACCAGACGTCCTGCTTTTGGCGGGACAGTCCCAAATTTTAACAATGTGTCCTGTGTCTCGCGGTGTTTTAAAAAAGTCGATTTTTGGAAAGAACACATGACAAGCTAGGGAATGGCAGGAGAATGGGAAGGGAATATACAGTTTTCGGCGACCATGTGGCTATTTAGCCAGGATATTGTTGTGGGGTCGAACCCTGGGTTCAAAAATAAGACCACCGGAGGCTGATTAATTAATTAAAAAGCAGGCAAGGATTTATTGAACTGGCCGGGACAGCTGGGAGAGCACCACACGCAGGTGGTCTCCACATGACTGCACCGTTTCAGGGGTAGGCAGTCCCTTTTAAAGGTTCAAATCACAGGAATTTTCCTTTGTTCTAAATTCTAAGTCCTAAAGACTAAATTCTAAAGACTGGGGACAGCCCACAGGGTTGGTTCCCAGTCACATCCTGCTGGACATTGGAATGTGGCCCTATCTTGCAATAGCGATAACACAGAAGCAGAGCTCAGCGGTTAGACTCTAAAGGTTATCTTCAGTTTCTATCCCCGAAGCTACTGAGTCAGTGGGAATCATTCTCCTGTGGGCCTGGTCCCAGGCAACGGAAAATTGCCTTAACCTCCAGGTCTTCACCTGGAAGCTGAAGTAAGTACCCAGTGTTTTAATCAGATGCAGGGGCTAGACTTAGCAGGGTTAAAATTCAAATAGCAGTTTTTACTAAAGTATGGTTGCCACTATATTTCAGATATAAATTTTATATTGATTTTGTTAATTTTATAATGTTAAACTTTAATAATAACAAATAATTGTTGAGAACTGATTATCGAGAACTGCTTATCAAAGTTCAAATTGTTGATCAGTTGTTAGAATTCGAACACCATTGTTTGGCTTTAATGAACAATGGCATTTTTTGGGATTGGCAACGATGAAAACATCGTCTCTCAGACGATACACATCGTACTGCGTGCTAGTAAGCTAGTTAAACAAGTGATGTCATTACAAATCAGCTATTGAGATAATTTAGGTAAGTTATTTATTTATTTCATAAATACATAAATTTTCTTGAATTTAGCAGACAGTACTCGTATTATTTATATTTTATAGTGGCGGCAAAAAGTTTTGGAAGTGACACTTATGACTTATGTTACAGCAAATTCAGAGGAAAAATAATACAAATTAGTATTGTTATTATCTAGAAAGAAATATAGGATCAAAATTTAAATAATTTTAAAAATATAGTTACTTTATAACAATCAAATTAATTTAATTTATAAACTAACAATAAAATATGTTCATATAATTATGTACCTACTTATTGTGTTTTTAACCAATATGTATATAATAATTTATAATATCATATAGACCAAATTTTTAATCAAGAACCCCCACCTCCCCCCCAGTCAATGGTGTCCCGTTTACCAATGTTAAAATCTGGTCACCTTACCCAAATAACCTACACACAATTGGGACATTCCTAGAACATCCAACTCAGGAGCTCAAAGAGAGTGCACCACTGGGTCCCATAGGACACACTTTCTGCAAAAGGCTGCCCCATGAAGACACGGAATTGTGGACAAAAGGGACCACATGCTAACCTGACAGGCTCAGGGGAGGCCTGCATGACACTCTTGCAAACTCAGAGACCTAAAGTAACCACAGAGGGTGGTCTGAAATTAAACTTTAAAGGCAGTTATGGTGGGTAGTTACATCCTAGGCCAGTATCTTCACTGACAAAGATCAACTTAGGTCTTTACCGAGCCCATTTGCCTTTGCCTCTAAGATAACATCTGTGAGATGTCTAGGTAACTTGTAACTTCCCTTTTTCTGGAGCCCCTGGGCACAACCGGATGTGGTAGGCGCCAGGACAGAGACCACAAATTCCTTTATTATCATGTTAATTGTTCCTGCATTCATCTAAGTATGTGTCCATCCTTTTACTTTTTATCCAATCCCAGGAGTTTCCCGCCACTTCGCTTTATCCCACCTCCTTAATCTATCACCAATGAGTTTCTTTTTTTTTAAATATATATTTTATTGATTTTTTATAGAGAGGAAGAGAGAGGGATAGAAAGTTAGAAACATCGATGAGAGAGAATCATTGATCAGCTGCCTCTTGCACACCCCCCACCGGGGATGTGCCCACAACCAAGGTACATGCCCTTGCCCAGAATCGAACCCGGGACCCTTCAGTCCGCAGGCCGACGCTCTATCCACTGAGCCAAACCGGTCCCGGCACCAATGAGTTTCATGTAACCCACCTACGTCCCTCCTTTTATTGCAATGTATAAATACAAAGGTAACCCGCCATTCTCCGGAGCATTATCTTAATTCATTGAGGTTCTGCTTCCCGGCATATATCGACAGTTTAGCTCAAATAAACTCACAAAAATTCTTTACAGGTTTCAATGTGGTGTGTTTTTTTACATTAACAGAATCATAGTAGTTGTATTTAATATTCTAATACATAGAAACAAACACAAAGAGACAGTTAAAATGGGGAGACAAAGGGGGGAAAAAAATGAAAGAAAATGAGGAAACTCTAAAAAAAAAAAAAACATTAAAAAAATGGAGGCAAGCAATTTATCAGACACAAAGTTCAAAGTAATGGTTATAAGGATGCTCAAGGAACTTACTGGAAACTGCAAGGAATTAATGGGAACTATACACAACTTAGTGGTAACTACATCAGCATAAAAAAGGACTGGTTTGGCTCAGTGGATAGAGCATCAGCCTACGGACTGAAGAGTCCCGGATTCAATTCCTGTCAAGGGCATCTACCTTGGTTGCAGGCACATCCTCAGTAGGGGGTGTGCAGGAGGCAGCTGATCAATGTTTCTCCCTCATTGATGTTTCTAAATCTCTATCCCTCTTCCTTCCTCTCTGTAAAAAATTAATAAATATATATATTTTAAAAAGGACATAGAATCCATGGAAAGAACCAGTCATAACGGAAAAATAGCATATCTGACATCAAGACTACACTGGAAGGAATTAAAAGTAGGGTGAATGAAGCAGAGAATCAAATCAGCAATTGCAAGACAAGATAGAGTAAAATCACTCAATTAGAGCAGCAAAAAAGAAAAAATGCATACAAAGCATGAGGATAGTTTAAGGAACTTCAGGACAATGTGAAACAGAACAACAGCAGTATGTATCATAAGGGTACCAGGGGGAGAAGAAAGTGATCAAGGGATTAAAGAACCCGTTTGAAGAAATAATGACAGAAAACTTCCCTAATCTGATAAATAAAAGAGTCACACAAGTTCAGATAGCACATAGTCCCAATAAAGATGAATCCTAACAGATCCATACTGAGACACATCAAAATTAAAAGGACAAAGGTTAAATACAAAAAGGGAATCTTAAAGACAGCAAGAGAGAAACAGATAGTTAACTCAAGGAAGTTTCCATAAGACTGTCAGCTAATTTTTCAAACAGAAACACTTCAGACCAGAAGGGATTTGGAGTGAAGTTTTCAAAGTAATGAAAATTAAGGACCTAACGCAAGATTACTCTATCCAATAAGGCTATCATTTAAAATTTGAGGCTAAATAAAAGCTTCCCAGACAAAAAGAATACTAAAGAAGTTCATTACTACCAAACTACCATTGCAAGAAATGAAGAAATGCTAAAGAGACAGATTTAAGAAGAAGAAGAAATAGACAAGACAGGGAAGGGGGTGGGCAGGGAGGAGAGACTTTGAAACTCTTTTTATAAGGCCAGCATTATTCTAATTCCGAATCCAGATAAAGACACTACAAAGAAAGAAAATTATAGGCCAATATCCCTGATGAACATAGATGTTAAATCATCAACAAAATATTAGCAAACCAGATCCAGCAGTACATTGAAAAGATCATACACCATACAGCTACCTATATCTTTTTATCAGAGTGTTTAATCCATTTTCATTTAAGGCTATTATTGATAGGTACTTATTTATTGCCATTTTTATTCTTTATGCCTTTGTTCCTCTCTTCCTTTCTTCTCAGACAAGAAATAGACCAAAGGAGTTTATTGTCACCAAACCAGCACTGCAAGAAATGCTAAAGGGTCTGCTGTAAGAAGAAGAAATACAGCTGAAACCGGTTTGGCTCAGTGGATAGAGTGTTGGCCTGCGGACTGAAAGGTCCCGGGTTCGATTCCGGTCAAGGGCATGTACCTTAGTTGCGGGCATCCCCAGTAGGGGTTGTGCAAGAGGCAGCTGATAAATGATTCTCTCTCATCGATGTTCCTAACTCTCTATCCCTCTCTCTTCCTCTCTGTAAAAAATCAATAAAATATATTTAAAAAAAAAAAAAAAAGGAGAAGAAGAAATACAGAGGAGGCAAAAATCATACAATGGACTAAAGATAGTCTATTCAATAAGTGATGCTATGGAAAAGGACACATACATGCAAAAAAATGAAACTAGACCACCTTCTTCCACAGCACACAAGAACAAACTCAAAATGGATTAAAGACTTAAATGTTAGACTCAAAACCATAAAAATCCTAGAAGAAAATATAGGCAGTAAAATCTCAGACTTTTATCTTAGCAATATTTTTTCTGAAATATCTCCTTGTGTAAGGGAAACAAAAGAAAAAAAAATAAACAAACAGGACTACACCAAACAAAAGAATGATTGCAAAGCAAAAGAAACCATCAACAAATGAGCCGGGACTGGTTTGGCTCAATGGATAGAGCGTCGGCTTGGGGACTGAAGGGTCCCGGGTTCGATTCCGGTCAAGGGCATGTACCTTAGTTGCGGGCAGATCCCCAATAAGGGGTGTGCAAGAGGCAGCTGATCGATGACTCTCTCTCATCGATGTTTCTAACTCTCTATCTCTCTCCCTTCCTCTCTGTACAAAATCAATAAAATATATATTTAAAAACAAAAACAAAAACAAAAAAACAAAAAAACAAAAAACAAATGAAAAGACAACCCACTGAATGGGAGAACATATTTGCCAATGATGCATCTGATAAAGGCTCTCCAAAATTTATAAAAACATAAAACTCAACACCAAAAAAACAAATAATCCAATTTTTAAAAATGGACAACAGACCTGAATAGACACTGCTCCAAAGAAGTCATACAGATTGTAAATAGACATATGGAAAAATGCTCACTGGTCATCAGAGAAATGCAAATGAAAACTACAATATGATGTCACCTCACACCTGTCAGAATGGCTATCATCAATGTAAGTCAACAAACAACAAGTGCTGGCAATAATGTGGAGAAAAGAGAGCCCTAGAGCATTGTTGATGGAAATGCAAATTGGTGTAGCCACTGTGTGTGGAGTTACCTCCAAAAATTAAAAATGGAACTGCCTTATGACCCAGGGATTCCACTTCTGGGAATTCATCCAAAGAAACCTGAAATACTAATTCAAATGAATATATGCACCCATATATCCATTGCAGCATTATTTACAATAGCCAATTTTTGGAAGCAGTTCATGTTTCCATCAGTAGATGAGAGGATAAAAAAAAGCTGTGGTACATTTTACACAATGGAATACTTCCTGCCATAAAAAGAAAGACAATAATTTCACCCTTTTTGACAGTATGGATGGACCTAGAGAACATCTCGCTAAGTGAACTAAGCCAGCCAGAGAAAGACAAGTACCATAGGATTTTACTCCTATGTGGAATTTAATGAGCAAATTGAACTACCAAGCAAAACAGAGACAAAGTTAGAGGGAGCAGGCAGACAGCACAGAGGGCCGGCTCTAGTGAGGGTGGCCAGAGGGAGCACGTGTACAGGGCAGCACCGGGCCAGCTGTGCTGTACACAATGCATTGACTACTGTGTCTGCTGGCTCCGTCCGGGCGGTCAGCTTGGGATGCTGTGAGCAAGTGGCACCGCCTGGGCAGCTGGCCCTACACGACCCATGGGCCTCTGCTCTCCATGGGCCTTCCTCTGTTGTCTCTCTTTGTGCCCTCATCTCCTCTTATGAGGACCTCAGTCAGATTAGAGCCACCTTGCCAGGCTCATTGTAACTTAATTATCTCTCTGAAGGCCCGATCTCCAAATGCACTCACATCCTGAGGTGCTAGGAGTTAGGGCTTCAGCATATGAATCTGGGGGGTCACAGTTCAGTCCATAACATCTCACTGGAAAGTGGGAGTCCATTCTCTTTCAATGGAAAGTAACAGAAACAGCTACTGCCCCATTCATCTTGCCTTCCCATGCATATTCCTTTATCTTTGTTCTTCAAATGTCCAGGCTGGAAAAAACCAGCCGGAGGGGGATGGAATCACTGGGGGTGATGGTGAGATTTTAAATAAGGTGGTCAGAGAAGTCCCGAAGGAGTCAAAAACGAAATCATGTGGACATCTGGGAGAAGACTGGTCCAGGCAGAGAGGGAAGCATGTGCAAAGGCCCTGAGGCAGAACTGTGCCCCAGCATGCCGACAGAACAGCAAAATGTGCACAGGACTGGATCTTGAAAAATGGACCATCCTGAGCAGCCCTGGTAATAAAATAACAACCCCCACCATTACCACCAGGTTATCAACAGCCAACAAAGCTCCTGGGACTCAGCCTCGCCATTCTCCAAGGACCTCAGAGTCCAAAGGTGGGTCTGTCTGACGCCTTGATGCAAGGTCTAAACCCCGGCCAACCACACAGTCTGGAAGTCACCCAAACTCTGCCCACCATCAGGCAAGGCCAGAGCAAGCAGCAGCTGACAAGCTCTCTCCATTCTGAGCAGTTCTCATGCCCAGCCCTGGCGTGATGAAAGTCATTTCTCTCTCCTTGGCTAAGAAATGTGAATGTGCTCAATGGTGGAGAAAACAATCTATATACGTATATAAAATGCCAATGACTGGAACACTGTAACGACCGGATGGACCACCAGGATGACTGGTTGCTATGATGCCCACTATGGCCAACCTCCCTCGACCCCTCCTTCCAGCCAGCTCTGCCCCCAAGCAGCCTGCCTCACACCAATCAGGGGTGGGACTGGGCAGCCAACCACCCATGGCCCTTCCTTCCCCTCCCCACCAGCCACTGACCCCTGATTGGCCCCCCATATCCCTATTGGCCCTCAGCCCCTCCCCATGGCTGGCCCCACCCCCAATCAGCCCTCCCACCCCAATCGGGGGCTGGGCCCGCCAGCCTATCACCAATGGCCCCTCCCCTCCCAGCTGGCCCAGCCCTGATTAGGCCCTGATCTGGGAGGAGCCAGCTGGCCATCCTCCCCCCACCTCCTCCTGATCAGGGCCCGTCCTGCTGGACCCCACCTGTGCATGAATTCATGTACTGAGCCTCTAGTAAATAGATAAAATGATTGGAAGTGGGAGTTTGTTAAGTTGGGACAGGGTTTCGGTTAACATTGGGGGCCTGTGCATTACAGGATGGTTAGCAGCAACGCTGGCCCTGTTTTCAGATGCTAGTAGCACCCTCTTCCCAGTCAACAATGTCTCAGACTTAGCCCAGTGGCCGCTGGGAGGCAAAATGACCACTGTGAGAACCACTGCATTAGAATGCCAGCTGCTCTAGCAAATAAACCCAATGATTTAGTCATTTCATCTCACTTATGATATCATCTCTTTCTAGACCTCAGTTTCTACATCTGTAAAGTGTGTGTTCACAGAACAAGGGCCAATTTTTGTGAATAAAGTTTTATTAGCACACAGCAATGCCCATTCATCTACATATCATTGTGGCTGCTTTTTCGATACAACAGCAAACCTGAGTAGTTGCGACAGGTATCATTTGACATGTAAAGGATAAATATTAACTCTCTGGCCCTTTAAGAAGAAGTTTGCCAAATCCTGCTATGGAATATTACACCATCCTTAAAAGTAGCATGCTAAGTCATGTTTTCCAGTAATAACATGGAAAGATAAACATGATCTATTACTAGGTTGAAAAGAAGTTGCAGGAAAGTATGCATAGTAAAATCCCATTCTGGCAAGATTCACGAGTGATAGCATTTTTTTTTTTAGCATTTTATTTTATTTTTCATTTAAATTCTTTATTGTTTAAAGAATTACATATAATATTACGTAAGTCTCTTTTTTCCCCCCATTGACCTCTCCCTGGCCACTCCCACCCCCCAGCACATGCCCTCACCCACCTACTGTCTCCGTCCACTGGTTATGCTCATATGCATGCATACAAGCCCTTTGGTTGATCTCTTAGCCCCTCCCACCCCCTCTCCCCTGCTTTCCCTCTGAGGTTGGACAGCCTGTTTGATGCTTCTCTGTCTCTGTATCTATTTTTGTTCATCAGTTTATGATGTTCTTTATATTCCAAAACAAGTGAGATCATGTGATAGCTATCTTTCTCCAACTGGCTTATTTCGCTTAGCATAATGCTCTCCAGGTCCACCCATGCTGTTGTAAATGGTAAGAATTCCTTCTTTTTTACAGCAGCATAGTATTTCATTGTGTAGATGTACCAGTTTTTTTTTTAAATAAATTTTTATTGTTCATATTATTACAAATGTTCTTTCCCCCCCCTCAATTGCTCCCCTCCACCAGGTTCCCACCCCACCCTCTGCCCTTTCCCCACTCCCCATTGTCCTCATCCATAGGTGCACAGTTTATGTTCAGTCTCTTCCCACATCCCCCTCTCCCCTTTTCCCCAAGAATCGTCAGTTCACTCCCCTTCCATACCTCTGATTCTATTATATTCAACAGTTAATATTGTTCATCAGATTTTTTTTTAATTTCCTTGGTTTTTAGATTCACTTGTTGACAGTTACGTATTTGTTGTTCATAATTTTTATCTTTATTTACTTTCTCTTCTGAAAGAACCCCCTTCAGCAATTCATATAATTCTGGTTTGGTATTGATGAACTCCTTTAGCTTTTTTTTTTTATTAGTGAAGCTCTTTATCTGGCCTTCGATTCTGAGTGATAGCTTTGCTGGATAGATTATCTTTGGCTGTAGGTTCTTACTATTCACCACCCTGAATATTTCTTGCCATTCCCGTCTGGCCTGCATGGTTTCTGTTGAGAAATCAGCTGACAGTCATATAGGTGCTCCTTTATAGGTAACTACCTGCTTTGCTCTTGCTGCTTTTAATATTCTCTCTTTGTCTTTTGCTCTTGGAATTTTAATTATGATTTGTCTTGGTGTGGTCCTCTTTGGATTCCTTTTGTTTGGAGTTCTGTGCACTTCCTGGACTTGTAAGTCTAATTCTTTCACCAGGTGGGGGAAGTTTTCTGTCACTATTTCTTTCAGTATGTTTTTGATATCTTGCTCTCTCTCATCTTCTGGGACCCCCATAATTCTGATGTTGGTTCGCTTGAAGATGTCCCAGAGGTTTCTTACATTATCTTCAATTTTCTGTATTCTCTTGCCTTCTAGCTTCTGCGGAAGAGTGTCTCCTGGCTCTTTATGTTCCAAATCTTTGACTTGATTCTTGCGATCTTCTATTCTGTTTTTAGGACTCTGTATAATATTTTTTATTTCAGACAATGTATTCTTTATTTCTTGTTGATCCCTTATCAGTTCTTGTTGATTCCTTATTAATTCTAGTTGATCCCTTTTCATATCCTCATAGGTCTTATTGATCTTTTCTAGGAAATTCTTGAAAAACCTTATAAGCGTAGATTTGAACTCTATATCCAGTCGCTTTTTGTCCCCCATTTCTTTCGTTTGTGATCTATTTCGTTGTCACATTTTCGCAGCTACAGATGGGGCGGAGTTTCAGGGTGGAGCCTACAGCCTTGGCTTCCGTCAGCCCGCCCTATGCGGCTCCTGGGTCTCAGGGTCCTTCAGTACTCCTTGTAAGCGCCTCTGAGAGAAAGGTGCCCTCGATTTTCGCCTGCTACCAAACAGTCTAGGCTTTCCCCCAACGAGCCCGGTATTGGGGTTCAGTTCAGTTGGAAGTGGAGTTGGAGGTGGCGTTCAGAGCAGTCTGGAACCCCAGTCTCCTTCCCGCCAGGGCAATCCCGTGGCACAGCCAACCGTCCCTTCTCTGCGCGCAATGTGCGCACCTCCGGAACCTCCTTTCACCGCTCCCCCAGGGTTCCACCTTACAGCCCAGCTCCCTATGGATGAGCCTGGGTCCCCGGGTTCTGGCCTAGAACTGGGGTTCAGAGCAGTCGGAACTGGGGTCCTGCACAGTCAGAGCTTTTATCTCCTTCCTGCTAGGGAACGCCAGCCAGGCACTCAGCCGCCCTCCTCTCCAGCTCCGTCCTCTCCGCGTGCTGCGTGTCTCCATACCTTAGGCTTTTACAGCTCCTCCGCGCTTCCTTCTGGTTTTCTCCTTGTATTTTATTGAAATTGTTGTGTGCGGCTGCTGCTAGGTGTTTACCTGGACAACCATCTAGGATTCTCCCTGTACCAGTTTTTTAATCCACTCATCTGCTAATGGGCACTTGGGCTGTTTCCAAATCTTAGCTGTTGTAAATTATGCTGCTATGAACATAGGGGTGCATATACACTTTCTGATTCTGATTTCTTGGAATACAATCCTGGAAGTGGGATAATTGAGTCAGTATGGGTGATATTATTGATTTATTTGAGTATAGATAGAGAACATAAGAAAGTGCATATACAGGTATGTATGTGTGTTGTTTGTTGCATTCTGGGAGGATACGTACAGGTTCATAGTGCTTGGGATCACTGTAGGGGACTTCCACATCCCAGATTTTTATGGGTTTTTCCCCCCCCAATATGAATTATTTTTTTCAATTCAGCAACTTTTAAAATTCTTAAATTGTGGTAAGATGCATATGACATAAAATTGACCATCTTAACCAGTTTTAAAAATATTTTTTATTGATTTTAAAGAGAGAGGAAGGGAGAGGGAGAGAGAAACATCAATCAGCTGCCTCCTGCACACCCTCCACTGGGGATGGAGCCCAAAACCCAGGCATGTGCTCTGAGTGAGTCTTGAAGACTTGAACCATTTGGTGCATGGGACAGTGCTCAGCCAGCTGCCCACACTGGCCAGGGCACAGGGGACCCTGTTTGAGTGCCCGGTTCAGTGGCATTAAGTATACACAATGCTGAGCAACCTTCCTCCACCACCAGAAGGTTTTCCATTTTGCAAAACTGAAACCCTATCCCCATTAAGCACTAACTCCTCCACCCTCTCCTGCAGCCCCTCACACCCACTACGTTCTTTTTTTAAATTAAATTTATTGGGGTGACATTGGTTAATAGGATCATATGGGCTTTAAGCATATATTTCTATGATACAAAATCTGTATATTGCACTGTGTGCCCACAACCAAAGCTGAATCCCACATCTGAGTGAAATATATGGTTCTTAGCTTTTTCTGACTGGCTTATTTCACTTAGCATACTGTCCTCAAGGTCATCCATGTTTTTGCAAATGGTAGTATTTTGTCTTTTCTTATGGATGAGTAGTATTCCGTTGTGTATATGGACCACATCTTTATCCAGTCCTCTACTGAAGGAGACTTTGTGTGTCTCCATGTTTGTCCACCATGAATAATGCTGCAATGAACATAAGGGTGCATATATCTTTGAGAATATATGTTTTTGAGTGTGTGTGTGTGTGTGTGTGTGTGTGTGTGTGTGTGTTTTAGTATATACCCAGGAGAGGGATTGCTGGGTCATATGGTGACTCTAGTTTTGATTTTTTGAGGAATTGCCAGACTATTTTCCATAGTGGCTGTCCCAGTCTACACTCCCACCAACAGTGAATGAGGGCTCCCTCTTCTCCACAAGCTTCCCAACGCTTGTTCGTGCTTGTATGTTGACAGTGGCCATTCTAACAGATGTGAGGCGGTATCTCATTGTAGTTTCGATGTGTATTTCCTAATTGCGCGTGAAGTTGAACATCTCTTTATATATCTGGTGGCCGTTTGTATGTCTTCTTGGGAGAGGTGTCTGTCAAGGACCTCTGCCCTTTTTTAAATTGGGTTGTTTGTTTGTTTGTTTGGTGTTGAGCTTTATGAGTTCTTTATATTATTGGATATTAAATCTTGGAGCTATTGTTTTGCCATTACCATCTCCCATTCGATCAGCTACCTCTTGGTTTTGTTTCCTTGTCGGCTTCTTTTGCTGTGCAGATGTTTAGTTTGCTATAGTCCCATACATTTGCTTTTGCCTCTTCTTCCCTTGTCTTTGGGGTCGAGTTCATAAAATGTTTTCTGTGACCAAGATCCACAAGTTTAGCGCCTGCTTATTTCTATGTGATTTATTATTTTGGATCTTACATTTAGGACTTTGATGCATTTTGAATTAATTGTTGTACATGTAATCCAGTTTCATTTTTTTTTGCATGTGGCTTTCTAATTTTCCCAGTCCATTTAATGAAGAAGCTTTCTTTTCTCCATGATGTTTCTGGCTCCTTTGACAAAAAATAACCTGCCATATACATGTGGTTTTATTTCTGGGCTCTCAGTTTTGTTTTACTGGTCTGCGTGTCTGTTTTTCTGGCAATACCATGATGTTGTTTTTAAATATATATATATTTTATTGTTTTTTTCAGAAAGGAAGAGAAACAGTCTATATTACATTATATAAAATGTAAATATCTGTCTTTTCTGATGGTTTTAGGCTCTACAGCAGTGGTTCTCAAGCTGTGGGTCGCGACTAAGACTATCAGAAAAGACAGATATTTACATTATGATTCATAACAGTAGCAAAATTACAGTTATGAAGTACCAACAAAAATAATTTTATGGTTGGGGGTCACCACAACATGAGGAACTGTATTAAAGGGTCACAGCATTAGAAAGGTTGAGAACCACCAAGTTAGGGCCATGCTATTCTGATTATTGTAGTTCTGTAGTGTAATTTGAAGTCAGCGTGATATTTACAGCTTCATTCTTTTTTCTCAGAATTGCTCTGGCTACTAAGTGTCCTTTGTGGTTCCATACAAATCTGATTTTTTTTGTTCTATTTATTTTTGAAATGACATTAAGATTTTGATGGGGGATGGCATTAAATCTGTGTATTGCTTTGGGTAATATGTCTTCCCATCAATGAACACGGAATATTTTTCCATTTTGCTGTATCTTTTTCAATATTTTTAAATAATGCTCTTCAATTTTTGGTATATGGCTCTTTCACACCCTTTGTTAAGTTTATTCCTGGGCATTTTATTCTTTTGGTTGTAATTACAAAGGGAATTTTTTTTTTTTTTTTCTAAGCATTTCTGTACACCACATCCCCTAGGGGGCCTCAGCTTCCTCACCTACAAAACGGGACCAGTGCGACCTGCCTCCTGGAGGGCTGTGAAGATTAAATGAGTTGAAATAAGCCCCATAGAAAGTGTTCAGAGAGTGAAGACCCCACTTTTATGATCCACAGCCAGATCTGTAACCAGAGCCACTTTGGGTGCATCTGACAGTTGGAAGTATGAGAAAACAATACTGCGCTTCTGTGGGCATCTTTTATGGGAACGCTGGCTTCTATAAAGATGTGGTTTCCCCACTAACCGGTTTGGCTCAGTGGATAGAGCATCGGCCTCCAGACTGAAGGGTCCCAGGTTCAATTCCATGTACCTTGGTTGCAGGCACATCCCCAGTGGCGGGGGGGGGGGGGACGTGCAGGAGGCAGCTGATCGATGTTTCTCTCTCAGCGATGTTTCTGGTTCTCTATCCCTCTCCCTTCCTCTCTGTGTAAAAATCAACAAAATATACATATATATATATTTTTTTTTTTTTTTTTTTTTTTTAAAGATGTAGTTTTCCTTGTTGAAGCCCCTGAGTTCCCTTGTGGTGTCCCTGGGAATTCCACAGCAGGGGGAGGAGTAGTTCTAGAGCAGGGAATGGGCAGGAGGGGGCGTCCCCCAGCCTCGTGCTTCTACCTGAGCTTGGGAAACCGGCCCCCGGTCTCAGGGACACATTTTATCTGGCAACACTGAGCTAATTGCCGCTATTAGCAAATAAAAACACATTTTATCTGGCAACACTGAGCTAATTGCCGCTATTAGCAAATAAAAACACATTTTATCTGGCAACACTGAATCTTAGGTGGACTGGGGGACTCTCTTGACAGAATAAATACATAACATCTCCTACATGTTTATAAGTCTATGTTTTGTAATGTGGGCAGCTGTAATTTTTGTTTTTTGAAATGCAAATGGATTAAAGGCATTAACGAACTAAGGGTTTTGCCTACACACACACACACACACACACACACACACAAATGAACACACACGCATACACACACACACACACGCATACACACACAAACACACACACACACACACACACACACACACACACACGAGTTATGCAGCTGAAAGGAGACCAGAACACTGTTCCAACGAAGGGAACTGCAGTGGGAAGCCGCGGAGCTGGACAGCTGCTTCAGAAGAAGCTGCGCGAAGGCCTGGCTGCGGCCTGTGGGGCCAATCCTGTTCCTGCCCTTCGCCTGCGTGGTCCCATCTAAATCCGTGAGCTGGGAATATTACCAAACAGGAGCTGCAGCGCGGACAGATGGGATTCTGCCACACAGGGCTCACAGCAAGTGATTGGCAGGATGAGGTCACCCTGAGCCCTGCACTCTTAGCTCCCACAGACCCTGTAACCTCCATTCTCCACTTAGGAATATTAAGACTTAGAGGCAAGCTTTCTGATGTTATGAAGGGACCCTAACACAGGAGAGACTACTACACACCAATGGCTAAAATTGGAAGGTGACAGTATTAAGTGCTGACAAAAGTGTAGCTAGTGTGAAAGTAAAATGGTGCATTTTTCAAACCATTTGGAAGACAGTTTACCATGAAGCCCAGCGTCAGAGACAGCTAGAGCACTGCTCAGGCCCACTGCTCTGAGTCACGCTGAGTCCATGTATTCTAAATTCTTCCCAACTATGCCAGAGTAGGTTCCTTCTTAAATCCTGATTATACACTAACTGTTAGAAACTTTGTCCAAGCCCCTCTTTTATCCTCTGCTCACTGGTTACAGGTGTTGGGTCTGAACCCCTCTGCCTGGGGCTGGACCTCCTAGGACACCGGGTCTCAGACGGAGAAGCCAGGAGAAGTTGTAGGTGGAAAAGAATGAGTCTTCAGTGCAGAAACCAGTGGTTATAAGTCATCAGACAAAACAATCCTCCCAGCAAAGCCCATACAGGCAACCGTACACCGCTGGTCAGTATTATCCTTCCCATACGGTAGTAGCAGACTCTGTACCCACAGCCATTCTCTGAGCAGCCGCACGCTGCCTCCAGACCGAGAGCTTTACGTCGCAATCGTGCCTGAGCTCTCCCTTAGCACTACAGCCTCCGGAGCCTCTCCAGCCTCTGGCTCCGCAGCCTCTCCCGTCTCCCCTGCCCAGCACACACCGCTGGCCTCTGCAACCTCACATAGTGACCACCTCTGAGCTTCCCTCGCAGCACACTGGCTGGTTAACGCGGCAGCTATATCCGAGCTCTCTATGAGCTCTTGGCCTTACATGGTAGCAGTGCCAGCTCTCAGCTCCGTCTCAGCTCTCTTGCCTTTTCTCTCCTCGCTAGCTTACTAGCTGGTCAGTACAGAAGAGGCCTCCAGCCAACAATGCCCTCCATCATTTGGCTAGAGGAAGGCACATGACATCGCTGTGGCCTTGCAGCTGTGTTCAGAGTGGCCTTGGACATTCCGGAATACTATCAACAAGGCCTCCACACTAATTAGCCTTCACTATCCGGGCACCCTGGCCTGGGTCCCACACCCAGCAATGCCATTCCTAGGTGTTTTCCCAAAAGAAATTAAAACATATATTCCCACAGAAAACTCCTCACACAATGTTTATAGTGGCATTATTCACCATTGCCAACAACTAGATATAAGCTGAGTGGCGTTCAATGGGTGAATGGATGAACAAACAGGTATAGCCTGTGCGGTGGAACACTCCTCAGCGGGGAGGAGGACTCACCGATGCACACAGCAACGTGGACAACTCTCAAATGCCTCGTGCTGGGTGGAAAAAGTCAGACTGAAGGGGGGCTACACTTCCACTTACGTGACATTCTGGACAAGACAAAGGTAAAGGGACAGAGAAAAAGCCAGGGTTTCAGGAGTAAGAGATGCTTACAAAAGGGCAGGAGGGAAATTGGGGGTAGGCAATGGAATTGTTATATATCTTGATGGTGGTGGTGAATACATGACTGTATGGATTAGTCAGAGCTCATAGAATTGTATGCTAATGGATCGAATTGTACTATATACAAATCACATCTCATTGTTTAAACTCTGAAAGAAGGGGGAAGCCTATACTGAGAGAATGTAACCCTACTGCAAACCTTCCTCTCCAATCTTACATGAAATGGGAAGGGAGGTGATACACAAACCCAGGGAGTGAGCTTTACCCTGAAATAAGATGACACAGAGCAGAGGCTGCTGACAGGCGACCTCAGCTGCAACTATTTATGATCTAGACTCTTTAGAGCAAGAGTTTCCAATTATAGGACAACTAGTGACCAGTGCACAAATTTGTGTACATTGAAAGGAAATTAATTAGAAGAAATATTTCAATATCGCTATTCACCCTTTCTCTATAATAGAAGTGTCAACCAAATTCATGATCAACAGTGACAGATTGATTCGCCGAAACTGGTTTGGCTCTGTGGATAGAGCGTCAGCCTGCGGACTGAAAGGTCCCGGGTTCGATTCCGGGCAAGGGCATGTACCTTGGTTGCGGGCACATCCCCAGTGGGGGCCATACAAGAGGCAGCTGTTTGATGACTCTCTCTCATTGATGTTTCTAACTCTCTATCTCTCTCCCCCTTCCTCTCTGTACAAAATCAATAAAATATATATTTAAAAAAACAAAACAAAACAAAACAAAAAAATACAATGACAGATTGAAACACATGTGTGAGATTGGAGCCAGTAAGAGCTTTATATGTATAGTGTATGTGCGAGTCAACTTAGCCTTTTATAGAAATAGAATAAAAACTTGCTTAATTAGACCTGCTTTCTGATATAGCTAAACCTTTTCCAGCCCAGTGAAGCATCCCAACTTCTTTTTCAGGTAATTGTCAGCAACGCAGCAGTAAATACCAACACGAAGCAGATTATTATTGTAGATCACACAGGGAGAACAAAGGGTAAAAAATTTAACTGCAGCAGTGCTTGACTATATTCTGTGCATTGAGAAAACCTAAAATCATTTTTAAGGTCCACCATTTCTAACTTCTTTTCAGTTGGGTCAAGTTTCTAAGCTTTCTAAATCTCCGTTTTCTGGCTAATGAAAAGAAAATGGAATTCCACCAAGTCTCCTATCTACCTACTCCAGGACTTCTGTGAGGATCAAATGAGATGAGGCATGGGAAAACACTTCACGGACATTTAGTTAAAGTGTGAAATGTTTGCACCTGGCTCTAAAGCAAATCGTGTTCTTGGGCTGAAGAAACTGCAGGAGACTAGTCGTCACTAAGTAGAGGAAGCTGGGCATTGCTACATGATGTCATTACCTGGATTGTTGAACACTTAGCATATTAGCCTTTTATATAGATAGATATGCATCTCTGCCAGCAGAGGTAATCAACTTTTTATTTATTGTTTTATGTTTTGTGTGTTTTTTTTCAAGCAGTTGAGCACAAATATTTTAATTATTTAAAATGAAATTTTCTCTAAGAGTTAACTACAGACCAAAGCTTGTTTTTATAAGATGTCACACTCATCACCCTTTTAAGAGACAGCCTATATAATAAAAGACTAATATGCAAATTGTGCCCTCAGGATTTGGACCACTCACTATGATATGCACTGACCACAAGGGGGCAGCATGGAACAAAGTAAGGCCCTGGCTGGCATCTGACAGTCTGGGGAAGGAAGGCCCTGATTGGCCCTGATCACTGGCTAGGTCTAGGAATCCTATCTGTGCACAAATTTCATGCATTGGATCTCTATTCCTATATAATAAAATCCTAATATGTTAAATGTCCAGTCGTCTGGTTGACAGTTCAACCAATCAAAGCATAATATGCTAATGATATGCTAAGGCCACTCAATCACTCACTATGACGTGCACTGACCACCAGGGAGCAGATGCTCCGACCGTTAGGTTAGCTTGCTGCTGGGGTCTAGCCAATTGGGACTGAGTCATATGGGCTGGACATGCCCTGAAGCCCTCCTGTGGTCCTTCCCCAGCTGGCCAACTTCTTATATCTCTCCCAAGCCCCAATGGTGCACCAGTGGGATCTCTCAGCCTAACCTGTGCCCTCTCATAATCCAGCACTCCTCAGGGGATGTTGGAGAGCTGGTTCTGGCCCAATCCCGAAGGCCAGGCTGAGGGACCCTACTGGTGCATAAATTCGTGTGCACTGGGCCTCTAGCAACATTATAAAAGGATATCAACAGAAGCTACCTAAGCTTTTTAGCTATGGGTTAAGATAAAGTTAAGGGTATTTTCAATGTGGAAATCCAAAGACAATCAGAATGAAACAAATTTGACAGGTCCTACAAGTCTTGGTAAAAGAACCAGAGTGGAAGCCCAGGCTGGTGAGTAGTGGGAGAAGGCAAGAAAACATGGTTCAAACAAATGGCACAAGGCAACTGGTGCCTAGGTAATCCCTATTTTTTGGCGTAGGTAACTCTAATACTAGTCCTGTTGTTACCAAATCAATGCAGATCCTATCAAGTTAAAAAGAAGTTCCTTACCCTCGCCGGTTTTTCTCGGTGGGTAGAGCATTGGCCCATGGACCAAAGGGTTGAAGGCTCAATTCTCAGTCAAGGACACGTCCCACAGATGCAGGTTCCATCCCCAACCACCGTCAGGGAGCATGCGGGAGGCAACCAATCCATGTGTCTGTCACGTCCATGCTTTTCTCTCTCTCCTCTCTCCCTTCCACTCTCTCTAAAAATCAATGGAATCATGTCAACCAATGTCACCCAATAAATTTAATTTTTTAAAAATCAATGGAAAAATATACTGGGGTGAGGGTTTAAAAAATAAAAATTTAAAAAAAAGTTTTTAAAAGAATTGCCTCATCAATTTGTTGGGTGTAGGTATTAATCCATGTTCTTCCACACCAAACCAGATCAGTTCTGGCCAGAAAGTTCACCAGGCCTGAATGGTACTGTGGGTAGAATGTCAGAGGCCAGGCACACCCCAGTGATGCTCTGGTGACTGGGATACCAGGTGGGGGGAGAGTGGGCCTTACTACCTACTCGAATTTTTGGCCTTGAAGAAGCAATGCCGGTAGAAGCCAGAGAGACGGAGCATTGAGGAACTGCTGAAGTGCAGCGTTTGTAACTCTTTGATATCACACCTCTCCTCATCTCGCTTCTTTGAGGAGGAAAAACCATTAATGATAGATTCCAAAAGGTCTTCTAGGCATCCGTGCTCCACTTGTAAAGGTCTGAGACCCTCACCTCTTGCAATCTCTTCACACTGTTTCCGCCTGCACTCTGTGCTTCACATCCGGGATCACAAAGGGCTCAGGCACCCACCCCGTTCCCTTGCTCTTAAAACACACTGTTGAGCATGTCGTAATCTCCCGTGGTAAAGGCAAGTTTCTCCGTGGTTGGATACCGTCTATGAGCAGCAGAATCTGTGACCCTCCGAGGGTGAGCAGGCCACAGCACCCCGGGGTGGGGGTGATCTCTGATGTGCCCGTCACCAGAAGGTCCTGTGCATCTCTTCGGGGAGGTACTTGCAGGTGGAACGAGATGGCGAGGACCAGCCGGGCAGGAGCAAAGGCAGCCACACTAATTGGCGAGGGCCGAGCGGGGCTTGTGGGCCAGAGGAGCAGGCGGCGGCTGGCACTGCCACCCCGGGCCGCGCGGCTCCAGACGTAGTCCTGTCAGATTTCTCAGCACCTTTATGTTTGTCGTTTTGTTTTACATGTTTTACAATAACTGCTGGGAAGCTTTCCTTCAATTTTAGAAAATATTTGAAATCATGGACCAATTAAACTTGCAGAATTTCACACATTTTCTGATTTTTACCACAATTCCAACTACAATAAGGTGCTAATCAAAGACATGCTGTCACTCTGGTGGTTGCTGCCGCCGCTCTCCTGGGTGGGAGATGACAGCCCATTATTCCTGAAATCCACTCTCTGGGCTCCTGGAACTGTATTTTCATGTTCTTGGTTCTTGGTTCCGAGATGTTTATATCCTTTCTCAATTTCTATTTATGTTTGTCTTTTTCTTCTCAATGTGAGGAAATTCTTTATACAGGGTGTCCCAAAAATGTATACACACTTTATTATTTTTTAAATATACTTTATTAATTTTTTATAGAGAGGAAGGGAGAGGGGTAGAAAGTTAGAAACATCGATGAGAGAGAAACATCGACCAGCTGCCTCCTGCACACCTCCTACTGGGAATGTGCCCACAACCAAGGTACATGCCCCTGACTGGAATCGAACCTGGGATCTTCAGTCTGCAGGCCGACGCTCTATCCACTGAGCCACACCGGTTAGGGCTGTATATATATGCTTTAAATGACTATAAATCAGTGTTTATGAAGGTACAGTTAATTCTCAAAATGTAAGAGAATTTACAGAAATGAATGCTTTTTTTGTCAATGCCCGTTTTCAAACTGATGGCCGTTCTGGTCTAGTCACTGCTGATAACACAAAGAATTGTAAACATCAGGAATAATTTCATTTGGTATTTATAGGCCATCAATTCATCGACTATTTCCCATTTTGTATTGTAATCTCTTATGTATCGCCATTAAAAAAAAAAAAGTCTAGTGGCACTTTAGAATAAACTGTCTTTGTTCAAAGTTTAGTCTGGCTTCACCCATTATTTTATATCAGTTAAACCTGAAAGAAAAAAAAAGATAGAGAGAGAAAATTAAGTGAGTTATCAGCAGTTAAAGTGTGTATACATTTTGGGGGACACCCTATATATGAATGTATTAACCCTTCTCAGACAAAACATGGGACAGTGCATGGGCCAGTGCTCAATCCACTGAGCCACACCGGCCAGGCAGAATTTCCTTCCTTCTCATAATGAACAATATTCCCTCGTATGGATGGACAACACTGCATTTATTCATTCATGTGTTAATGGACACTGGGTGGTTTTCACCTTTTGGCTACTATGACTAGTGCTGCTATGAACATGAGTGTGCAAATCTGTGTCCAAGTCCCTGATTTTATCAATGATGAGAGAAAAACCCTTGATTGGATGCCTCCTGCACGCCCCACACTGGGGATCGAGCCCACAACCCAGGCATGTGCCCTGGCCGGGAATCGAACCATGACCTCCTAGTTCATAGGTCAGTGCTCAACCACTGAGCTATGCGGCTGGGCTACAAGGCCATTTTTACAACTAAGGGTTGCAAACATTTTACAAAAGAAAACAGAAAAAGCAAAAACAAAACAAAAAGACAAACAAAAACGAAGACAGGAAACCTGGAAGCCATGAATAAATGCAGTGTTGTCCATCCATACGAGGGAATATCATTCGATTATGAAAAGGAAGGAAATTCTGCCTGGCCAGTGTGGCTCAGTGGATTGAGCACTGGCCCATGCACTGTCCCATGTTTTGTCTGAGAAGGGTTAATACATTCATATATAGGGTGTCCCCCAAAACGTACACACACTTTAACTGCTGATAACTCACTTAATTTTCTCTCTTTTTTTTTCAGGTCTAACTGATATAAAATAATGGGTGAAGCCAGACTAAACTAAACTATTGGTTTTGTTTATAAATATTATTTCCCTAAAATTTTTATTAGTTATTTCTGTCTTTTCAATCATGGCTTCCAGATTTCCTGTCTTTATTTTTATTTTATTTTATTTGTTTTGTTTTGTTTTTGCTTTTTCTGTTTTCTTTTTTTAAATGTTTGCAATCCTTAGTTGTAAAAATGGCCTTGCAGCCCAGCCGCATGGCTCAGTGGTTGAGCATTGACCTATGAACTAGGAGGTCATGGTTCGATTCCTGGTCAGGGCACATGCCTGGGTTGTGGGCTCGATCCCCAGTGTGGAGCATGCAAGAGGCAGCCAATCAATGGTTTTCTCTCATCATTAATGTTTTTATCTCTCTCTCTCTCTGTCCCTTCCTCTCTAAAATCAATAAAAATATTTTTTAAAAATAGCCTTGTAAATTCCTTCATTATTTTTATTAGTTTTGTTTTGTTTGCATTTTATCTTTAGTCCATCTGGAGTTTATTTTATTTTTTTCTTCAACACAGATATATTCCATTCAGCTGCGCCTCTATGAACAGCGGAAAAAGTAAGGGCAACCTTAATGGCTTCCTGTGCCCACACCCATGCCCCTCACTGCTCAGGCGCGGCCTGGCCGCTAGGTGGTGGGTGTTCCATCCCTGGTTTTCTGTTTTTGACCTATCATCTTAACTTAGCCAGGGAAGCCCTGGGAAAGCACTGCCCTCCAGTGGCCACTAGCAACTACAACTGATGACAAAGACATCTCTGAAAGCTGAAAAAATCTGTCTGGGTTTAAAATTCTCCAGTATATTCCCATAAGGATTGAAATAAGGAACTTGAACACATATTTGCACACCTACGTTCATAGCAACACTAGTCATAGTAGCGAAAAGGTGAAAACCACCCAGTGTCCATCAACACATGAATGAATAAATGCCACCCAGTTGTCCATCCATACGAGGGAATATTGTTCAATTATGAAAAGGAGGGAAATTCTGCCTGGCCAGTGTGGCTCAGTGGATTGAGCACTGTCCCATGCACCAAGAGGTCCCCAATGCAATTCCCGGTCAGGCCACAGGCCTAGGTTGCAGGTTAGATCCCCAGTAGGTGGTGTGCAGGAAGCAGCCAATCAATGTTTCTATACCTCTCCCTCTCCCTTCCTCTCTCTTTAAAAATCAGTAAAAACACATTTTTTTAAGGATGGAAATTCTAACACTTGCTTCAATGGGGATAAACATTAGGGGTATTTTTCTCAGTGCTGGGGATTGAACCTGCAACCCAGGTAGATGCCCTTGACTGGGAATAGAACCTGCAACCATACAGTGCATGAGCTAATGCTCTACCCACTGAGCACCACCGGCCAGCACAAAGGTTCACCAATCTTGTTTAACTTTTCAAAGAACCAGCTCTTGGTTTCATTAATCTTTTGTTTTGTTTTTACGTCATTTATTTCTGCTCTGATCTTTATTATTTCCTTCCTTCTACTTACTCCGAGCTTTTATTGTTCTTTTTCTAATTCCTTTAGATGTAGGGATAGAGTGTTTATTCAGACTTTTCTTGCTTTTTGAATTAGTCCTGTAATACTATGTACTTTCCTCTCAGGACTGCTTTCACTGTGTCCCATAACTTTTGGTCATTGTGTGCCTATTTTCACTTGTTTCCAAGTAACTGTTTATTTCTTCCTTGAGCTCATTGGTAACTCACTCATTGTTTAATATCATGCTATTTAGCATACAGGTGTTTGAATATTTTTTGACTTTTTTTATTGTGATTAATTTCTATTTTCATGCCATTGTGATCCGAGAAGATCCTTGATATGAGTTCAATCTTCTTGAATTTATTAAGACTTATTTTGTGTTCTAACATGTGGTCTATCTTTTAGCATGTTCCATGTGCATTTGGAAAGATTGTATACTCTGCTGTGTTGGGATGAAATGTCCTGTAAATGTTCGTTAAATCCATCATTTCCAGTGTGCCATTTAAGGTCGCTGTTTCCTTGTTGCCCTTTTGCCTGTCTAGTGATGATGCGGGGTGTTAGAGTTCCCCACAATGAAAGTATTGCTGCCAATCTCTCCCTTAAAGTTCACCCCAAGCTCTAGCCAGTTTGGCTCAGTGGATAGAGCATCAGCCTGTGGACTGAAGGGTCCCGAGTTTGATTCTGGTCAAGGGCACATACCTTGGTTGCAGGCTCCTGGCCTTGGTCAGGGGCATGTGGAAGGCAACCAATTAATGTGTCTCTCTCACATCAGTGTCTCTCTCTGTCTCTCCCTCTCCCTTCCACTCTCCCTAAAAATCAATAGAAAAATATCCTTGGGTGAAGATAAAAAAAGAAAATAAAGTCCACCATGAGTTTTGTTTATATATTTAGATGCTCCTAAATTAGGTGCTTATATGTTTATTAGAGGCCTGGTGCACAAAAATATATGCACTCAGGGGGTCCCTCAGCCCAGCCTGGGACCTTTCGCAGTCCAGGACACCTCAGGGGATGGCCACCTGCCAGCTTAGGCCTGCTCCCTAGGAGATCGGGCCTAAACTGCAGTCAGACATCCCTCTGGCAGCCCAGGAGCCCTCGGGGGACGTCCGCCTATGGCTTAGGCCTGCTCCCCTGCGGCTGCCTCTGTGGAAGGTGTGGTGCTGGGACTGGGACTGGTCCCATGCCATAGCCTCTGTGGAAGGAGTGGGGGGCGCTGGGACACCAGGGCTGGCCTGGAGGCGCCGGCTCACTGGCCCTGCCTCTCACCAACTGGTCATTCCAGCAGGTCGTTCCACCATCTGGTCTAATTAGCACATTAGCTCTTTATTATATAGGACTATATAGGATAAGGATTATATCCTCTTGTTGGATCAGTCCCGTTAGTATTATGTAGTGACTTTCTTTTATGGCCTTTGTTTTTAAGTCTATTTTGTCAGAAATGAGTATTACTCCTACAGCTTTTTTTCTTTTTCTTTTTCTTTTTTTTCCCATTTGGATGGAATATTTTTCCCAATCCCTTCACTTTCAGTCAGTGTGAATCTTTTGTTCTGATGTGGTTTCTTATAGACAGCATATATGTGGAACATGTTTTCTTATCCATTCAGCTACCCTATGTATTTTGATTGAAGCATTAAATCTGTTTACTTTTAAAGTTATTAGTGATAGGTACTTATTACCATTATTTTCTTTATGCCTATGTTCCTTTCTCTCTCTGTTTCTTCTTCTTTGCAAAGCAATCCCTTAAGCCAGTGGTCGGTAAACTGCCTTAAGCATTTCTTGCAATGCTGGTTTGGTGGTACTGAACTTCTTTAATTTGCACCTTCAATTTTAAATGATAGTCTTGCTGGATAGAGCAGTCTTGGTTGTGGGGTCTTGCTTTTCATCACTTTGAATACTTCATGCTATTTCCTTCTGGCCTGAAGTGTTTCTGTTGAGACATCTACTAACAGCTTTATGGGAGCTCCCTTGTAGGTAACTAACCATCTCTCTTTTAATGCCTCTAAGAGTCTTTCTTTATCTTTAACTTTGGTTATCTTAATTATGATGTGTCTTGGTGTGTATCTCTTTGGATTCATCTTGATTGGGGCTCTCTGTGCTTCTTAAACTTGTGTGACTTTTTTCTTTCACCTCTTAGGGAAGTTTTCTGTCATTATTACTTCAAACAGATTCCCTACCCTTGCTCGCTTTCTTCTCCTTTTGGTACCCCTATGATAGAGATATTGTTATGTTTCATGTTGTCCTGGAGTTCCTTAAACTATTCTCACTCTTCATGATTCTTTTTTCTCTGTGTTGCTCTGATTGGGTATCGTATTTTCCGGTGTATAAGACGACTTTTGAAACTAGTAAAAAGCCTGCTCAGATTGAGCAGAGTCAGAGAGGCGGTCTATTAAAAAAAGAATTGGTGTTGCCTCGGAAGTGGGGGGTAGTCTTATACAGCGAATATAGGCCTAAACCCATGTTTTAACTGTAAAATTAGGGGGTCGTCTTATACGCCGGAAAATGCGGTATTTTTTCCTACCTTATGTTCCAAATTGCCAATTCAATCCTCTGCTTCATCCAACCTACTTTTAATTCCTTCTAATGTAGTCTTGATGTCAGATATGGTATTCTTCTTTCTGACTGGTTCTTATCCATGGTTTCTGTATCTTTTTTCATACTGTTGTAGTTCCCCCTAAGTTCCTTATAGTTCTCACTAAGTTGTTTGAGGATCCTTATAACTGTTACTTTGAACTTTGTGTCTGATAAATTGCCTCCATTTTATTTTGTTCTTTTTTCTGGAGATTCTTCCTTTCTTTCATTTGATTGATGTTTCTTCCCCCTCTCCCCCATTTTAGCTCTCTCTTTGTATTTGTTCTATGTATTAGAGAGAACTGTTATGACTCCCAGTATTCATGGTGAGACCTTATATAGTAAGTGTACTGTGGGACCCAGTGATGCAATTTCCTGAGCTGGATGCTCTAAGAATGTCCCTTGTGTGGGTTCTGTGGATCTGGATTGCTATTGGCCTGCTTTGTGGGTGAAATTGATGCTCAGGCTGGCTGGCTCAGGTTCAACCTGACCACACAGTGCAAGCTGCTCTGCAAGTGCAGCCTGAAGGTGTCTGGTTGGACTCAGTAGCACAATCTTCCAGATCACTGTGCTCCTTGCTATGGGGATGTTTCTTAGGGGTTGTGTGCACCCCCTGTTTTAGTTGCCTCTTGGTGAATGCTATTGGCCCTTTCCAGGGTGGAGCTAACCCTTATGGCTGGGTGGCTATGAGGATAAACCGTCATCACCAGGTATGCAATATGGTGGAGTTGTTCCCAGGAGGGTCTGGTGCCTACCGGAGTCTTCCTTTGGGTGTGTTGCTTGTGTGGCTGGTTAGGTCAAGTTCTGATGTGGTTTGAAGGCCACAACCGGTTTTACTGGTTTGGGTCCACTTGGTTGGGGTTTGGGTATAGGTCACTGTTAGACGTTTTTTGCAACCAGTTTGGGGCTATCTGTCTGAAGCTTCCACAGTGTTCACTGTTAATGTCTCCATGTAGTGGACCTGGGTGTGCATGGGAGGGGCCAATCTGTGTAGACAGGTCAGCTTCCTGGGCTCTGAGCTGGAGTCAGACGAATAAAAGACCTAGACTCCCTGAGGCTGGCATCCACCGTCGGCTACTCTGCTCCCCCTCGAGGTTGCCTGTGTTTCCTCCCGTGCCTTCTGCAGGGAGGCTATAGAGTGGGCGCACGCTGGCCAGGCCCCATGACCCTTCCCCGGGCTCAGGCTTGGTAGGCTGGGGCTACCAGGTCAGGCAGACGGGATTAGTGGATGCCCTAGTTTGGGGCGGCATGGTCTGGCACTCAGTGGGGAGAATGTGGTCCCTGCTCCACAGCCATACCATTTAGCCTCTGCCAGGCTCTCCAACTCCATCTCCCCCAGGAGGAGGGCACCACAGGTGTAGGTGCAGCCAGCTGCCCTCGCTGCAGGGGGGCAAACAGTTTGGGAAAGCCTTCTTTTGGGGGTGGTACAAAATGAGCCACTGGAGGGGGGCACCTGCACTCCTCCTCTTAGCTCTGCAGCCACAACTGCTCGAGCCCCGGACTGGAGCCTCTGAGGCAGATGCACTCTGAATGTCCCTCCGCTGAGCAGAGCCTCCCTCCCCGCTCAAACCGAGCCTGGCAGGATGGGGCCAGCTGGGCTTTCCCTGCCCCCTCCCCAACCGCTGCAGGGTGCCAGCCCTTGGGGTGGTGCCAGCCCTTGGGAGGGGATAGAGCTGCTCACCTCCATCTATCTCTGCAGTGACTGCCAGAGACCCGCACAGAAGGTTCTGAGCTCTGAGCTGTGAGCTCTGTCCCCCACAGATATGAGCTTAGCAGACGGGACCAGCAAGATTTGGGGATGCAAATCCCATCCGCCCTTTGGTTGGGGTGATGTGGGCCCCCGGCCCTCAGGAGGGGCGTCAGCTACCTTCTCCTAGCCCGGCGGTGTCTGCTCCTGAACCTAGCGGGCGGCTCCTAGTGGTTGTGCCAAATGTCCCCGCTCCGCATTGTGCTTCCTTCTCCCTGAGGAGCTGCACTTGGCAGGCAGGTGCCAGCAGGTTTGGGGTGCATAACCAGGGCAACAGGAGGGGTGCGAGTGCACGCCTCACCCTCCAACCCCCGCCCCTCTCTCCACCACTGCCTGCTGCCTGAGACCTTAACAAGGTGCCTTCCTTTTTAAGAAGATGGGTTGGTATGGCACCTGCCTAACTGTGGAAGAGGGACGTTAGGCCCTTGTTCCAGAGCCGCTCAGCTCAGTGATTCCCCTGAGAGTCTGTCTGCAGTTTCTCCAGAAAAGAGTGCACCTCGGTCCCTGTTGGGTGCAGCCCTCAGTCTCTGATGCGGGGCTGGAGTTGGCGGGTGGTGTCGCCGTGTGAGGAGGGCGGGTGAGTGCACCTTCTCCAGCTGGTGCTGTGAGAACAGAGCGGTGGACTGGGGAGGTGCCTGAGGCAGGTGGGATGCTGAGGCAGGACCGGACCTCAGCAGCCTCCCCTCCAGCGCCAGGCCACAGCTCCTCTCCTTACGGCTTCCAACGCCCGTCTCCTTCCCTCTGCAGAGCCCAGGTGAGGGCCCCGGGAAGCCTGGTGTGCTGGCCTCCAGGACAGCTCCTGGGACGCTAGCCGACTCCTTACTCTCCCCAGCAGACAAAGCCCCACTTAGTTTTGCTGCCAGATGCTGTGCGGGCTCCTCCTCCCGGCTCTGGTGCTCTTGGTGCTCTGGGCTGGGGTCCCGGCGTAGGCTGAGACCCCACTTTCCTTGAGAGGACCGTTGCCATGGTGATCTTTCTCCAGCTTCTCAGTCACTGTCTCTGGGTGCAGGGACCGCCCTCTCTGCCTCTCCGCCTTCTCACCAGTCTCTTCCTTCTCACCAGCAGCTTCCTCTTTCCATCCTCGGATATGACACTCCTGTTCAGCTGGCCTGGTGTTTACGCAGGTCGATGGCTCTTGATGTTAGTTAGCTACTAAACCGGTTTGGTGCCGGAAGGAGGTGCGTGTTGCTTTCACCTACTCCACGGCCACCTTACAACCCCGCCTGAGCCATTTTTAAGTGTATTGTTTTTAGCTGCTTACGTACCTGGTGAAGGGTTTAAGTGGTTATTACTTTTGTTCTTAACATAATTTATTTAACTGCCAATTCGTATAATTAAGTTTTTATGATAGCTGCATTGAACAACAGCTTGCAAAGTCCCCGAATATTTAACAGCAGGCTCTGTGGGCTGAGGCGAGAGGGCTGAGCCTGCCTCTGTGTCTCCCACAGGCCCCTCCGTCCTCAGAGTCCAGGAGTGTGCTCCCATGCGCCGGCGCGCGGCCCACATGTCACCACACACCAGCCGTGTGTGCCGTGCACCCAGCTGTCTCTATGGGCAGACCGCTCCCTCTGCGCGCTGTGTGTGCCGGCGTCCGTGTGCGTGAACCCTGTGCCTGAGTCCCCTCCAGGGACGTGTGAGAGCCCAGCTGAGCATTTCCTCCTGACTCCACACTCAGTGACGTCCGGCTAGCAGAGGAAACCAGCTATGGTGGGAGTGTTGGTACCATGGGAAGCAGCAGGTGCTGAATACCAGGGTTTTGTTTTATTCTTTCTTTCTTTTTTATTTTTATTTATTTATTTTTTTGGTCAGAGAGGTAGTTATTGACAATTTATCAGCATACCAGGGGACCCAGGTGCCTCCGTGCCCAATGTAACCAAGCGTGTACCCACACCAGTGAGTGCTCATAAGTGTGTCTGAGCAACTGTATCTCTGGATACTCGTGACTTAGTGTTCCCATGAGTCTCTGCCGGTGTACCCATGCGAGGCCCAGAGCCCTGTTCCTCTTTAGCAGTTGGCTCCACAGGAAGCTGTTGGGGTGGGGGTGAGGGTGCTGAGGCTTCTCCCATCCCCCACTCCTCCCTTCAGGACACTTGCACCCACAGGGCTGAGTGGTGGAGGTGAGGACCTGCTTCCAGAACCCCAAGCCTCAGCCCGCAGCTGGGGACAGAGGCACCAGCAGGCAGCCGGGCAATCGAGGCAAAGGAAGGTGAGGTCACCTGGACTCTGACCCACTGACGTCCCCCTGGGCAGGCTGGAGGCCTCGCCCTGGCTGTGCGCCTGCAGCAGTGAGGACACGTCTCCACGTGGTGAGTGCCCACCCTGGGGGCGTGGGAGTGGAGGGACAGGTGGGCCAACAGGGACAGACTGGCAGCGAGGTCTGGGGCAGCCTGAGGGGCAGAGACTAGACAGCCCATCCCTTTCTGTCCACCCTCTGGTCAGCCTGCTTTCAAGCTGCGGGCGAGGTGGTTTGACCCGCTTGTTGGTCCTGCAGAGTCTGTGATCCTAAGAGGTCTCTCGGGGGCTGGGGTCCATGGCAGCCCACAAGGTTCGACAGGAGGATGGAGCCCCTTGTGGCCAAAGTCTGGGAAGAGACAGTGGATGATGGGGAGGGTCTTAGCCTTCCTGCGGCAGAGTCCCCAGGCACTCTTTGCTTTTAGACTAGAGATGTTGGAACACACCCACCCACACCCCATGGACCTCTCTGAAACAGAATCTGAAAGCTGGGGCTGGGGTGTCTGACTTTCAAAACAAACACTTCTGCCTAAGGCTGGTGTCTGAGCGCCAGGCCCGCGGACGGCTTCTCCCCAAGCCGGCATCCCAGGAGGAGAACCCTCCGCCGGCGGCCCTCCAGGCCCCTCCCCCCAGGGAGGCCTCCTGGCTCCGCCACGGCCCCCGCGGGGAGCCTCGCCCCCCGGCTGCCTGGGGTGGGGTGCAGCAGGGAGGAAGGCTGTGGTTTTGTTCAGGACACACCCAAGCCTCTGCTTCCTCCCAGCCCCCAAGGCCACACGGCCACCGGGCCGCCTCAGGCCTCTGGGGTCGGGAAGGTGACCGGGAGCATCCGGGAAAGGGTGCATTCGGAGTGGGTGGCTGAGGCCCTGGAGCCGGTGAGTGCGGCTGGGACACCTCAGAGAAGGCCTCCAGGCCACTCAGGCGGCTGGTCCCACTGGCCAGGCTCCCGCACTCTAAGAAGGCTCGACCACCAAGCAGACCAAGGGAGGACTGCCCTGCCCGCCATGGGCCTGAGCCCTCTGGGTGGGGGGGGGGCTTCTGGACAGAGGCGGCTGTCGCTGGACCTTGAGCAGCCCAGGGAATGTCAGTGGCAGACCCATAAATATGTCTTGTGGAGGCCGTCTTCACTGACCCTGACTCCCAGCCCTGAGTGCTGGCCCCTGCGGCGCTCAGTATCGCTACCCAGATGACAGGATGGTTCAAATCCCGCCCCCCTGCCTCGGGGCAGCCGTGGGCAGGTGACTTCCCCGCCCTGGCCTCCCTTGGTCCCCATTGGAGCGCCGTCATAGACTTTGCAGGAGGATCACAGCACAGGCCTGCACGCATCAGGAGCTCAGAGGACATTGTCAGGCTTCCCTGCTCCCTCTCACTGCCCTGCCCCCAGCCTTGCTCCCTGCGCAGCCCCTGCAGGCAACCTGTGTGCATCCTCAGCAGCCTTCTGGGCCCCCAGAGAAAGGGCAAGGGGGGTGGGGGGGGGTGTCCGGTCATTACTGAGTTCGCAGGGTGGGCTCATGAGGAGGACTGGACAGAGATGGCGGCCATAGCCTGGGCCTCTTTCTGATCTGCTTCCCAGGCACTTACGAACCGCATTGATATCAACAAACTCCCTGTGAGAAAAAAACAAAACACTGCATCACGTCTGCCTACCTGCCTCCAGGCGAGGTTTTCCCTCCAATTCTGTCCGCTTCTGCAGCTGCTCTGTGTAAGCTGTCCACGGGAGCTGGATGTCGGTGTATAGCGTGTGTTTTATGCCTTTCAACAACAAGCTAGCTTGCCACTGTTAGGAATGGGGATCCTTGTATTTGTAAGGTTTTTCTAAAGCCTGCACTGCCTCCGGTGCTCTCACCTCATTCCCCTGGTTCGGCCTCCTGGCTCCTGCCTGTGTGCCAGGGGCTCGATGGGGCTCTTCCCGGCTCCTCCCTGCCTGCGTTCCCGGCGCCCTCACAGCTGCTCTCCCCCCGGGGCCGAGGGGCCACGAGGCACGGGCAGCCGTTGGGAAAGGTGTGTGGTGGGCGATAAGGAATTCAGACCTGCAGCACCTCAGATGAGGTGGTTTTTAATCTCCGTGAGCTGTTCTCTGGGTTTCTATGTATGCGTCTGACTGTGTATAATTTGTGTGTGTCTGTCTATGTGTGTGTGTCTATGTGCGTGTGTCTGCCATTGTCCACGGGTGTCAATCTATGGAGTGTGTGTGTTTTTGTGTCTTTGTGTGACTGGAAGATTTGGGGGCCACCTGCATATGATAGCAATGAGGGGGGTGCAGGGGGATTACAGGGCCCGTGGGAGAGCAGGACGTGACCAGGCCAAAGCCCTGGGAACACAGAGTTTAAAGTTCAGGGAAAAAAGGAAGCTTAGGCCAGCTGGTGTGGTTCAGTGGTTGATCTTCAAACCATGAACCAGGAAGTCATGGTTTAATTCCCATCAGGGTGCATGCCCAGGTTGCAGGCTTGATCCCTACTGTGGGGCGTGCAGGAGGCAGCCCGTCTATGATTCTCCCTCGTCATTCATCCATCCAGCCTGTAGCATCATAGGAGGAATGAACTTCTAGAAGGGCGTGGTCAGGGGATCCAGAGAGGAGAGAGGGGGAAGCGCCCACTGGACTTGCCTCAGAGAGAGCTAGAAGGCTGAGGGGTGGGAGGGACTGCAGTGGCTGTGCAGGTGAGGATGGCACAGACGGGAGTGTGCAGAACTCTCTGAGAAGGGAGGGGAGAGACTGAGAAGTCGCCCGCCAGCCAGGAACTTTCCAGAGAGGAGTGAAAGCTCCAGTCAGGAGGCAGCACTCCAGGCAGCACGCCTGGCGGGCGTGCACAGCCGTAGCGCTGGGGCACCAGATCTGGCCCCGACACCCAGACACAGAGCCCACAGGGGCAGAGCCCACAGGGCAGAGCAGCTCTCCTCAGGCCCAGAGGACACAGGTAGGTCCCACCCTCAGATACTAATGGGCCTTCACACCCATGCACACACACACACACACACACTCTCTCTCTCACACACTCACACTCACATACACACACACACACACACAACACACACACTCACATACTCTCACACACTCACACACATACACTCTCTCACACACTCACATACACACGCACACACACTTACACGCATGCACATACACACTCTCACACACATGCACACACACTCACATACACACACATGCACATACACACACTCATATACTCACACATGCATATACACACTCTCACATACACACTCACACACTCACCACACTCACACGTACACACACACACTCACATACACACATTCACCACACACACTCACATACACACTTACACACACACTCACATACTCACACACACATTCATACACACACTCTCTCTCTCTCTCTCTCTCACACTCTAAGTTTTTTAAAAACCCATAGTAAGAAACATCAGGTTTGTGATTGCTGGGGTGGGGGAATGGGTAAAAGGGTCAATACGCACAGACTCCCAGTTAAAGATGACTGAGTCCTGAGCTGCCATTGCTGCACCCCTTACACGTGCACAGTGCGGTGTGCCAATTCCATCATAACACTGGACTGTGTGCCAGTTCCATCACCAAACTGCGGGAAACCACAGGTGCTGAGTGTCAGCACACGCACGGACACTCAGACACTCAGACCTGAAAGCACACGCTCTACACACCAACACAAACAGAGACGGCAGGACTCACCCACTCATACACCGGGCTCCCATGGGGAGCCCCCCCTTGTTACCGAGGACTCCAGGGGGGCCACTCCTCCCACAGCTCTCAGCCCCTCTCGGGAGGTCTTGTCCAGCCCAGTAGGAGGCTGAGAGGCTGGGGTGGGGTGCTGCCAGAGCTTGGCCTCCCCAGGCTGGAGTCCGGGTGGACCGCAGCCAGAGCCCAGCCCCACGTCCCGCAGCGCTGCAGCTGGTGGCCTCTGCAGAGTCCCCGCCCCTCCCGCCGGCCAGGGTTCCCGCTGAGCTCCTGCTCCTTCGCAGCTGCACACTTACTCCCGCAAGCCTGCCCATGGCTGCCCCAGGGCTCAACCACTCCTGGCCGGCCTTCCCTAAGCTGTGGCTGAAGCGGTGGGCCTTCAAGAGAGGTAAGCGGGCAGCAGCGAGCGGCGGGCACCGGCCAGCAGACAGGGGTCCCACAGCGAGCGCTCCTCGGCCTGGGCACGGATTGCCTGAGGCAGCCCCGGCTCCTCGTCCCCGGGTTCCCATGGGACACCCAGACTGTGGGTCCCTCTTGTCCGGGAGGAGAATCTTCCCAGACTCCGCGTGACCTGTCTCAGGAGGTACGTGTGCAGGAGAGGATTCACCTTGTAGCTCCTCGGGGCAGCCTCATAGCTTCCTGGGCCCTGACACTGCCAGCTCTGGCGGCTGCAGGGCAGAGGCTCAGCGAGAGCGAGCAGGGCTGAGACCCCAGGGGTTCTGGTAGGTACCTCCCTTGAAAACACACACATACACACACACACACACACACACACACACATTGGACAGTGACACCCACCCCCGTCCTGGGCCTCAGTTTACCTCTGCGGTGGCTAGAGGGGCCCTTCTGTTATATCCTCCCGCCTGGGTGTATTGCTTTTGCAAAAAGGTACTTCTTCAATCTCAGGAGGAAGTTAGCCGTTGAAGATAAGCCGATGGTGTCCGGGGCCACGGTGTGTGGGACACTCTGTGATAGCAGCAACCCCCCCCCCACACACACACACACACACCGCTCCCATGCCTTCCCACAAGGGCTCTGAGGCAGGCCAGCCCCCTGCCCCTCAGCAAATTCTGTGAGAGAGCTGAGGACTTGTTCAAGGTGGCAAAGGATGCCCACTCAAGAGGGGGTAATGAGAAGGTTCATTAGTTCTTTTCCCTGCAGACTCTCGCTGAGAGCCCATTGAGCTCTTGGCACTACGCTGGAGGAGATAGTGATGTCAAGGGACCTGAGGGTGGGGCTGGGGAGAGAGAGGGTGGCAACTGAAGAGCAGTCATAATGATGGGAATTGCTGCCAGTTGTGAAGTCTCATGCAATTAGACTCAGAGAGGCCGAGTGACTTGCACAGGGTCACACAGCAAGGACTAGCTAGAGGAACTGGCATTTAAAACCGGTTCTGTCCCAAGGCCACCTTTGAGGTATGTCCTACCCAATGAACAAAGCTGCCAGTGCAGGCAGCTGGAGGGCCTGGGGAGGGTTTTTAAATCCACCAGTGGGTGGCAATGCTGCAGAATTGAATGCCTCAGCTGCAGATCAGCAGGGCACCCACCTGTGACCCAGGTCCTTGCAAAGGCCTACCAGCTCCCGGTCACCCAGCCCCGTCAGTCTCCCTGCCCGGCTAGGCTGAGGCTGTGGTTGTAGGCCAGCAGGTGAGAGGGTGAGCTGTGGGAACCCGTGGTGGCTCTTAAACCGCTTTGTGGCGGCGGCTGCAGATGCTGCTGGAGGGAGAGGCTGCCTGGGACCTGAATCCGGGCTGACAGGCCGCGTCTTCAAGAGGATCTTGTCGGGGGAGGAGGGGAGCAGAGTGACTCCCCACGAGCGTCCTTCGTCTTTAGCCCTGGAGGGCGTAGGGAGACGGCCTGTTTGGGTCCCTCTTAGGCTCTGTAACAGCTGCCTGGACCTTCCTGGGAAATGGTGGGGTTGGATTTGAGGAGGCAGACAAGCAGGGGGCGGGGGGCCTCCAGGGAGGCTCCTGCAGCGGGCTGCCCTCCCCTTCTTCACCGTCATCCCCGTTACCCCTCTGGCCACACGTTCCCACTCACTCCCCCAAGTACAAACCTGATTAGTGCCTCCTGTGCCTCAGCTTGGCTTCTTTCTTACCTGGCCTCTCTGCCAGGATTCTGACCCCATTCCATCTACATCTCTCACTGGCTCATCCCCTAAGAATGCCATCTCCTGCTGTAATTCCTCACTGCCTCTGGGCCCTGCCACATCACCTACCCCCCTCCCCCAACTACCCATCCATCCCTCGTCCATCTATTCGCCCATCTCATCATCCATCCATCTAACCATCTTCCATTCAACCAGCCAACTGTCCTTTATCCATCACCTAACTGTCCATCCATTCATCTGTCTACCCATCTAAACATCATCTACCTAACTATCCATTCATCATACATGCATACATACATACATCTACCTGAGCATCCATCCATCTAACCATCCATCCACTCATTCACCCATTCATTTGTCCAACCAACCAGCCAGCCAACTATCTATTCATCTAATCATCCAACCAGCTAGCAACTATCCATCCATCCATCCATCCATCCAACAATCCATTTACCCGTCCAACCATCCACCCATTCATCCATCTAACACTTATTCACCCATCTACTCACTCATAAGCTCACCACAGAATGACCTGTTGCTTATAAGTCCTTTGCTTTGAGTTGAAAAAACCTAGGTTTACATCCAGCTCTGGTGTGACCTTGAGAAAATCAGTACATCGCTCTGAGCCTCAGTTTCCCCATCTGTATAGTAGAGACTTAAAGGGTTGCTTTGAGAATATGAGAATGCAGTTATGTGAAGGCCTTATCACTAGCCCAGGCAATAGGAGTTGACTAATACACTAGCTGATTTAGGTAGTGTTGGTCTGTGGGCTGAAGTGTCCTGAGTTCAATTCTGATCAAGGGGTGCATGCGGGAGGAAACCAATAGATGTGCCTCTCTCACATCCATGTTTGTCTCTCTCCCTCCCTTCCACTCTCTCTGAAAATCAAAGGAAAAATACCTTCAGGTGAGGATTAAAAAACAACAGCATAAGATTCTACTTGGGGCTTGGAGATATGAAAGTGAATCAGATACAGAACCTGCCCTTATGGACCAAATGATCCGGGGCAGGGGCCAGAGGCTACAGATATTCGGCTCTGAGGGTCATGTGAGCTCTGATTCAGCTACTGGATTTTGCTGCTGCAGCAGGAAAGCTGTCATAAAGAGGGCCTGGCTGTAGGCTTGGAGCCACATTGGGATGGTGGGACCCTGGTGCAGAAGGGCACAAATAAGCCAATTGCACTCCCGCAGGCAGAGGGAAGGGTGCGGAGCAACTCGCCGTCCTCTGGCAAAGACTGTCCGCAGAGGACCAGAGTCCCCAGTTGTCAGGCGGGGGTGGGAAAGAGTGGTGAGGACAGCACCGAGGCACACAGGAGAGCGCTGAGCCTGTGTGGGGGCAGTTGAGAGGGCCGTGACATCCATCCTGGTGTCACAGACTGAAGCTCAGGGCTCAGTCTACGACTGAATGACAGCCTATGACTCCATGACACAGAGACTGTGGCTCAACATGCGACACCAGCATCAGAGTTGAGTCTGTCATCAGAATTCAGCTCAGCCTGTTCTGGGGTCAGAAATTTCTGTCAAAAGCCTAATTCATCCCTGGCCTTTCACCTTTAGCCTTTGGATGGCAGACCTGCAGGGGGCAAATGCCAGGCATGAGCTTGTTTTTGGCCCCATGAACCCCTGCTGAGCACCGCAGGCAGGCCCTGCAGCCTCTCCGGGGGCCTCTGAGGACAGACGTGGTCCGGAGATGGGTCTGCCTCTCCCTCCCAAGCTCTCATCAGCCTCAGGACCCTCCTCCACATCTGCTCTTTCTCACCCTTCAGCCTGCTTGCTTTATTCCAATTTCCCCTGAGTCACAGATGCTGCCCTGGCTCCAGGTGGGGGAGGGGCTCGATGCAGGCGTAGTGAGGGCAGAACAGAGTCCCTCTATCCGCCCGGGGGTGGCCGGGAAGCCGGGATGATGGAACTGTGACCTGGCCACACTGTGAGGCAGCCAAGGGCAGCGAGGCTCACCTACCCTGGAGCAAGTGGAGCGGAAGCCTGCAGGCCCACCCCCCCATAACTCTGAAAGGGGCCCCGCAAGTTTTTTTAGCTACAACTTCACTGAGATACAATTCACACACCATGTAAGTCACCCACTTCATGTGTGCAGGCCTTTAGTATATTCACAGCGCTGTGTAGCTGTCACAATTTTAGAATATTTTCACTCCCCCCCCAAAAAAAAACACCTGTATCCTTTTCCTGCCAGCCCATGATCCCCCATTCCCCACCCCAGCCTCAGGCAACCACTGATCTCCTTCCTTAGACCCTATAGATGCACCTGTGGTGGGCATTTCGCACAGTGACTCACACAGCACGTGGCCTTTGTGACTGGCTCTTTTGTTTTCAAGGTCCGTCCATGTTGTAGTGTGTGTCAGTGCGTCACGCGTGTTTATGGCTGAGTAACATCCCGCTGTATGGATGGAGCACACTTTGTGTATTCGTTTATCCATTGATGGGTATCCGGGGGTATTTCCGCCTTTTGGCTATTAGAAATAAGGCTGATATAAACAGTTGTGTTGGGGTAGACATACATATGAGATTATTTCTCTTGGGTAGAAAGCTAGCGGTGGAATATCTGGGTCGTATGCTGACACTATGCTCAGCCTTTAGAGGAACTGCCAAGCTGTTTCCCAGTTTCCTGCATAGGTTTTTTGGGGGTGGGGGTTGCACACATGTATGTGTATATGTATACTCTTTTCATTCATTTATTCATCAAATGCATTTATTTCTGCCTTGACTATGTTTTGCCGTTTTTGCTCCCAAAGGCCCTAGCAATTTTGTATTCGTAATTTTGTATTCTTTTTCTTAAAGGAGACCTCCCCAAATTGTATAAACTTCAGCGCGCCCCCCACCCAAACTTGGGGTATCATGCAACTGGGAGGAGAGGGATTAGTGTGTATTGACAGCCCTGTACTGTCCCCCTCTCTCTGCTCACCACATCTTGGAATAGAGAGGATTCCCTCCCACCTCTCACCTGCTGACGGGCACTTAGTCTGCTTCCAGATCTTAGCTATGGTGAATGGTGCTGCTGTGAACATAGGGGTGCATCTGTCCTTTCTGATTGGTGTTTCTGGTTTCTTGGGATATATTCCTAGAAGTGGGGTCACTGGGTCAAATGGGACCTTCATTTTTAATTTTTGAGGAAACTCCATACTGTCTTCCACAGTGGCTGCCCCAGTCTGCATTCCCACCAGCAGTGCACGAGGGTTCCTTTTTCTTTGCATCCTCCCCAGCACTTGTCCTTTGTTGATTTGTTGATGATAGCCATTCTGACAGGTGTGAGATGGTACCTCATTGTCGTTTTGATTTGTATCTCTCCAATGACTAGTGACTTTGAGCATTTTTTCAATTGCCTCTTGGCCTTCTGTATGTCCACTTTCGAAAAGTGTCTATTTAGGTCCTTTGCCCATTTTTAAAATAAAGTTATCTTCCATTTGTTAAGTTGTATGAGCTCCTTATAAATTTTGGAGGTAAACCCTTTATCAGATGTATCATTTGCAAATATGTTCTCCCATGCAGTGGGCTCTCTGGTTGCTTTGTTGATGGTTTTGTTGTGCAGAAGATTTTTATTTTATGTAGTCCCATCAGTTTATTTTTTCTTAGTTTCCATGTATCAATAAACGTATATCAGACACATGTCTGATATTTTGCTGCCTATGAATTCTTCTAGGATTTTTATGGTTTCCCATCTTACAGTTAAGTCTTTTACCCATTTTGAGTTTATTCTTCTGTATGGTGTAAGCTGTGGTCTAGTTTCATATTTTTGCATGAATCTGTCCAATTTTCCCAACACCACTTATTGAAGAGACTGTCTTGACTCCACTGTATGCTCGTGCCTCTTTTGTCAAGTATTTAATTGAGCATAATGGCTTGAATTGATCTCTTTCTTGTCTGTTCTGTTCCATCGGTCTATATGTCTGTTCTTTTGCTAGTACCAGTTCTGAGAACAGTGCGTGTAATATACTAATAACTTGATGCCAGGGCTGACCTGAGCAGCCAATGAACAGATTATTCCGACTCACGTTTCTGTGAAAGAGAGGCTAAGAGGCTAGTTTATTTTAGGAGTAACTAGCCCTGATTGCCTGCCTCCTTGGCTTTTTATTATAACAACAGAGTGAACTCAAATTAACCTCTAGATACAATCAGCAATAAGTATCCTTGAGAAAGCACAGGCTTTTACAAGGTCAGATCTTTAAAGACTAGACAGAGATTCTAGAAAAACACCTGGCTGGGGGGATCAGACTTGTTTGGAAAAGTAAAGGTAGGAGCTGCTGCCTTCGGCAAGGTCCCCTAAGGCACCACCACCCGATCCCCCCTCCCCTCCGCTGAGCTTTTGGAGAATCCTCCTTACAGACATTTCTACCAAGTTCTGTGCTTCCCCACATCTCCCCCTTTTTTGTTTTGCTGCTGCAGAGGGAAGCAGCAAACTTCCTGCTTTGGAGGGTAGGAGTCTGTGAAGTGCATTCACTGCTTGAATTCTGATTTTATAGACTATAAGAAAAACAAAGAGGATTATAATGACAGCAAGGGTTAGTCTGATCAGGTACCAATTGATTCAAGGAATCCATGGGGGGAGGGGAGGACTATCTACTCCAAATGCTCCTTTACTGTATTCCAAGCAATAGTCTGTTTTTAATGTTTATTGATGGCAAGTAAGGACTCTAATTTGCCTTTGTGTCATGTTTACTTATTCAGTAAGGTTATCATGAAAGACTCCCCAGAGATGCTTTTTAACATCAATCTAGTGGTGGTGAGTACTGTTCTCTTTTAAAGGAGTGACACATATGTGCTTATGCTCCCAATCGCAATTAAGCACTTACCTGTTTGCTATGGCATCCTGTCTTTCCCCCAGATATGCAATGGCTGCCTCTATTGCCTGTAGTCTAGTTAACATTTTTTTTAAAAAAATATATTTTATTGATTTTTCACAGAGAGGAAGAGAGAGGAATAGAGAGTTAGAAACATCGATGAGAGAGAAACATCAATCAGCTGCCTCTTGCACACCCCCTACAGGGGGTGTGCCCGCAACCCCCTTGACCGGAATCGAACCTGAGACCTTTCAGTCTGCAGACCGACGCTCTATCCACTGAGCCAAACCGGTTTCGGCTAGTTAACATTTTTTGATCTATGAGTTGTTGTATAGTGAGTTCCTTAGTTATATTATAAGTCATATTGTCTACAAATGTGGCAGTCTGCACAGACTCAGAAAGGCCCACCACGGTGACGCTGGTGGTAGTAAGAATAACAACAGCCAAGATAATGGCTGCAATGAGCATTCCCAAAGATCTGTTGGTTGTAATTGGCTCAATGCTCTTTCTACGACTTCGATAGCTGACGAGCCTTGCCATTTCCCGGTGAGATTAACAGGTATCAGGATTTCTGCTTGTCTCCTAAGTACCACAATACTGCTGATGTTCAATGAGGTAATATTCTGGGAGGTAGTACAGGATGCAAGATAAGCTCCTTCTCCAGCCTGGACTAGAAAAGATGAACTGTGGCTTATTAGTAGATCGGGGCCCATAACAAAGATAAAGGGGTTGAGTGGTGCGAATCAGGCTATTGTCAGTAAGATTATGAGTAAAAGTTAAACTCTGGTGGCCAGAGGGGTTCTGACAGTCACTGTGCCACAATTTTAAAGGCTGAAAACATGGCCTAATCTCCACAAAGTTTCCTGAACTGGCCAGCCTAGTGTTCCGTGGGGAACTCATCCCTCCGTCAGTCCAAACCTCAGGCATGCCTGCATAGCCAATGTAACTAGCATTAGACGCACGTGTACCAGAATGTCAATGTGGTTGGCTTGCAAATGACCATGTGGGCTCCAATCTATAACCTGTTGGTCCCCTAGGACCATCAAATGGGCACGATTTCCTCAACAGACTTCCCCATGGAATGCCTCAGCAGAGGTCCCGGCGCTTATTTTGCTTACACGGAGGGATGGGAGGCACAGTAGCATTGGTCAGATTCCCGCAGGCCAGACTGTCTGCTGAGAGAAACATCTAATTTACCAAATTGCTTTAAAATGCGTCCTTATATCTGAAAAACAGAAAGTTTAAAAATTAGTAATACTTTCAGTAAAAGTTACAAAACTATATAACCATTTTCTTTTTATTTAGTTTTATAATAGAATTGTTGTTCCTTCTGATCTTTGCTGTTAGTATTTCTATAAATTGAGATACTTTATAGAGTCATGTAAATGACATGGAATCTTGTCCTTTCTACAAAATATAATATTATACAATATTATAACTGATAACAATTAGTTATAAATGAAAGTAAATTAGAATTTATTTAATATGTATATATAAATAGAATATAATTATATATTTTATTATTTGACAGAGTTCCCCACATACCTGAAGTATAAAATTTTCTTTATGAGAGAAATTAAATTTTAAAATTTAAATCTTGGGAAGGACCCTAACTGGTTTGGTTCAGTGGACAGAGCGTCGGCCTGCAACTGAAGAGTCCCAAGTTCGATTCTGGTCAAGCCAGTCGATACCTTGGTTGTGGGCACATCCCCAATTGGCTGCAGAAATGATAGCAGCACATCCTGCTGCTGCTGTCTCTGCAGCCTATTCAAGGGCACTTTTGTAGCTCCAGTTCTATAGGATGAATACTTGGGAAATTTAAATAATTATTTCCCATATTTTTTTCTTTTTGAGTAGACTAACAATATGAAATCGTGTATATAAGAAGAGATCTTAAAAACAGAAATAAAAAGTCCCTACAGTGAAGGAATGAGTACTAACAACAACAACAACAAAAATAAATAAATATATATTTAAGGCTAATGTCCCAGTCTATATTATATATTATAATATATATAAGACATTAGCCTTAGAATCTTATTTTATACTAGAGGCCTGGTGCATGACATTCATGCTTGGGGGTGGGGGGATCCCTCAGCCCAGCCTGCACCCTCTGGCAGACCAGAACCCCTCAGGGATGTGCACCTGCCAGCTTAGGCCTGCTCCCTGCGGGGTCCTCTCTGTTTCCTGGTGAGCCTGGCTAGAGGTTCAACAATCTTATTTATCCTTTCAAAGGATTTTTTTTTTTTTTTTGTCTCTATGTCATTTATTTCCCATCTGGTCTTTATTATTCCCTTCCTTGTACTTTTCTGGGCTTTTCTTGCTGCTCTCTTTCTAGTTCTTTAAGTTGTAGGGTTAGATAATTTATTTCCAGTTTTTCTTGTTTTTTGAGGTAGGCCTGTAATGCTATGCAGTTCCTTCTCAGGACTGCTTTCACTGTGTCCCATAGATTTTGAATTGTGTTTTCATTGTCATTTGTTTCAAGGGTGTTTTTAATTTCTGCGTTGATCTCTTTGGTAACCCATTCATTGCTTGATAGCATGCTATTTAGCCTCCACGTGCTTGTTTTTTATTGTTTTTGTTGGAGTTTATTTCTAATTGTATGTCATTGTGATCTGAGAAGATGCTTGATATGATTTCAATCTTCTTGAATTTGTACAGACTTAGCCTGTGTCCCAAAATCTATCTTTGAAAATGTCCCAACTGCACTTGAGAAGAATGTATATTCCGTAGCTTTGGGGTGAAAAGTTCTGGAGATGTCAATTAGTTCCATCTGATCTAGTGAGTCATTTTGGATTGCTGTTTCTTTGCTGTTTTTTTTTACTAGAAGATTTATCCAGTGATGTCAATTGGGTTTTAATTCCAGGTTGATGTTCTCCGATTTAGTTGTTTTTCTAGTCTGGCCCCAGGAAGAGGTACATGACACAACTGCCTATTGGGGCCACCATTTTCTCTCCTCCTTCTCAAAACCATCATCCCATTTTAGAGATAAGAAAACTGAGGCCTGTGGAGAGCCATGCCAGATGCAGAATTCAGGGCTCCTCACACCTTCCAGCTCAGCCTGACACCTTGTCCTGCCTTTCTCCATAGGCTCTGAGTCCAAGCCATGTGTCCAGTCTTTTGACACTGGGGCTGCAGACTTGACCACCAGCAGCAGCCGTGGATCCTGGAGGCCTGGGCACCTGGACTTCTTCTTCACCATGGGGGACGAGCAGGCAGGTGTCTGATGCTGAGGCGGGCAGAAACGAAGGCACCAGGACCAGCAAGTACACTTTACTTAGCACCTGCATGTCACCAGGCACTTGGTGTGCACCATCTCAGGGGACCTCATTATAACTTGGCAAATTAGTTATTATCCCATGTTACAGACGGGGAAACTGGAATCATTTCTGGAACAAGAAGGGAGAGGGAAAGGTGGGAGGGAGGAAAGGTGGGCAGAGAGATGAATGGGTGCATGGACAGCTGGACAATGTATGGAAGGAAGGAAGGAAGGAAGGAAGGAAGGAAGGAAGGAAGGAAGGAAGGAAGGAAGGACAATGTATGGAAGGAAGGAAGGAAGGATAGACAATATATGGATGTATGGATGGATGAAAGGAAGGAAGGAAAGAAGGAAGGAATGGAGGAGGAGGGAAGGAGAGGAAGTGGGAGAAGGAAAGAAGGAAGGAAGGAAGGAAGGAGGAAGGAAGGAGGAAAGAAGGAAGGAAGGAAGGAAGAAGGAAGGAAGAAGGAAGGAAGGAAGGAAGGACAGATAGACAATGGATGAAAGGATGGATGGAAGGGTGATTGGATGGGTGAGTGGGAATGCAGACAATAGATGTAAAGGGGAGAAAAAGCTCACATGGGAGCTCTGAGCTAGAGCCACCTGCAGAGCGGTCCAAAGCCAGGCTGAGATGGCCAAGCCATACAGTCACACATCAGTCAGTGGTAGCCGGTGGGCGTCTCAGGGAAGGGCGTGATTTCCCAGAGGGGGCTGAAGCGGCAACCATCTGCTGACAGTCCCCAAAGCATCTGGGCAGCAGGCCCTCACTGAAGGGGTCTGCATGGCATTTTACACTGCCCACCACTCTAAGGAAGGGCATGCTGTGTACCCACCTCTGTCGTCCTGTATAAGAAAGGCCTAATGTGCAAATCGTCCCCTCGACCTGGAGTTCAACCGGGAGTTCCACCAGGGGGTGGGCTGGCCAGCCACCTGCCTGCGGCCCCTCCCCCTGGGTGGTCCCACCCCAGCTGGCGGTGGCAGCAGGCAGCCAGGGAAAGGGAGGCCCCAGCTGGCAGTCAGCAGACACTAGGGACCCTACCCATGCACAAATTTCATGCATTGTGTCTCTAGTCTATATATATATATATATATATATATATATATAAAAGCCAACTGACCAGAACAGATCAGCATGACCAGTGGTAATGACACACACTATAGTGGCCAACCAGCCCCAATTGGCCCCCCCAAAACCTCTCACAGCCCCTCCCCCAGCCCAGCCTGGCCCCCAATCAATCTCCCCCACCCTGATGGGGGGAAGGGCCAGCCGGCCAACCTCCCATGTCCCCTCCCTCCTAGCCAGGCCCCATCAGCCCCCATCCAGGCCGGCCGGCCGGACCCCACCCACGCACGAATCCATGCACCAGCCTCTGGTTTTATATCAGAGAACACTGGAGCCAACCAGGGAACTAATTGGCTCAAGTGTCAGGGATGATCCAGGATAAACAAAAGTAGGACAGAGATGCAAATTGAGTTACAGCTCCTTCCAGGGTTCTGGACCTCTTGAGTAGGAGCCACGGGCTGCAGACAGGCAGGCCAACAAGATGCCGAGGGAGAAACTGCCTGGGGGAGCAGTGAGACTCAGCAATGCAGGAGGCTCTGCCCCCAACACCTCCGTGTCTCAGCGCGGCACTCAGTCACCATCGCTGGAGGCCAGGGGAGCCATGGTCCTTGCCCCTCCTTCCCATCCCGGCCCCAGCCCTGAGAGTGCCGCCCTGCACAGCGTCACTTCCGTCCACATCTCTCCCTCCTTCTCCAGGCCCCTGGCAGAGGCCGCCATAACCACTCTCAGAGGTGTCCTCCTGCTCCACCAGCTCCCGTCTTGCCCTCCTCCACCCACCACCAAGCCCATCTTGGCTCTGCATCTTGCATAATCTTTCCAAAGGCAAACCACAGCCCCTAACTCCCTGCCACTACTGTTTGGACCTGTAGGTAAAATCCTTAGCTGGCCCACCAGGCCTCCTGGTCCAGCCCCAGCCCCTCCCTCCACACCTCCAGCCACCAGGAACTCTTCTCCTGCCTGCTTTTGGAGGTGCTCTGAGCTCTCAGGCTGTGGGCTTCTGAACATGCTGCTGGGTTTTCTCGCCTGAAATGCCCGCACCCATAGCCTCTGCCTACCCAACTCCCATTCATTCCTCTGGCTTCAGGGCTGTCACTTCCTCTAGGAAGCTGGCCTTGATTGATTGATTGATTATTGATTGATTAAATTTCACATTTAGTAGGACTTTTTATTGAAACTCTATGAACTGATAAGATGTAGATCATTTTAGGATATATGAAACGTGGTCCTGGCCGGTGTGGCTCAGTTGGTTGGCATTGTGTCCTGTAGCAAAGGGTCGCCTGTTGGATTCCTGGTCAGGGTACAAGCCCAGGTTGCAGGCTCATAGGAGGCAACCAATAGATATTCCTTTCTCACACATTGATTCCCCCCCACCATCACCACCTCTCTCTCCCTTCCTCTCTCTCTAAAAGTCAATTAAAAAAAAAAAGTAAAAAAAAAAATGTATGACACTTGACCAAAATGGACAGTTAAAGAAATAATTTTTATGTCATGTGGAGACTATTTTATGTGGTAGGAACTAGGGGTTTTTTGGTTTGGTTTTGGCTATGGAAGCTGTCTAAAGGTTTTCTGGAACATCACCTATTATAATTGCTGGATTTCATCCCCAATGCTCCCCAGTGCGCTCCGGCAGCCAGAGACTGCGTGGCTTGCCCAGAGAAAGGGCCCTGACTCCTGAAATAGAAAACTTGGGACATAAAAACAGTAACCACCTGATATCTGCTCCCACCAGTCGAGCAATGTGCAAACCTTGTCTCATGTGACCTGCAGAGCCATCAGCCCATTTTAGAGATGAGAAAACTGAGGCCCACAGGAACTTGGCCGTGGGGACACTGAGCTGGCTAATAAAGCCATAACAGGACTGCAGACCTTGAGTAAGGACTTTCTACCAGGCTGTCATTTGAGAACCATCCCTCCTGGTATTTATCTGCTATTTTATTTAAAACCAGTTCCCTTTGGCCATGGTGAGATAGTACAAGGGAAACAGCATGTATGAAGTTGCTTTGTGTGCTGTATTTAAACCTGCACAGTGAGCCCATCTGTGGAGGGGGATCCCGGGCTGTCTGGCCTCTGGGTCTGCACGGGGAGCCCATTCCCCAAGGTTCTCCCTCCTCGGCCCAGAGAGCAGAGCCTGAGCCAGTTGCAGTGATGAGTCAGAGGCCCAGAGAGGCCCCCGTGGGCCGGTCACACGCTCTCTCACCAGGAGATGCTGGAGGAAAGGTGTGGCCCCCAGTGAAGCCTGCCAGTTCCTCCAGCAGTGTGCCAGCTGCACGGAGCGGGCATCCTGTGCCCTCCGCCTGCCACCCCGGCTCTGGCCGGGTGCCCGCGGCTGCCTCCCGTGAGGGACACCAGATGCGAGAGAGGGAGAGGGTCCGGCCCAGGCCCAGAGGCTGTCCTGACGTGTTTATATGTATAGGAGGATGGAAACCAGAACCACAAGGAAATGTTCGGGGCAGTGGCCGGGGAGAAAGGAGGTCGCTAGAGGCTGTGCAGGCACCCGGGGTGGGACTGGAGATCTGACAGGAGGCTGCTGCCAAGGTCCCTCCCAGGAGGCCAGGCGTGTTGACAGAGACTGAAGAAGGGGCCCGGTGTGCCAAGGACAGAGGGCAGAAGGGGAGGCAGAGAAGGAGCGGCCGGGGAGGTGCGAGGGGAGCAGACCTGGGCACAAAGGAAAGAACCTGGAAGAAAGGAGGCCTGGAAAACAGTGTGGCAGGTCCTTGAAAAATCAAAAATGCAATTACCATGTGCTCCAGCCATTCCACTTCTGAATATCTGCCCCAAAATCCCGGAAGCAGGGACTCACACGTATCGGCACCCCCATGTCCAAAGCAGCGTTATCCACAACAGCCAGCAGTGGAGACAGCCCAGTGCCCCCAGCGATGATGGATCACACCACGTGCTCTGCCTACGTCCACACTGTGCGGCCCACCCACACGGCGGCCTGTTATCCGGCCTTAAAAAGGAATGGAATCCCGGCACGTGCGAGAACAAATACACCTTGACAACATCAGGCCAAATGACATAAATCAGGCACAGAGGGATAAATACCCTGTGGAGTCCCCTCCACAGAGACGGCGGAATAACGGTCCCGAGGGGGCGAGAGGGGGCGGGAGGGAGAGGGGAGAGAAGGGGAGTGAGTGTTGGATGGAGACAGAGTGTCTATTTGGGAGAATGACAAGCTCTGGAGCTGGATGGTGGTGACATAACATGAGTGCACGGAATGCCACGGAACTGCACACGTACGAATGGCAGGAACTGGTCCACTTTCTCATGCATATTTTGCCACAATCCCAAGAATGAGGAGGGAGAGGTCAGAACGCAGAGCGCGCCAAGTGGGTGAGGTCAGGAGAGCAGGCCGGGCCGCACGCTCTCCCTCCCTTACTCCGAGGCCCTGCGGCCTCCGCTGCCTCCTGCCAGCCAAGGCCCCGCGGACCCACAGCCTGGCTTCCACTTCGAACTGGAAACGTCCCCACCCCAAGTCTTCTCCGGAATCCCCCCTTCTCCTCACCTGGTAAAAAGACAGGCCATGTCACATGGTCCGGGGGTAGGGTTGCCAGGTTGCACAAATAAAATGACAGGACACCCAGCTGGATTTAAATGTCAAACATTGCCACATTTGTGATATACCTATACTAGAAAACGTACTTGTTATCTAAAATTCAGTTTAACCAGGAGTCCTGTATTTTATCCAGTAATCCTCTCCAAGGGCCCTCTTGCAGAATTCATGCGGGGGGCACCTCGGGCCACCAGCTGGGACAGTCCATTGAGGGCTTCCTGAGATCACCTGATGCCTGCGAGCAAGAGAGGCCCACCCACCCGCTTACCCACCTGGAGACGGTCCTAACAAAGGCCTGGAAAGGGACAGAGGGACGCCTGGCCTAACCTCAAGGGGTTGGGACAAGTGCCTGGAAGGCATGCCAAAGTTGGGTTTTGAAGGATGAATAGGAGTTCACCAGGCTGACTCTAAGTGGGCTGGGAGAAAAGGTCTCCAAGAAGAAGAAAAGGCAGGTGTTGCAAAATTGACAAACAGAATGACTGGGAGGAAGAGAGAGAAGGGCAAAGGAAGCAGGGGAAAAGGAGCAGAGGTCAGAGTAAAGAAAGAACACAGACAGACCTGAGTTTGAGCCTAGCTCTGCTGTTTACGGACTGCAGCTCTGGGTTAGTCCTTTCTCCTCCCAGCCGCTTTGTCTCCTGATCCGGAAAATACTGCCCCCTGGTGGAGCTGCTGTGGGAGACACATCTGCGCAGCTGGTGTCTAACCCTGCCTGGCATGTTCTGCCTCCTGGGTGGGAGGGAACCTGAGGCCACGCCGGGCCAGAAGCGGGGCAGCCGACCCTGGAGCCTTTCGTACTGTGCGGAGGCGCTGTGGCGTCTGCCTGTTGGGGCGGAAAAGGCAGTGGAAGGAGATGTGTCCGAGTCCTCTCTGGTAGGAGGGGGCAGAGGTGAGGGAGCTGAGCGAGGAGGGTGCAGGGTCTAGCACTGCAATTCCTTAAATGCTGAGAATATGATCATCATGAATCTCCTTGCATTGCTTTTGAGTTGCTTTAAAAAATACATTAAGACATTATCTTGATTCCTGAGTTTTGGGTCCCGCCTTCAGCTCTGTGCCTCGGGCAGATGTCACACCCTAGTCCCAGCGTGGTGGGGAGACGTAGGGCCGGGAGAAGCTGAGCCCCGAGCAGCCCTGCGACCAGGAGCCTGCACGCAGCGCAGCAAGGACCGCGCTCCTCTGTGCCAGCTTGCATTTGCAGCCTGATCTCCCCTGAGCCTTAAAGGAGCAGGGCGAGCAGCAGGACAGGGCTACTGAGGACCATGGGTCCATCGGAAACTCAGAGGAGGCGGAAGCCCTTTGGGGGAATAAGGCCTTGAGGACCAGGATGAGACAGGGGCCTGTGGGACTGCCCTCCATCTGCGCCCCCCCACCCCCCCAAGAAGGCGCTGAGCTCAGGTGGGACAGAGGGATACGGGCAGGCTGGGTCTGGGGCCTCTGCGGCCTTCGCCAATGTGCTTTTCTTCCCACCGCCTGCAGGAGGACGCGGTTCCTGGGCCGCTCGGGGACAGCACAGAGGACCTCAGCCTGGACTGGGGGGCCCTTCAGGGCAGCCAGTACCTCCAGGACCTGGGCCTCGAGGCCCCTGCCCACGGCCAGACTGGAGCGGCCAGAGCCAGGGACCCGCCCAGCGGAGCAGCAGGAAGCGGGTCAGCCTCCTCCGGTTCCGCCAGCCCCCGCAGCCGGCCGCGGAGGTGCAGCTGGGCGAGGCCCCGCAGCTGCTCGGACAGCTGGCAGAGGTTGGTCCCCGCCGCAGAGCCTTCCGTGACCCCTCCGGGATCAGGGGTGCCCACACACACATCCGCGTGCACGGGAAAACATGAGTGTGTGCAAGCCCCAAACGACACTGTGCACACACCGCGGGCAGGTGCGAGCCCAGGTGTGCACACTTGCCCGCACACACCCGGTGTACCGCTGCCCACGTTCACGCACAGGCTGGCACATGCACACGCACAGGCTGGCACATGACCCACATCTATTGGTCTACATGTCCCACGTCAGGACAGTGGCACGTGCATGCACAAGGCCACAGATGCCTTTGGATTTAAGACACATATTGCCCTGGCTGGTTTGGCTCAGTGGATAGAGCATCGGCCTGCAGACTGAAGAGTCCCAGGTTCTATTCCAGTCAAGGGCACATGACCGCGTTGTGGGCGCTATCCCCAGTGGAGGGGGAAGGGTTGCAGGAGGCAGCCAATCAATGACTCGCTCACATCACTGATGTTTCTCTCTCTCCCTCTCCCTTCCTCTCTAAAATCAATAAAAATATGTATTTTTAAAAAAGACACATATGACTGCTCGACTCCCCACACACCACAGTGGCAGCCCTAAAGAGTGGAGGCGGGTGCTTTAGCCACCACGCCCCCCAACCCCGCAACCCTCTCACCCCAACCAGAAAGCCAGTCCCTGTAAGAATGGGGGGTCCCTGACGCACATGTGGCTTCAGCAAATCCACCAGCCTGGCTCCTCCCCGCTCCCCCTCTGATACAGGGAGATCTGGGCCCCGCTCCATGGCCAGAGTGCCATCCTCAGGTCCCCCCCCCCCAGATGCTGGAGCTGAGCGGACGGTGCCGGTGGAGGAGTACTTCTGACCCCTGAACCCCTTCCCTTCTCCCCCAGGTGCAGCCTTGACGCCTCGGCGGTGAGCGAGGAGCCGTGTCTCCCGCGGACGCTGGCTACCCTTGCTCTGAACCTTCCTGGGGAGAGTCCGCAGGCCTGGACCAAGGAGCGTCTCCCTGGGGGCGGGACCCCGGCGGAGCACCCAGGCAAGGTGGGTGCAGCCTGCAGCCGCCCGTCAGTCACACCTCCGGGGGGAAGGAGAGCCTCACCATGGGACACCTGCCATGGCGGGTCCGTGCTGGGGCCCAGACTGGGGAGCCCTGACATTGCAGCCCGGGCCTGAGGATCCTCCCTGAGGCGGCCTTGCAGCCGGAAGGGGGGCCTGTCTGTGCTCGGAGTCTGCACCCAGAGGCCTCTTCTCAGTCCGGTCTCCGGCCCCAGCTCCTGGCTGGCCTGCGGACGGGCTGGTACTGGAACCTCAGCTCAGTTGCAGGCCCGGCCCACAGCCCAGCCCGGGGCAGGGGACCTGCGGCACATTTCTGGGGAGGGTACGGGGTACGACTCTGGCTCCGGCGTCTGGAGGCCCACTGCCCTGTGCTGGGGGCGCCCGCCTGTGGCTGGAGGCTGGGCCCAGACCTTGGTCGGAGCCTTCCTGCCGCCCTGGCACCGCAGCTCAATGAGGTGCTTGTTCCCGCAGGAAGGTGCCGGCCTGGAGGAGAGGGTGAGGTCACAGTCGGTGCCCGTGACCTTGGATGAGATCAGCGCCCTAGAAAGCTCTCGGGCTTCGGAGGTGCCCGCTCGAGCTGCCCAAGGTAGCCAGGCCGGGGTCCCCACCCTCACACCGAGCAGGGCGCTGGGCCCGGGGGATGTGGAGGTCCTCGGGGAGGGGTTCCAGAGCGGGGGAGAGCCTCTGCCCCTCCCTCCCCTCCCCTCCCCTCCCACCACCGCCATGGCCTGCCTCCTTCTCACCCTGACTCTGTCTCTTTGGTCGCCCCCCTGCCTGTCTCAGACCCTGGGTCCTGAGAGCTGTGTCTCCCAGTGTCAGGCAGGCCTGCAGCCAGACCCACACTCATGAACTGAGACAGTGTGCCTCCTCCAGCCACTGGACACACACACACACACACCCTGACACACACACACTCACTCACACACACCATGACACACATACACACTGACATACACACACCCTGACACACACACACCCTGACACACTCACACCCTGACACACACACACACACACACACTCACACACACACACACACACCCTGACACACACACCCTGACACACACACACCCTGACACACACACCCTGACACACTCACACCCTGACACACTCACACCCTGACACATTCACATCCTGACACACTCACACACACACACACTCACACACACACACACACTCACACACTCACACCCTGACACTCTCTCACACACACACACACACACTCACACACACACACACACCCTGACACACACACACACACTCACACACACACACACACACCCTGACACACTCACACACACACACCCTGACACACACATACCCTGACACTCACACACCCTGACACACACACCCTGACACACTCACACCCTGACACACTCACATCCTGACACACTCACACACACACACACTCACACACACACACTCACACTCACACACACACTCACACCCTGACACACTCTCTCACACACACACACACACACACTCACACCCTGACACACTCTCTCACACACACACTCACACAAACACTCACACACACACACCCTGACACACTCACACACACACACACACACACACTCACACACACACACACACACACCCTGACACACACACACAGCACATCCTAAGCGCTTGTGAAAAGCTGGGGATACCGCCATCCCTGCTCTCTTCCCTCTCCCGCCTCTCCCCCTGAGAGTGGCAGGGCCCCGGGCCATCTCCAGTTCTGCAGGGCGGTCAGAGGCGCCCCCTGTGGGCGGGCGGGCGGGCGGGCTCCTCGGTCCCTGCAGGAGCCCGGGGTTGGGGGCTCCTCCCGCCCGTGCTCCTGACATTGGGTCACTCCCAGGCCTGGAGCCTCCCGGGCCGGAGCGTCCGGAGAAGGACGGCGTGGAGCCAGATCACCTGTGAGTTCTGCCCCCGCGGGGAGGAGCCCAGGGGACAGCCAGGGCGGCTGTGGGGGAGGGGCGAGGTTTCAGCGCTGCCGGCGGCCAGGGTCCCTCTCAGTCCCATGACCTCATCTTCTCCCACCCATCTTCCCCCCCGGGGAGGGATAGGTCCTCCGAGAGGTTCCCCCTGGACAGGGTCTGCTTCAGGACCACGCGGTGGGCCACCCCCTCTCCTGGGAGCAGTCTGTAATCGGACGCTGTGTCTTATTCCCGCCCAGGCTGATGGTGCAGCAGGTGCTGCAAGAGCTCCGCCAGTACCATGGGTGAGTGGAAGGAGGCAGGCGAGGGGCGGGGGGGGACAGGAGTGGGCACAGGGGACTAGGGGGCATGGGGACAAGTGTGGGGAAGGACAGGTAGTAGGTGGCTGTGGAGAACACAGGGGTGGAGGATAGATGTGGAGGGACAGGAATAAGAGGAAGGGGTGGGAGTCAACAGGTGTGGGAAACAGGCTGTAGAGAAGATGGGGAGAATGGGGCAGGACAGGTGGGAGGGGGGCTGGTGGGAGGGGGGCCAGCGGGGAAGGGAGAAGGGCCATGAAGGGAGGAGAGAGCCGGGCTGGCCAGATGCAGATGGAACCGATGCATCCCCGCAAACACTGCGTCTGTTAGGAAAGCTCCCGGTTCGCTGATTCTGTTCCGCCCGGCGTGGCCCTGCCCTCTGTCGGAGCACATGCCCCGATGACCACACATGCCAGCCCGCATGGAGGAAGGGTGGGCTCTCGGGCCATGGCAGCGGACAGCGGGCAGCGGGCTCACACCTAACCGCAGACACCCTGGGGGAGAGGGCGTGGGGTGGGGGAGGGGCTGCTGGCCAGTCTGTCCCTCTGGTCCTGCAGGGCTCAGCAGAGGGCTCACCTGTCTGTCAGCCCCAGAGAAGCCCCCTCCAACCTCACCTGGTTTGAGTTCCTGTCCGAGTAAGTAGGTGGAGCTGCTGGAGGGGGGGGGGGGAGAATTGGGGGACAGGAGTGGGGGGAGAGACTGTGGGCAGGGCAGGTGGGAGCCCAGCACAGGTTTGCACAAGCGCTACTGGCAGCCCTCAGACCCTGGTCCTCTCGCTGGAACGACCAAGGGCAACAGCAGGGGTGAGGGTGGGGCTCCTCATACACCTGGGGTGAGGGAGGAAGACTTCCTGGCAGCTGGGACTGAGCTCTGAGGGAAGGTAGAGTCCGCCAGTCCGGAGCTGAGGATGGGGGAGAAAACAGTGCCTTCTGGCCTGGGGACCGGGGTCAAGGTGGGCTGGGAGGAGGGACAGCACAGGAAATCAGCAGGGGCCGGTCACCTCTGCAAAGCTGAGGCCACAGCTGTCTAGTGACTGAGGACGGTGAGCACAGATGGCGGGGCAGGCAGGGTGCAGGCTGGGGGTGCAGGCAGGGTGCAGGCTGGGGTGCAGAATCCCCGCCAGGGAGCGATTCTGCCCAGCTGGGCTTGTTTGCCGTTGACCTAACAAGTATTTATTAAGTAAGATGTGCCTGTGATCAGGCGAGCCAGGGCAGTGATACGGGGAGGGAAGGAGAGCAGGGTTTGAGAGAAATCCCGCAGGAAGAACAGGCAGGATTTATGGGCTCATTAGATCTGGAAGGGGGAGGGGGGGTAATCAGAGGGAGAGGCAGGGATGGCAGCCCAGGCCCATCAGGGGACCTCATGCTTGAGACCATGTCCTTGCCCGCCTGCAAACCCAATCTCTAGGGTCCCTGGGACTTTGCAAACAGCCTCAGGTGTCTGATGAGTGAGAGAAGGAGGGAGAGAGGTGGGGGCCACAGAAGAGGTGGAACAGGAGGAGGAGGCCACAGGTCAATTCCAGGATTGAAGTGCAGGACTGGCTCAGAATGGCCCTCTGACCCTGCTGCTCTTCCCCCACCTCCCCACCCCCCGCCCCATCCACCTTCCCACCCTCAGGAGCGAGGATGGAGCCAGCAGCATCGAGAGGAGTGACAGGGGCACCACCAGGGTGAAGGGCAGACTCAGCTCCCTCCGCAGTCGAGTCTCCAGGCACAAGGACAAGGTCAGAGGGTAGGGCAGGGCCCCTCTGCCTGCCTCGCATGTCAGCGAGCCCTGGCCCTGGAGCCTGCGATCCTCAGTCTCCCCTCCGTCCCCTAGGGGAAAAGCCCGGGCCCTCTGAAGGACAAGGATCAGGATGCGCGAGAGAGAAGGGAGCGTGTCGACGGCCACCAGCTGTCCCGAGGAGCCTCCTCTGGCCACTCCGCCTGCCCCCCGTGCAGCCCACCCGCGCTCAGCCCCGGTAGGTCAGGGCCCCGCCTGTCCCCACGGACGGCAGCACCTTCTCCACTTCTCTAAACCGCTCTTGTGGCCGCCTTCGCTCTCTGCATTCCACCAAGGGCGGGCTGACCGTGGCTCCTGGAGAGCACCAGCCTCCGTCCCCGAGGGTAGGGACCATTTGGTTAGCGGGGGGCCCCCAAATTCCCTTTCAAGTTTCACGTTTGTCGTCGTCAAAATCCTCTTGCGAAGGGTGAACTTGGGCAGGGAGTTAGCTGGCGAGGGCTGCAGGCAAAGTCCTCCGTGCGGCCTGTTCTCTCTCAGCTCCTCCCGCTGGCTCTAGGGATGGGGTCAGACAGCCCGGGTCTCTCTCTGGCATCTGGCCACCCAACTGCAGGCTCACATCCTGTCTTGCCTGCCTGCGTGCCTGTCTCCCAATGTCCCCTTTCCTAAAGGACACTTAGTCGGCCACATTGCATTAGGGGCCATCCTCCTCCAGTGCCACCTCATCTGAACATACGACGTCAGCAATGACCCCCTTTCCAAATAAGGCCACCTTCTGAGACACTGGGGGGACGAGGACTGCAGCCTCTGAATGGCGGTGTTACCAGGAAGGGGACCGGCCCAGGGTGGGTCTGCCTAGGGCCGTGGTCAGCAAACTCATTAGTCAACAGAGCCAAATATCGACAGTACAATGGCTGACATTGCTTTTGAAAGCCACATTTTTTAAACTTAAACTTCTTCTAACGCCACTTCTTCAAAACAGACTTGCCCAGGCCGTGGTATTTTGTGAAAGGGCCACACTCCAAAGAGCCGCATGTGGCTCTCGAGCCGTGGTGTGCCGAACAAGGGCCTAGGGCCAGCTGGTGCTGTGTGGGCTCTTGACGTGGTGTGGGACACCTTTCACAGCAGGAGTCCGGGGACCACGAGGGACCGTTAGCAAAGCTGGGGCAGGAAACAGTGTCAGGGCTCAGCGTGGAAGCAGCAGGAGAGCCAAGCTGGGCTGTCCTCGCTCCCGGGGAGCCAGGGAAAAGGGGGCCGTGGGGACAGGCTCAGGGCTTAGCCGGGATGAGCTGCCGCTGTCCATTGCTCCCGGGTTGCAGGTCCCTTAGTGTTCAGGAGATGCACGTCTGTGGGGGAAGGAGAGGGAAAGGGAGTGGCGGGGCCGCTCCCGAGGAAGAGTGTGGGCTGGGTCCTTTGTCTTGAGGCTTTGAGATAGAGACTGACTCTTCCCAAAACGGTAATACAGCCGCCCAGGTGTGGGGCCTTGAACCCAAGGCGGATTCTGAAGGGCTCTGACCTTCCGGGAGGCTCCCCGCCCCCCCCCCCCCCCAGCTGTGTCGGCCGTGGTAGACAGAGTCTGGCTTCTAATACTTGGGCCAGTAACCGTCCCCGTCACAGTTTCCTAACAGCCTCGTCCCTTAAGAGGCCTGGAGAGTCCCTTCAGGAAGAAATGAGCCAGCCAGCGTTTCTGGGGTCAAATTCTATTTCCCGCAAGTTTCCAAGATCCAGGGACAAAACCCTGTTTATCTCTCGGAGCCCTGTGCATCTGGGGCTTCTCTCTTTGAGCTCTCCCTGCGGGAGAGCACTAATGACCGGCGGTGACATGGTGTGACTTACTCCCCAGCCAGCCACTGGCTCGGGCAGGGCTTCCCCCCTAACAGGCTGCAGGGCAGACTGCAGCTCGCCGCCCTGCAGCCACAGAGCAGAGGGCGGGCTACTTTTTTGGGAAGTGGCTTTTTGGGGTGACCTTTCTCTGTCCAGGAATTCTCTGTTGCCCCCTCCCCCAACCCTTGGTGTCCAGCCAGGAGGTCCGAGGGGTGCCTTGGCTGGGGAACTTACAGGGTGCTGTGGGCCACCCTAAGTCCCAGGCTAGGGCCACCGAGTCTGACTGTCCCTCTGGGCCTAAGCAGGTGGGGACTCTTGGGGTTTCACAGCCCGGGAGTGAATTCCAGAGAATAGGGAGTGCCGGCTCTTCACATTTGGGCTGTGAGCCTTTCCTAGGTCCCCGGCCAGGAGCCTGGGTCTCAGTCCCCTCCCGCACTTACAGAAGCTGGGGAGCCCTCTTCAGCTCCCCTCCCCCAGGCCCCAGGATCGGGAGCCGGACCACTGGGAGCCCGGTAGCTGCTGAGAAGGCATCTTCCTTCTCCTGTGGCCGTGTGCTCGCCCCGCTGTCGGAGTCTGTGCACTGGACACCAGCAGTGCAAGGCTAAGACAGGAAATGGACCAGGACAGGAGAGAGGGGGCAAGAGGGACAGCCCCCTTCCTCCCCCTGTGCACCCCACAGTGCAGGCCAGATGCAGGCCAGAACAGCTGCGGGAACACAGCTGACTTCCTGGTGAAGTACTAGATATTAAGGATCACATTTAATTCTTGGGTACAAGCCTGACACTGTCACTGATTGCTTTAAGTGGCTAGCAGAAACCTTTGAGCAACCAAGTCTAGAATACAATGCCAGGCAGGGCAGGAGCCATAACTAATGTTTTATTTTGTTACAGGAAAAATCAACACTAATTATGTCCTCTAGAGGAACTAACTCCTAGGTAGAAATTTTAACATTATAACAAACCAACAGGTTAGGCTTCAAAATGGCCCAGCTTGTAACTTGTAGCTGGACTATTTTGCTGCATTTTGGCAATACAGTATACCCCAACTTAAGAGTATACAACTATTTTAGATGTTTAACGTAACTAACTCCTCCTACCCCTCCATGAGGAACCCCCTTCTTTCCCCTAAACTTTTAATTTTAGATGTAATGGAAGGTGCAAAAAGAATAAAGAGGGTCCCCTTGTATCTTTCACTCAGCTGGTGCCCGATGCACAAAAATTCAGAGTAGGCCTTCCTCCCCCCCCGGCTGACCCAGGCGGCTTCCCGCGGGCCGCCCGTAGGCACCCAGGATGGGCTGGCTTCCCTCTGGCCCCAGCTTTGTCAGGAAGGACCTCTGGAATGACATCCGGTCTAATTAGCATATTACCCTTTTATTATTATTATAGGTGACCACAGTACATTGATCACCTAAGAAACACACTACTTACCAAAGTCCAACTTCAGAGTTCACCAGGTTGCTGTTGTTGTTTTGTTGTTTCCGTTCGGGTGATCTTCCTATTTTCGGATCCAGCTCAGGATACCCTATCGTCAATCATCCTGCCTCCCGTCTCTCTGGTCTGTGACGGTTTCTCAGCCTCTTCTTATTGCTCATGACCATGACAGTCTTGAGAAGGATTAGCCATGTGTCTTGTACAGTGTCCTCCAGTCTAGCTTTGTCTGATGTTTCCTCATCATTAGACACAGAGGTTATGGTTTGAGGAACCTCTTGCCTCATCATATCAGAGGGCAAGTGCTATGATCATGACATCCCTGGGGATGTTAACCTTCATCCCCTAGTTAAAGTAACGTCTGCCAGGTTGCTATATTTCCTTCTTCCTATTCTGTTGTTTAGAAGCCAGTCATTCAGTTGGGTCTACTCTCAGGTGGGAAGAATTCAAGCTCCAGCTCTTGGAGGCATTTGATTTTCAAAATAATCCTTTGAGCTCAGGGAAGATTTGAGCTTGTGTGAAAGAAATTAACGTAGGTAGCACTTAGCATGGTGCCTGGTATGGAAGGGCAATGGTAGCATCTATCATTGTCATCGTCGTCGTCATTATCATCATCATCATCATCACTTTTTGTTGTTGTGAAGGCAAAGCTAGCATTTAAAGCAAAGCACCTAAGCCTGGGCTTTGCCACAGCCCCCACACCTGTCTAAAGAGGCTCGGGAAGCCAAAACAGCTGTGTCTCACTCCCTACAGGCTGAGAGCAGGCACCTCCAGGTGTAACTCACCACAAGCTCATCTACTGTGGGAGACGTGCAAAGCCACACATCACTCCCTATCCCCTAGAGCAGTGTTTCCCAAAGTGTGGTACGCGTACCCCCAGGGGTACAGGAAGAGTTTGGTGGGGATAGGCACTGCACCATGCTTAGCTGCGCCTAATTCTACGTTCTCATGAGTGCGAGGGGTACTCAGCGTTACGAAAATTATAGAAAGGGTACACATATGTCAAAAGTTTGGGAAACACTGCCCTAGAGGAAGCAGCCCACAGTGAGTGACACAGAACAGGGAATGACTCAGTCTCAGGTAATTACAGGAGGTGGGTCTCCACGGTGAAGCTGACATTCTTTCTCAGAGACCAGCCCTCCAAAGGAATACCATTCCAGACAGTCCTGTCCCTGGCCTTGGCCTCTGAGGCCCTTCATGGTCTGGCCCCGCCTACCCCTCCACCCTTCTCTCCCACTGTTCCGCCACCTTGGCTCAGAAGCTCAGCCACCCTGAGACCTTGTGGCTGCCCGTTGTGCGGAGTGCCTGCTCATTCCGTGCTGTTCCTGGAACTCCCTGTGCCACCTAACTCTTACTCACCTTTTAAAACACAATGCAGATCCACTTCCACCGTGAAGCCACATTAGGTGACGGTATGTGTCTGCGTGACTCTTAGGCCAGCTGCTGTCAGCTGAGGGTCATTGGGTCCTCCTGGGGACATTTGACAATGCCCCCTGACATTTTTGATTGTCAGGACTGGGAGTGCTACTTATATCTAATGGGTAGAGGCCAAGAATGTTGTTTAACATCCTCCAATGTACAGGACAGCCCCAACAGAGAATTTTCCAGCCCAATTGTTGATAATGCCAAGACTAAGAAATACTGCTGTAGACTCAAGCTCTCTGTGTCTCCTTAGCCCTTAGTAAATTCCATGCCCCATGATAAAGATTCCATAGTATAGAATGGTTGGGTGGGTAAAGAGGAGAGATATCTCTTCTTGCCACGCTCTTTGAGAAAGGCAATTTCTATATTAGGGGAGAGCTATGTCACCTGAAGGTTTCTATAACCAACATGGCTGCAGAATAAGGGTCATACCACTCTCCCTGCTTAGAATCTCCAATGGCTCCCCAGTGCCTTCGGGTAAAGTCCAAAAGCCATAGCAATTCAGAGAGTGGACATTCACCAACCCTGAAGACCTCAAAAGACCAAAGTGGGGCTTCTGACCTAGACCAGAGTTGGGTGTCTGGTGAAGCATGTCCTTGTATTCCTAGAGTCTCCAGTTCCCTCGACGTGCTGCTTCTCTTGACCACAAAGACCAGACTTAAACTGAGGGCAGGCCATTTGAGGATCCCCCACCCTCACCCCCAGTTTCTGAAGTGAAGGCTCTTGACCACAGAGTGTGTGTGTGTGTGTGTGTGTGTGCACGCGCACACACTAACTGAATTTGATTTGGGGAGATCTTGGCCTGGTGGAGCAGCTTGAACCTCGGTGAGAGGGACTTGGTTCCTCTCCTGGTTGCTGTCCAGAGGCCCACCAGTGAAGGCCCTGGATTGGACCAGCAGCCTCAGGGCAAGGATGTCTGGCGGTACCTGAGGAGGTGCCAGCACTGGGGAAGGCATATCCAAGAACACCTGTGTGAGGTGTCTGGCATGTGTTTCAGACTCTGGACACCTGTTTCAGAGTATGTGGTTGCATCTGTATTGAGGGTATCTGGTTTGTGTTTTGGGAGAGGATCTAAAAGTTGCTGTGTGGGGTCTCATAGGTTTCTGGGTGCCTGAAAGCCTGTTTGGGGGTACCTGATGGCTCCTGGGTGAAGGTGTGTGGTACTTTGGGGATATTTGGATGTTTTTCAGATCCTGAATGCTAGCATTGGGGATCTAACAGACCTAGGTGGGGTGTCTGAACAGTTGTCCGGCCTGAAAGTATCTGATGGCCCTGCCTGGGGGTCTGGCACGTGTTTGGGGTAGCTGGGGTACCTATGTCAGTTCTGTCTGTAGTCTACACCGACCCTTCTTCAAAGGTGACACCTCTGTTCTCTCCATTTCTCGTGCCCTCCCTTCTCCAGCTCCTTCCCTCAGACCCGCCCTCAACCCGGCCAAGGTCCCCAGACGCCGCGGACCTCCCGCACCCCGATTGCCGCTCCATGCTCCCGAGCCCCACTGTCCTCCCCACTGAGAACCCCGCCCCGCAAACTCCCGGGGCCGCCGTGGACCCCGCCCCGCAAACTCCCGGGGCCGCCGTGGACCCCGCCCCGCTGGCCGCCCCTCGAGGACCGCCCTTGCCCGCCCCGCCAGAGCCCCCGCAGCGGACCCCGCGCCCCCTGGTCTGCCCTGCGTTCCAGCTCAGCCCGCGCAAGCCCGGCGCCCACCGGCCGCGAGGCCCCGCCCCCAGGCCACACCCCCTGTCCGCCCGGGGGCGGGGCTGCGCCTGCGCGATTCCTCCGCGCGGCTTTCCGCTTCCGGCTCCGCGGAGCGAGCGGCTGCGGCTGCACCGAGGGTGGGCGGCGGCGGCGCCGGGAGGCTGGCTGTGCGGCGGCCCGCGAGCGGCGTGCGAGGCGCCGCGCCGAGGTGAGGGCGGCCGGACGGGCGCGCCGGGGGGAGGCCTCGGCCCCGCGGGCGCCGGCGGGCACCGGGCGGCCTCCGCCCAGCTGGCGGCGGGGCGCTGGCGGAGGCACAGGTGCAGGCGATACCCGCGTTCCCTCGGAGCCCAGCGCTGGGCGGTGCAGCGTCCTCTCGGCTGCAGGTTGAGGGGCCCCTGAGGCAGGACCAGGGCGGTGGCAATAACCGTAACAGTGACCGGCACCGGGGGCTGGAGTCCTCCTGGAGAACCACTTCCTGGAGCAGAGGTCCGCTGTGCCGCCGAGCGTGTGGGTAACAGGACCGCACCGTGTGTGTGTGTGCTCTGGGCACCCGCACTCCTCACGCCTCACTCTCACCCCGGTGTCCGGCGGGAGAATTAGAGGGTGCGGTGCAGGGTTCCTTGCGGGCACAAATGAGAGGCCCGTGGCGTTTGCACGGGTTGTTGTAGCCGTCTTGCCCTTTTCACTTGTTGCTCTGCTGAGACCGAAGCCCAGAAGGTAGAATGTTTTCCTGAAGTTTTACCCACGGAGTGAAGAAAACGGCTTTCCCGCCCCGAGGCCTCTGGGGGAGAGCGGAGCGCCAGCCGGCAGGCCGAGGGCCGTCCCTTCTGGTTGACCAGGGAGCGTTCAGGACAGTGTGACAGCCCCATGGCCAAGGGCGATTTGTTTGGGGACGATCTTGCACGTATCCGGGTGAATGATTAATCCTGGAGCTATATGGAGAAGTGTCCGGAGCACAGGCAAATCAGAACTTGGTTCTGGTCCCAGTTCCTACCGCCTATGAGCCAGGGGACCTCGCTGAACCTCCGTTTTCCCATCTTTAAACCGGGAATAAGGATCGGTTGAGGATTTGATGTGTTAATATGTGTAAGGTGCGTGGCAGAATGCTTGGCAAATGGTGGATACTCAATAAATGTTGTATATTTTGTGCATATACTTGTGTCCCGTATCTTTAGGTTGTCTTTTTAGGTTGCACTTCCAGGTAGCGCAAAGTCTAGAAAATTTGAGCATTTCGGTTGTTGTTTGGACTGGATAAGAGTTTACAATTTCCACAGGCCAGGTCCTCTTGAGAGAGAGAGAGAGAAAAAAAAAGTCGTTTTAAAGCAAATAAGAGCCTACAGCCAGAAGGCACAGTCACTTAGTTCTTGTATAGGTACTTTGGTTTACTTTCAATTAGCTTTTCACTTTTAAATGCCACCCCAGCCTGTGATTCCTTTCTCTTTTCTTAAGTTGATTTGAGAATGCCCCGCTGTGAGAGCTGCAGAGTCCCTACTTTGTTTCCGGCAGAGCCAGGGTATAATTTTTATTCTTGTCACACAGTAGCAATTACCATTTTCCTTGTCCCAGCCCCGGGGACTAGGGCTGTGGTCACCAGCCTGCCTCCCTGGGTGTTTACCTTCCACATGTTCAGCATATTTCTGATCCTTAAATCAGAGTCTCCTTCATTCTCCCTCACTCCTCCTGCGGCCAGTTTCCATTTCCTCAAGTTCCAGCTGACTTTTGAAACACTTTCATCACAGCTTTTAAAAAAAACAAAAAACTTAAAGCCCTGAGAGCTTAGTAAGTTCAAGCAATTGTGATTTCTTTGTTATTTGTTAAACTTCACTTTCCCCTTGGAAGGAGTGAAGAGCTGCTGTTTTCAAAACCCTCTCCAGGTGCAAAATAATTGCAGTCACAGCTCCAGCGCTGCCTGGGGACCTTTCTGGAGAAGGAATGCGGGTGACGGGGGAGGGTGCAAACTGATTAAAACAGTGTCCTCCCTCCAGAGAGTCAGGGGAAGGACCCCTGCAGCTCTGCTCATTCTTGTTGTTGACATCGTGTTGGGTGAAAACTAAACGAAACCTGCTCACTTCTCTGCTTTTATTCTTAAGTAGGTTCATAGTTTCGACTAAGAATAAAGTTGCAGTTGGTTATGTTCAAAGTAGCAAATACCTCCTCTGATTTACATCATGTTTTGAAAAAAAAAATATTCTAAAGGTGTAAGCGTATACATTTAACACACTGTGTTTTGAAATCATGTCACTTTTTCAGCGTAACAATTTTACTGATAAAATTCACATACCATGTCATTCATCCTTTTACAGTGTGCCAGTCAGTGGTTTTAGTACAGGGACAGAGTTCTACATCTGTCAACACTGATTCCAGAACATTTTACCCGCTGTCATTCTTAGGGTGTGGGTATGAGGAGGAGAGAGGGTAAAACAGATGTGGTCTAGGCAGGTGCCTCTCCATTGCAGCGCAGGACGGAGGGAGGGTGGACCACAGCCACTCACTTGGCTGGAATTGGGCAGGATCCTGCACACAAGGACAGTTCATTGCTGTGTGTGGAAGTGGCTATGGGCACGGGCAGAATCGTAAGAAATGGTTTGAGAAGGGGACACTAGAGGCCGAGAGGCCAAGATCAGACAGCTCTGAAGAAAGGGGACAGCTTGCCAACATCCTGGTTTGCAGCTGGATTCTTGATATGAATAGATTCTTATTTTCCTACAGTCCAGTATAGGCTCCCTGCCATGTAGCAGAGGGTTACAAAGTCCTCTGTGCCATCCATTGTAACAGGGCTTGAGACAGGGATGTGGGGTCAGAATTTCATCATGGACGTAGCCCAGGCACGGCAGGAAAGCCCTCTTGGTCCTGTGGAGTGGTGGTTAGGCCATGCTCAGCACCTGTTGGCTCTGTGGGGACAGCATGTGTGAAGGCTGAGTCAGGGGACACCGTGCTGTTGGTTGGGTAGAGCTGACTCGGGCATTTGATAGACTGGTGTGTTACTTGGGTGACTTCCTGGCTATTTCCCTCAGTGGGTTTGGAAAGGGCGGAGGCTGGAGACAGGGTCAGTATTGGGAGATGACTGGATCTAAGCAGTGTGGGAAGAGGCCAGACTTTAGCCTATGTGGAGATAGGGTTGTTGGGGCTTAGTGACAGAGTGAGAAAGAGTTTAACAGTGGGGGCCGGGTAGGTGATGGCCTTGTGTCATCAGCTAGCTGAACTCTTCCTTGCACTGCCTGTGAGTGGATGACCAGTTCACACTTCTCTAGCATCTGTCTTGCAGCCGAGAAGGGGAAACTGTTCCCTGCCCTCAGACTGGGGTCTCTTTTCCACTACCCCCACCGCTTCCCAAGGTCTTTGGGTTCAAGCACAGTGAAGAGCAGCCCTTCATAGGCAGGCCTTCAAGGGCCTATGAGCGTTGGCCTGCCGACTGAAGAGTCCCGGGTTTGATTCCAGCCAAGGGCACTTGCCCGGGTTGTGGGCTCGATCCCTAGTGTGGGCATGCAGGGGGCAGCTGATCAATGATTCTCTCTCATCACTGATGTTTCTCTCTCTCTCTCTCTCTCTCTCTCTCTCTCTCTCTCTCTCTCTCTTCCTTCCTCTCTGAAATCCATAAAAATACTTTTTTTTTTAAGTGAAGTGCAATCTGAAATTTGAGGAGCATCATATGTTACAGCTTGTAAATTACTGCTTTTAGTTTGTCATTAGCCCCACCTGGCCTACTATCAGGAAGCTAAAACTTTTTAGTGTTTCTCCCTCTTCTAGAATGTTCCAAAAGCTCTTCAGGGGAAGGCCCTCCTGCTTCCCCTCTTGATGAGGAGAACCCTGCTGTCCATAGGGTCAGCCATTTTGCTTTTTAAAATTGGGGTTGTAGCCGAAACTGGTTTGGCTCAATGGATAGAGCGTCGGCTTGGGGACTGAAAGGTCCCGGGTTCGATTCCGGTCAAGGGCATGTACCTTGGTTGCAGGCATATCCCCAGTAGGGGGTGTGCAAGAGGCAGCTGATCGATGACTCTCTCTCATAGATATTTCTAACTTCCTATCTCTCTCCCTTCCTCTCTGTACAAAATCAATAGTGTGTATATATATATATATATATATATATTTTTTTTTTTTTTTTTTAAATTGGGGTTGTAATTCACATACCGCAGTATTCAACATTTTAAAGTGTATAATTCAGTGTGTGTGTGTTTTCATTCTTATCACCCCAAAAGGAAGTCATGTACACATTAGTAGTCATTTCCCTGTCCCTAAGCCTCTGGCAACCATGAATCTACTTCCTATCTCTATAGATTTGCCTAATCTGGACAAATTCCTATAAATGGAATTCTACAGTATGTGGCTTTTTGCATGTGGTCTCTTTTACTAATGTTTTCAAGGCTCATCCATATGGTAGCCTGAATTTAGCTATTTTTAAAAAATATAGTTTTATTGATTTCAGAGAGGAAGGAAGAGGGAGCGAGAGATAGAAGCATGAATGATGAAAGAATCATCCATCGGCTGCCTCCTGCAGGCCCCTTAGTGGGGACCGAGCCTGCCTCGCGGGCATGTGCCCTGCCTGGGAATCAAACCATGACCTCCTGGCTCATGGATTGATGCTCAACCACTGAGCCTCACCAGTGGAGCAATCTAACAGTTTTCTTAAATCCATAACAACATGACCATTAAAGGAATAGTGACACGGAGCATGCCAGCGGGGGGCACAGTCAGCCCCAGGGCCAGTGTCCTGTTTCATCTAATGAGTGTTGACAGTTTCCTGGCCTGACTCCTTGGTTGGGGGGCTTCATGGCCACTGCCTCTGCCTCTGGGTCCTACCTATGCTGTCCCATAGACACCAGTGAACTGGACAACTGATCACAGTCCAGGTGAGCAGAAGCACAGTGAAGATGAAACATAAAGGCCTTCTAAATGGGAACACTAACCAAACACCGAGGATCTTGGTCCCTGGAGATTTTGAGAACTAAGGTTGTTTTCCAGTAGTCAGGATGTTCACCTTATAGATGGGTCCAAAGGTGGGGGCTTCTGGGACTATATAGCACAGTCCCTTAGATGGGTGTATTTCGTTATGACTGTGATCATAATGAAAACTCAATCTTTGCCCAGCGACCCTGCACACACGGGGGCACCCAAAGTTTTACCGAAGAATGCTCATTTTCTTTATGATAGACACTGGCATTTTCTGTTACGTCTTATTTTGTGAGAAACTGTTTTTTCCATCTCACCAATGGGTCACAGTTTACAATGTCAGAATGCAGCCTTGGAACCCATACACCATACAGTAGGAAATGTTTAGAAAGAAGTAAGCGCTGGCACTACAAATAATAGCTTGGACTACCGAGTACCTGCCTGTGTTTCCTGGGGCTGCTGTAATGAGTTACTACCCCTGGGTAGCTCTCAGGCACAGACACTTGTTCTCCAGGGAGTCTGGCATCAAGGTGTCTGCAGGGCCACCTTCCCTCAGAGGCTCTGGGAAGACCCTTCCTTCCTTACCTCTTCCACTTCTAGAAGGTGGCCCTCGGCATTGTCCCTTTGGCCTGTGGCTTCATCTCTGGTCTCTGCCTCCATATTCACTTGGCTTCCTCTTCTCTGTGTGTGTCTTTCTGTGTCCAAAACTCTTCTCTTATAGCCACACTAGTCGTTGGATCTAGGGCCCACCCTAAATTCGGATGATTTCATCTTGAAAGACCCTAATTCCAAATAAGGCCACAATCTGAGGTTCTGAGTGGACAGAAATTTGGGGGGCACCCTATTCAATCCACCAGGAACCTTCTCTGAAAACTGGTACTCATTCCTTAGGTTCTTTTTATTTTTCCTTTTTTTAAACTCAATCTTTTTTTAAAAAAAAATATTTTTTATTGAATTCAGAGAGGAAGGAAGAGGGAGAGAAAGATAGAAACATCAATGATGAGAGAGAAACATTAATCGGCTGCCTCCTGCACACCCCCACTGGGGATCGAGCCCACAACCCAGGCATGTGCCTTGACCGGAATTGAACCTGGGACCTTTCAGTGCACAGGCCGACACTCTATCCACTGAACAAAACCAGCTAGGGCTCTTAGGTTCTTTTCAACACATAGTTCTTTTCACATATTTTAAAGTTAAAATAAGTGTTCAACTTAGGCTTACTCTTGGGAATCCAGTAAGTCAAGAGTGGAAAGGGGAGAAGATCTTAAGAAGAACTAGCTTCTTGTTTGAAAAGCTTCTAAATCTGATGTGTCGCTAGGCAAACATCACAGAGGACACTTACACAAACCCAGGTGTGCACCCTACCACAGGCCTAGACTACTGCTCCTCAGCTACAGCCTGTACTGTATATTACTATACTGCATACTGTAGGCAGTTGCAACATAACGGTAAGTAGGTATGTATTTAAACAGACCTAAGGGTAGGAAAGGTAAAGTACAGTACAGTATAAAAGATCAAAAATGGGCTCAGCCGGCATGGCTCAGTAGTTGAGCATCGATCTATGAACCAAGAGATCGGTTTGATTCCCAGTCAGGAAATACGCCTGAATTTCGGGCTTGATCCCCAGTGTGAGGTGTGCAGGAGGCAGCCAATCAATATTTCTCTGATCATTGAAGTTTGTATCTCACCCTGTCCTTTCTCTGAAATCAGTCAGTCAATCAATAAAAGATGAAAAAATGATGCCCTTGTAAAGGGTACTTACCACACTGGAGCTCGCAGGCTGGAAGTTACTCGGAGTGAATCGGTGAGTGAGGGCGAGTGAGTGCGAAGGCCTAGGAGCCTATTGCACGCTACTGTGGACTATAAAAAACGGGACCCTTACGCTATACGACATTAATCCTTTGTTAATCCTCCCTCTGATGATATTTTTCCATTGCCTTTGAGAGAGGGAAAGACAGAGAGAAATACCAATGTGAGAGAAACACGTCAATTGATTGCCTCTTGCATGCACCCCAAGCAGAGCTTGGGCCGTGGAGGAGCTGCAACGAAGGTACGTGCCCTTACCTGGAATTGAACACAGGACCCTTCGGTCTGCAGGCCGACGCTTTATCCACTGAGCCAAACCGGCTAGGGCAGACTACCACCCTACATTTATAAAACAACCTGAGATTAAATAAAGCACAAGAGAAAAGGATACCATCAAGAGACAAGTATTATGTCCTGTACATAATTGCATGTACTATACTTTTATACCACAAGCAGCTCAGTAGGTTGGTTTATGCCAGCATCACCACAAACTTGTGAGTAATGCCTTGCACTGTGACATCATGATGGCTGCAGTGCCACTAGGTGATAGGAACTTTTCAACTCCATCATATACGAGACCATGGTCATGTATTTGGTCTGTCATTAGCCATTATATGGCATGTGACTGTATAAAAAGATGCCTGTCAAACGTTTGCCTGTACTCTATATTAGAGAGTGCATTTAAATACCACTTTCACCAAATACAAAAGTTTTATAGACTTTAAGGGGGAAGGGGAGGAATGTTCGGTCTGTCTAGTCCTGCACATGACTGTTTTCTTCCTGACCTTGAGACGTGAGTTGTAAAATAAATTCAAGGTCACACCTTTGCAGTTCTAAAAAGAATGCTAATGAAGGTCTTTGCAAGGTTCTGGCATTTTCCTAATGTAGAAGCTGGTTGCCGATCTCCCTTAACAGTTACAGCGAGCATCCTTAGGATTGTAGGGATTTAGAGATACTCGGAAACCACCTCGTACCTATTTGCCACCAGCATGCAGTCTTTGGGCCTCTGGAATCCAGTAATGACTTCACAGGGTCAGTCACCACTTTACTCCATTCTCTTCTGCATGCCAGGGATTAGACGGGGCACTTCCCATGAGCCCAGCAGGCTGCATTTTGATTGTTGGGAATGTTCCTCCTTCCAGAACAAACCAATTAGATACAGTTATGAGGGATCCGCAGACTTTTTCTGTAAAAAGCCAGTAGTAAATACGTGAGACTTTGCAGACCACAGTCCTTGTCACAGCTACTCCACTGGAAAGAGCAGCCCCAGACCCCACGAAAACCAGTGGGTGGGGCTATGTTCCCATAAAACTATTTACAAAACTATTTACTATTTGCCCCTATAAACCCCATGGTTGTTACCATTCTGTTTCTAGGGCCTGAGTCTGACCTTGTGAGGTTGGTGAGAAACACAGGTGAAGGGGACAGGTGTGGGTTAGCACTTAGAACTCCCTGTGGAGGATCCTTTCCCAGCCCCAACGACACTGGTACAAGCCGGTTGTCTTTTTACAGAAACGCATTGCCCTTGACTAATTTCCCAGGCCATTGAAGGCAAACAGGTTCTTTCTGGCATTGTTGTGCGTGTTTTTCTTTCCTGCCTTCCGCCTTTAACTGAATGCTTTTTATCTGCTGAAAGACAAACCCACAGGCCCCTGTCCAGTGTTTGATTTCCTCTGCCCTTCTTACAGCCACCTCTGCTGACATTTGCTCTTTATTTCTCCCATCAGAGGTTTTTTTTTTAAAAAAGGAATAAGGTCAGTTGGGGAAGATTGCAGATGAATAGTAGCTGAATTAGTCTGTTCAAAATCATTTATTTTCATTAAAATGTTTCTCGACCACGTCATTTTGATTTCTGTATAGTCAGTTGAATTAACATAATTATTTTTAAATGCCTGAGAGGAAGGTCAGCAACGCTATAGGGGGCGGGGCGAGGAATGTCTTCCGGGTCCCAGCAGTTCAGCATCTGCTGGTGCCCAGAGTCACGGGAAGCACTCACAGGCAAGCGCTTTTAATGGGTCGGACCTGCCTGTGTGCGATGTTGAAGGTGCCTCCTTTCTGACACCAGAAAACAGTGTGAAATCCAGCAAGGGGCCCGCAGTGACCTCAGGGACAAGCCTGAACTGTGCAGGGCGTCTGCTCTTGTGCACGTTCTTTTTCAGGTATGTTAATAAGGAAACAGAACCCTGAGCTCTTGTTTATCACTCACCTTCTGCTCTTGAGGCCACACCTCTGTCCTCCTGTCCGGATTTGTCCCACTTCAACTTGTCATCAAAATGCTGTTTCCACTGGTGGCTGATGTCACCCTGTGGAAGTGATTCTTGCGAGATCGGCCTCTGCCAGCCCCTTGTGTGGTTGTTAAACTTGTTCATCAGAGTGACTCGAAACATCAAATGGAGCCAATTCCGTTCCCATATTTTCCATTAACCATTCTTCTGAATTGCTAAGGCAGTTTTGGGGAGTGGATGCTAAGAGGCATAGACAGGGACCTTCTAGCCCTGTGTGTTAGAATTAGTCTCTTTAAAAAAAAAAAAAAAAAATTATATATATATATATATATATATATATATATATTTTTTTTTTTTTTTTTTTTTACAGAGAGGAAGGGAGAGAGATAGAAAGTTAGAAACATCGATGAGAGAGAGGAAAAAAATCGATCAGCTGCCTCCTGCACACTCCCTACTAGGAATGTGCCTGCAACCAAGGTATATGCCCTTGACCAGAATTGAACCTGGGACCCTTCAGTCTGCAGGCCGATGCTCTATCCACTGAGCCAAACCGGTTTTGGCAGAATTAGTCTCTTGATGAACCTCCTCAATCCTGTCACTCAGGACAGTTGTCATTAAAGAAAGTGGAAAGAAGTTCTTAAGGCCGTTTTGCCCAGTCTGTCATGGGGAATGTCCGTTTGTGGGAAAAGTCTCAATTCACCATGGTTGTGGAGTAGCCATTCAAGTCTCCTGAAGCATTGCTTATACCCCCCCACCCCCACCACCACCACCATTATTAAGTGTCTAGTTCAGTGGCATTAGTACCTTCACATTGCTGCGCACCCATCCCCACCATCCATCTCTGGAACTTCCTCTTCCCACTTGAAAACTCTGTCCCCAGTAAATGCTGACTCCCCAATGCCCAGCCCTGGCACCCACCCACTTTCTGTCTCTGAATTTGACTCCTCTAGGACCTCATATGAGTGGAATCACACATCTGTTCCTTTGTGAACAGCTTATTTCACTGAGCATGATATTTTCAAGGTTCTTCCATGTTGTGGCACGTGTCAGAATGTCCTTTTTAAGGCTGAATCCTATACACCACATTGTTTATCCATTCATTCGTCAATGGATACTTGGATTGTTTCCACTTTTATGAATAATGCTTCTGTGAACCTGGATATACCAGTATCTGTTTGAATCCCTGCTTTCAGTTCTTTTGGGTCTACACTCAAAAGTGGAATTCCTGGGTCATATGGTAATTCCATGTTTGACATGTATTTATTTATTTATTGAAATCCTTACCTGAGGATATTTTTTCTATTGATTTTTCAGACAGAGTGGATGGGGAAAGGCAGGGGGAGCGAGAAACATCTCTGTGAGAGAGACATCAATTGGTTGCCTCCTGCATAAACCCCAACCAGGACCGAGGATCAAACTCACAACTGAGGTACATGCCCTTGACCAGGAATTGAACCTGTGACCCTGTTCTAACCACTGAGAAACCCAGCCAGGGCCCATGTTTGACTTTTTGCAGAATCACCAAGCTTTTCCACAACAGCTGCACCATTTACATTCCTACCAGCAATATATGAGGTTGCCAGTTTCTCTACATCCTCATCAACATTTATTTTCCATTTTTTTAATTATATCAACTGGATACACCAAAGTAGTGGATGCATAAATAAGTGGAACAACAAATGGATCTTTTTCTCCTTCCCTCCCTCCCTCTCTCTCTACCTCCTTCATTTCCCTCTCCCTCTCTAAAGTCAATACATGAAAATTAAAAGAAAAAAATTGTGTCGTGCTATTAGGTCTGAGTGGGCATCCCACTGTGGTTTTTATTGCATTTTCCTAATGATGTGTAGTGTTTAGCATCTTCTTACATGCTTTTGGCCATTTGAATGTCTTTGGAACAATGGCTACTCAAGCCCTTTACTCATTTTTGAATTAGATTGTTGTTTTTTATCATAGAATTCAAATGTAAGAGTACTCAGCCCGGCTGTGTGGCTCAGTGGTTGAGCATTGACCTATGAACCAGGAGGTCACAGTTTGATTCCCAGTCAAGACATGCCCAGGTTTTGGACTCAGTCCCCGGGTGTGTGTATGTGTGGGGAGGCGGGGGGTGACATGTACAGGAAGCAGCTGATCAATGATTCCCTCTCATCATTGATGTTTCTCCTTCTCCTTCTCTGAAATCAATATATATATTGATTTCAATCAATATATATATTGATTGCATATATAAATATATGCAAATATGTGTGTGTGTGTGTGTGTGTATATAATTTTTTTTAAGGAGTTCTCTATACTAGTTGCATCTGACATGATAGGATCTTGAAAAAACTCAAAAACAAGTCTCAGATACCTACAAGCCTTTGACATCTCAAGACATACCACCAGAAAGCTGGCATCTGGTGAGTGTGGTCCCAGGCCCAAGAAGGAAGCAGAATTGGATGCAGTGTCCCAGCTAGAGACGGCCCACTTGTCATCCTCCTGTCACCCTGAAGAATGGAGGTTAAAGAGGCAGCTGCGTTCATGAGCGTCTAAACCAGCGTGAATCACCCAGGAAGAAATCCTGCCACATCAGCCTCGTTTCCCCTTCGGACAGGCGGTAACATCTAGCCCAGGAGATCAGGGAGACAGGGGAACATGTGGAATGGGAGGCACCTAATTGTCCCCCAATGTTCCCGGGGCAGGAGGAGAAGCCCACAGGAATATTGGGGTAATTCTGAGCTAATCATTCTTCAGCCAGGCTCACACTGAGTTGGATAAAAGTTCCCAAAGGCCGTTGGTTAGGGGACTAGCGTCAGGGCAGAGGTGGACCACCCGGGTTCCCTCCCCTGCTCATCCTCAGGGCTGTTTACCGTGTGACTCAGAAAGACGGAGATGCAGGGAATGGACTTACCAAAGCTGCTGGCACCTGGGGTGGCCTTCTCAGCGGCACCGAGTGAGGACCCAGAAACCTCAGGACTGGACGCACTGGCTGCAGCCAGCAGGCTGTTTCCGTCCCCTGCCTGGGCCTGAGTCAGCGCTCCCCAGCTGGCAGTTCTCGGGGGCCCTCCGGTGGCTGAGTGCCAGCAGCGTTCCCCCGAAAGCAACTCTCAGAAATGTTTCTGCGCTTTGCCAGATGTGCCTTGGGGAACAGGATCACCCCCTGTTGAGAACCACAGGTCTAACAAAGCAGCTGTGTGAGTGTAAGATGATGAAATAGGACCAGTGACAGCCTATGAGAAAGCAACTCAGATTTCAGTTGGTAATAATATCAGCAATAATAACAGTTTGAGCCAGTGGTTGTGAGACACCAGCCCTCCCCTCCCCCCACAAAACATAGAAGTTAAAAGAATGCAGGTAGGCTGTTCTGGTACCAAGACCACTTGCAACAAGCAGGGACCTAAGAACAGTTAATTCCATGCCTTATCAATAAGGCTCATCCCACTCAGTCACTCCCCAGGCAGCTCTGCAACAGTCTCTCTACCCCTGGAATCTCACCTTCTCCTTGGCTCAGATACCTCCTGTGCCCAAATGTCCATCCCTCATCTCAGCCTCTCCTGGCGCCACGCTCCCATGTTCAGCTGCTACCTGCCATTGCCCTGCGTCCTCTTGGGCAGCTTAGGTGACTTAGATAGAAATGAGACTCGCCACCGCCCCATCTCCCAGTCTGGCCTGCCCTTCGCAGGTCGCCGTCCGGTCCTGTCCGGACCATCCCCGTCCACCCCGACACTGCAGCCACTGTTTCCAGGGGCAAATCTGATCGAGCGCCTGCGCGTAAACCTCTCTCTAGCTTCGTTTCAGTGGTAAACTATAGACTCCAGTTTGAGTCACTGGACAGGCCCATGCCCAGGGAGTGGGAGCAGAGGGGGCCGCAGGGCGCTGCGGACATCTTCGCTGCCTCCTTGCTTCAGATCCAACTGTCAGCAAGGGTCCTTCCGGTGGAGCACTCGGGCCGCACTGTCACAGTTTTGTGCTGCTGTTGGCGATCTCATTGAAATTGGTGCCGACGCTCCGGCTAGCACTCCGGAGCACAGGAGGACCAGGGTGCCTTGCAGAGAAAACACTGTTAGACAGACTTCATTCATGTCTCAGCTATCCTGCTGTTGGCCATCAGTTCAGGTGAATGAATCAACAGTATATATTAAATGAGGCATCTTTCAACCAGAACACGCGGAGCACAGTGATGGGTTGATGGGTTGATGATGGGTTGATGGGTTGACCAAAACATGACCCTGGATTCCCTCAGGAGCAGTGGCTCGGGATTCGCCAGTTCAGTGTTCCCAGCCACTTTATAGACACAGCTACTGAGATGGTGAGCATTAACTCTCCGTCGTGTACGCGATGGGGGTGGTGCTAGGAGGAAAATAAAACCAGAGGGGCGTATGTGTGTTGGGCTCGTGCTCCTGGGGCCTCTGAGGAAGGAAGTGGGGGGCAGGCTGAAGGAACAGTGACTGCAGGAGCCCAGCGGGTGTCTGTGTTTGAGGGACATGGATGAGGCCGAGGTGACTGGAGCCAGGAGCAGGGAGATGAGGGCAGGGAGATGGGGCCAGAGGCCAGCTGACTGTAAGGTCTCATAGCAAACAGGTTGGGCTTTGTGGGCCACTTCCATCTCTGTCACATATTATTTCTCCCTTTTCTTTACAGCCTTTTAAAATGTAGAGCATAGTCGTGCCTCACAAAGATGCTGGATTTGGCCCTGGGCCACATTTTGTCATTCCCTCCGGAGGCTCCGGAGGGAGATGGGAGCCTGGCGGACCCTTGTTCAAGGGAGTAGTCTATTGGCTTGGTGTCCCGGCATCGTTCTGTCAGCTGCTCGGGAGTGAGCAGTCATATAGATGGGCAACACTAACGCTTACATCATGACAGACCTATTTCAGAATGTTCTCCATCCATTACAGCCACCTTCTGAAGAGGGTGCTTCTGTTATTCCCATTCTACATATGGGAAAATGGAGGCAGGGAGCAATTAAGTCATTGGTTCAGGATCTCATAGGATGAGACTTGAACCTGAGGGGCCTAGCTCCAGCTCCTGTATTCCTAATGTTGCCCTGAACTGCCTTGAACTGTTTGCCAGTAAAGTAAGGACTGCGTTGGATTTAGAAATGTGGAGAAGCGGGAGGGCCATCTGATCCTTGTGGATTCGAGGAAGAAAGAGGGAAAGAGGACGTAGAGACAGTGTGGAGAGGGGGAGTTCTTTGAGTTTCTACAGATACAGATGGTCCCTGACTTACGGTGATTTGATTTAGGATTTTTCAACTTGACAATGGTGCGCAAGCAATATGCATACTCCGAGTTTTGAATTAGGATCTGGAGATACATGCATGGTCCGATACACTTCTGTGGCGCTGGGCAGCAGCGTGAGAGGTTTGCCCAGAGGACGGGCTGAGTTGTGATGTAACTTACAATGGATTTATCAGGCATAACCCCATTGTAAGTCGAGCGGCATCTGTACTTGTTTGGGGGGGGGGGGGTCTTTGCTGCAGTAGTGGCGAGGTCTCCCTGCCCCCAGCGTCTCCACAGCCCAACAGTCCAGCTTCACAGCACAGACTGTCGCACTTCCCATTGGCCAGAAGCTTCATGAAACAGGCCAGGTCTGCCTTGTACTCCAGCTGCTGGTGAGTGTACTGGAGTCTGGGTCCTCAGACCTGTAACATCTATTCAACACATCTCTAACGGGCACCATGGTGCACTGGGAACACACGGCCCTCGGGTTGTGTTTGACACCCGGACACGACACTCACTTCCCAGGTGAGGTGCCTTACTCCGCATCACTCCATTGTCTCTCCATGTTCATGGTGACCCTGCCCCTTCTCTCATGGAACCACTGCTCATCTGCGTAGGGCCCTTCCCTCATGCCGGCAGCACAAGCCCCGGTCATTTAGCCAAGGCTGTGGCCTGTTTGGGTGGCACTCCCACCCCTCACCTGCTGCCTGCGTGTCTCCCCACACCTGATTGTCTGCCTGGCTTTGGTGTGAAGTCCTGACTCCCCGGCCTGCTGGTGCCCCTCTTTGGGATACAGGCCCCTCCTGGCCTCATCTCGCAGTATTTAAACCCTGAACCCCAACCACACTGACAGGCAGCACGGACCTCAGAGTCCCTGGGTGCCCTTGGCCAGCTGGCTTTGGAGTGAGGCCAGAATCCCTCGGGGCCACTCTCCTCTCCTCCCCGCCCCCACAGCCTAGGCCGGCCGTGTGCTTCCTTTACCTGTCACTGCTGACTTTAATTGCACTGCCTCACTGAACCTTGACCTTCTCGAGGGCAAGGTCTGGTGCCACTCATCCAAGGGTGTTAGCATTGCCTTGTATCTGTGTGCTGTCAGCCTGCTCCTGGGTACACAGCTCTGGTCCCTCCAGGGAGGGCATCCAAAGGTGAGGGTTACGCCCATCCTTGGCTCTTTCACTTTAAAGACAGTCTGCTATTGAAGGACTATCTCGTCGGTTAAAGAAAAGAAGTCTCTACGTAGACTATGTGGCTGCTGGACTCTGATGGAAGGTGGGGCAGGAGATGGTCAGGAAGTGGCTGTTAACCCTCACGGCTCACATCTCAGTGAACTGAACGCTGTGTGCTGACCTGGCTCCGCCCGTCCTGGGTTCCCTGCAAGCTGACCTCTCTCAGCCCCTCTTCTCCTTGGGCCTCGGGGGATGCCTGCTGCCCTGGCTGATCTCACAAGGACAGCCCTCCTCCGGACCTGCCCACAGACATTCCTGCCCTCAGCCCCAACGTGTGGGCTTTCCTGACAGTCTTTTTCTTTTTTTTTTTAAATACTTTTAAATTTATAAGCCTATGTTTTATTGTCCACAGTGTTGTCTATTTTAATGAATAGTTCACGTGCGCTGGAAAAAATGTGAATTCTGCTGTTGTTGGGTGGACTGTTCTACAAATATACAGGAGGGGATACTGGTGGTGTCATTTGTAATCCCCAAGATCTCCCTCAGGCTCTACAGACCCAGAATTCTCTTTTTAAATATATTTTATCGATTTTTTACAGAGAGGAAGGGATAGGGATAGAAAAGTTAGAAACATCGATGAGAGAAACATCTATCAGCTGCCTCCTGCACACTCCCTACTGGGTATGTGCCCGCAACCAAGGTACATGCCCTTGACCGGAATCGAACCTGGGACCCTTCAGTCTGCAGGCCGATGCTCTAGCCATTGAGTCAAACTGGCCAGGGCGGAAGGGTTCTCATTTTCCTTTCCTTTTTAAGAAATATATTTTTATTGCTTTCAAAGAGGAAGGGAGAGGGAGAGAGAGACAGAAACATCAATGATGAGAATTACTGATTGGCTGCCTCCTGCACACCCCCTACTGGGGAATCAAGCCCACACTCAGGCATATGCCCTTGACCGGAATCAAACCCAGGATTGAATTGAACCCAGGATCGAATCTAGCATTGAATAGCCAAACCAGCAAGGGCTGGATTCTCATTTTTAATAAACCTTAACTTCAAAGCTTTATTGGGGGGGGTGGGGAGACTGCCCACTTAATTATTTTATTGGTAAATAAGATATGTCTCTAATTAATGTCTAATACTAAGATGGCATTTCTCTAAGTTATTCTTGTTTAATAATGTTAAGAAGGTGCCCTGGCCAGTGTGGCTCAGTGGGCTGGGCATTGTCCTGCATCTCAAAGTGTTGGTGGTCCAGTTCCTGGTCAGGGCACATATCCGGGTTGCAGGCTTGATCCCTGGTAGGCAGTATACAGCAGACAACTGATCAACATTCTCTCTCACATTGATGTTTCTCTCTCTCTTTCTCCCTTCCTCTCTCAAAAAATCAATAAAAATTCTTTAAAACTAAAGCAAACTGCTTAGGTGAGTCATCTTAGGGGTGAAAAGAACAAGGTGGAAGGAACATTCTTAGGCACAGATCCAGCCAGCTGCACACAGAGATTCCTGGCTGATGAGAAACAGCCTCAGGAAACACTGATAAGGGCAGGAAGACATGTTGCCTATGCCACTATTACCTAATCTGATGCCTCTTGGTTAATAGCAGTACCAGAGCAAACTTCAAATGTAAAAGAGGGAACATTAAAACAAAATGAAAATTAACTGTATTCTAACCACCACTTACAAATGTCTCTGGGCCCCACCTTTATTTGCATGGGTGTGTATGTTTATAACCACAGTGACTACACAAATGCTGCCCATGTTTCACAGTGCTATGGTCCTTGTAAATGTTGTTTAATCATTTGCCTTCCAGTTGCATACACGAGTCTTAGAGAGACAGAATTATGGAGGCAAAGGTTAGGTATGATCACCAGACTGCTTTTCCAAAGTGCTGCACAAACTAGTACATGGTCCAGGGCGTGTGGAAGGCTGGCCTCGGGCAGGCATTGTGCAAGTGATGGGCTGCAAGCTGAAGTGGCCCCGTGGGGTGAATCTCCAGGGAAAGGGTTTGGGGAGGGGTGGATCGGAGAGGAAGACTCGGGAGATGCCAAAGGCAGGCTCCGGTTACAGGCAGCCCACAGAGGGCAGCTCCTGAGAACAGGCTGGGGACCAGGAGGCCTCTTCAGGCACAGGCTCGCCGGCTGGGGTGAAGGGACAGCAGGGGTGCTTGGGGTGCAGGGGACAAGTGTGGGTTGAACAGAAGACATACCTCCAATGCCAGAAGGCACAATCTCTAAGATAATGGACGTGAGTGTTCTGTTTTTTTTGTTGGTAGTACTTTTATTTCAAACTTTTCCTTTCAAGATCACCATAGATTCACAGTTAATTCAGAGGCGGTAAGAGTTGTTACATGTCACCTTAACCCAGTTCTCCCCAATGCTTACTTTTTAGGTAACTGTATAGGATATCAAAGCCAGCAAGTTGTCATGGGGACAGTGTGTAATCTAGTTCTATGTGCAAAATGAAATCGCACGTGCAGGTTCCCATCACCACCACCGTCAAGATCAGGACTATTCCATCATTACAAAGATCACCCTTGAACTTGAACTTTACGATCACACCTGTTCCCCACCATCACTGACCCCAGGCAGTCGCTTATCTGTCCTCCATCTCTGTAATTTCATTTTCCTATTTCAAGAATATTCTGCAGCCCAGGCCAGTGTGGCTCCCTTGGTTGAGCTTTGTCCTGTGCACTGAGATCACTGGTTCGATTCCCTGTCAGGGCACATGCCCAGGTTGCAGCCTCTGTCTCCAGAATGGGGCGTGCAGGAGGCAACTGATCAATGTTTCTCTCTCCCTCTCCCTTCCTCTCTAAAACCAATAAAATATATATATATATTTTAGGAAAGAATGGTCTGTAAATGGAATCATGCAGTGACTTTTTGCTGAGAGGTGTTCCATGGACCACAGTTTGTCTGACCATTTGCCCAGTGAAAGACATCTAGGTTGTTCCGGTTTGGGGCCATTAAGAATAAAGCTGCTACCAACAGTTATGGACAGGTTTTTGCCTAGACAAAGATTAATACTGAGGGGTGCAGTTATTTTGTTTTCTTTACAAACTGCCCAAATGTTTTCTGAGGGGCTGCACCGTTTTATATTCCCACCAGCTACGTGCGAATATCCCACTTTCTCCACATCCCCGCCAGCATTTAGCGTCGTCACTGTTTTTTATTCTCATCGTTCTGTTTGTGATAACTCAAGGTGCTTTTAATTTGCATTTCTCTAATGGCCAGTGATGTGGAACACCTCTTATACTTCCTGGTCATCTATTTACTTCAGGGAAATGTATCTTCATCTTTTTTGCTCATTTTCTAAATGGGTTGTTTGAACGTTTGCTCTTGAGTTTTGAGAGTTCTTTGTTAGATGGGTGGTTTGCAATATTCCCTCCTCCCCCTAGCTTGTCATTTTATCCTCTTCACAGGCTTTTCCACAGCAAAGGTTTTAATTATGATGAAGTCAATTTATAGATTTTTAAAATGTGGATTGGGCTCTTGGTGTCATATCAAAAAACCCTTCAATATACAAACTGTAGTTCCTGAAAATCTCCTGTTACCTGTGGAAAGTTTTATAATGTTACATTTTCCAAATAAATCTGTGCTCCATTCTGAGTTCATTTTTGTGACAAGCATGAAGTTTAGGTTGAGGTTTATTTTTATGCTTACAGACATGGGCGTCGTTTTTCTTGCTACCCATAGAGTAATACAGAATATGGTTTTGTGGTATTGTACAGTTGACCCTTGAACAATATGGGTTTGGACTGCATGGGTACATTTAAGTATATTTTTGAGATTTTCTTACTACCGTGAAGCAATTGTGTCAATTACACTAGACCAGAGGTCACCAACCTGTGATTCATGGATACTGGTGGTCTCTGAGGTCCGAAAGGTTGGCCACATAAAGCAATCATATTTCTGCTGCTTCATTATCAGTGCCTGACTGTTACACATGTAAATAAATATGAGTGCCTTTTGCACAATATCTTTTCATGTTTGAGGTCTAGTCTTAGTGATACATAGAATATCTACAGTGTTTCTGTATCACATAGGACAATATTGATGGTGGTGCTGACAGATGATTTATCTTGTAAGCAGACAATATAAACTTATAGTATGGATAAATACAGTACAGTGCTGTAAATGTATTTTCTCTTATGATTTTCTCAATGACATCTTTTCTCTAGTTTGCTTTATTGTGATAATACAGTATGTAGTACATAGAACTCACACAATATGTGTTACACAACCGCTCATGTTATTAGTGAAGCTACTGTCAACAGCAGGCTATTAGTCGTTAGGTTTTGGAGGAGTCGAAAGTTCTATGCAGATTTTTTACTGCCGGGGTCAGCAACCCTAACTCCACGTCGCTAGTGAATGTCATACCCGCATGTCCTGTATGATGATTATGCAAAAAATATGTGTTTACTATTAATATTATCCTTTTGCTATTTGTGAGAGATTTTTCAACACAAATCCCCAATCATCATTACTAAACATTATTTTTCAACTTATAAAACTATTTATACCAGCAATTAACTGTGGATAGTGGCATTATGGATTATTTCTACTCTTATACCTTTTTGTGGTTTTTAAGTTTTCTGCACACATAGACAAGCAGATACCACAGTTTTTTAAATGTTATTCACTGGGTTTGCCATAATTGGGGAGTACGAGGCTCGTGTACTTTTTATGGGGTAAGATCTGGTTTAGAAAGAGTATTCTTTCTGGCTCACATTATCTGCTAAGCCACCAGATACCCTTTTTTCCTTTGTGCCCCAAAACATGGGGTTATGGTGTTTTTCTCTCCTATAGTTTTACTCTTTGTTATACCACCTTGCTTGTGTGACATCAAAATGAAGCAGATCAGAGAAATCAATGAGTCATCTTGGCATCGATTTAGTCTATTCTCAGGTGTCAGAAAAGACGGGAACTGTGAACTGAAAACTTCATCTTGTATCAGAGCTTCTTAATTGTCTCTCTAACACTTACCCATAGCTCAAGCTTGCTAGAACTCTCCAGAGACCAGCAACGACGCTGTCAGCCTGAAAGAAAGTTTGTTGAGATAAAGAATGGGGGCAGGGCGGGGGGACACAGGACCTCACTGCCTGTGAGAAAAGGAGCAGTTATTTCGAAGCCACGTCTTGGGAACAGCTGTTCCTGCCTAAAAGTGCGGCTTGTCTGGCCCGTTTGTGTGGCTTTTTGCAGAAAACGGCAGAACCTCTGTGCCAGGGTCCAGCTGCCCTCCAGAGATGGTGCCAGCTGCTTTTCCATCGAACAGCAGGGAGACTCTGCCATTTAGAATATAAATTCTTGTTGAAAGTCAATTTTTCTAGAAGCCAGTGTGTTTTGAGATGATAAAGGACCATTTAAAACCAATCAAGATGATCACTTGATAGGCCATATTAAGCTTTCTCAAAAAATGACTTTCAAAGGATTTGTAGCTATTAAATCTCATTGCTCTTTCTAACGAGGGTCCTTAGAATTCCTACAAAGGCTCATGGGGCCGTGTTTGTGTGTTAGAGGGGAAGGTGTGTGACCTAACGGACTCATGGTCACAGGAGGAGTGTAACTGCACTGCAAAGTGCCCCCGAACCTGACCGTGTTGTGGAGTCTGTTGTCAGGCAGGACCCTGGTGTCTGTCACACGGCTCGGTCTCATTTGCTCGGAGACTCCTCTTTGGTTCAAGAAACGAAGATAAAACAGGCTTTAAAAGATCACGGGAACAGGCTGCCATCTGTGTGTGTCGCTGAGACCGGGAGCGTGTTTTCCTCCATTTTCACTGTCACGTCTTACCAGTCCTGCTGCTCCCTGGCTCGGCAGGAACAGCTCAGTGTGCGGCGATGGGCCTCGCTGCGGGGGCGGACAGTGCTAATGAGGCTCTGGAGGGCGCCCGCGGCCGCGCAGACCGCGGGGGCAGCGCTCGCTCACCCTGCCCATCTGTCCCAGCGTGGCTGTCCCGGTTAGGAAAGCATGATAGCAGGACACACGCGTGTTTCTGTCCCATAAACACGAGCATGATGACTGTGTGTTAAACTACAAGCCAAACGCCATGTTCCCCTGCAGAAGGCCGGCTGGTCCTTACCAGAGTTTATCCGTTTAATTCTCATTCCATCCAATTCACCCATTTAAATATTCAATTCAGGGCCTTTTAGTATAGTCAGAGTCTGCAGTTAATTTAGGACCCAAAAATAACCCTCGCCCACCCTCCAGTCTTCCCCAGACCTGGGCACCTCTTACTCTACTTCTGCCTCTGGGTTCGCCCGCCCTGCACGCTTCCTGTAAAGTGGTCTGTGGCCGACCCTTCCCTCGCCATAATTCCAAGGTCCACCCTCATTGTGGCAAGTATCTGGGCCACAGCGAAGCCCGGGGTCTGAGGAAGAAAGGGAGGGGGAACCTGGGCCAGGGCCTTGCCCGCTGTCTCCCCGGGGAGGAGAGGGTGAGGCAGGGCCGACGGCATTCGTACTGGCTCCTGTGAACGGTCCCAGCGGGCTCCGGGGCACAGAGCCTGGGGGATCATGCCTAAGGCAGGTGGGTGGCGGCCCTGAGTGTGAGAGCTCATAGAGGAGGGGTGCGGAGGCGGGCTCTGGGCTGGTTGCTTTGCTTATTTATGAATTTAACTCCTGTAGGTGGGTCCTTACACCTCTAGGACTGGCTGCCTCTGGAGTGGGGGCAGTCCTTCCAGGTGAGCGGGGCCCCAAGATGTCAGACCATCAAAAATACAGAAAAAAGACACCATTCATACAGCTGATCTCTGGCAGAGGTACTGATTCATGTCTTGATCAAGCCGTTGTTTCCAAGGCTGCATATATCACAGAAAGACTCGACTGGTGGCTGTGTATCTCATTTTAAAAGTCTTAAGTACCCGAAACCGGTTTGGTTCAGTGGATAGAGCGTTGGTCTGCGGGCTGAAAGGTTCCAGGTTCAATTCCGGTCAAGGGCATGTACCTTGGTTGCGGGCACATCCCCAGTGTGCAGCTGGTCGGTGATTCTCTCTCATCGATGTTTCTGGCTCTCTGTCCCTCTCCCTTCTTCTCTGTAAAGAATCAATAAAATATATATTTTTTAAAAAAATAAAAAAATAAAAGTCTTAAGTAGCTTGAGTGGTGTGATGGTTAGACTGCTGCAGAGGAAAAAGAATAATTTATTTCAGTAAGTTATGTTGCCACCAAATGAGCATCATTAAACTTTTCTGTAACAAGTTCCCCCCAAGCCAAAACAGTGGCTCAGTGGATAGGACGTCGACCTGTGGACTGAAAGGTCTCAGGTTCGATTCTGGTCAAGGGCATGTACCTTGGTGGGCATGTACCTGATTGATGTTTCTCTCTCATTGATGTTTCTAGCTCTCTATCTCTCTCCCTTCCTCTCTGTAAAAAATCAGTTTTATATATATATATAGTTCACCCCAAATAAAAGGCCATCTCATATACTTTTTGGAAGTGTATGTGTAATGAATTATAAAGAAATCCGTGCTCTGTGGTGTGTGCAAATACAGGTGTTCTAAAATATAACTTCTCATTTAACATAATTTAGTCAGTCCTTATTATTCACAGATTCTGTACTTATGAATTCACTTATTTGCTGAAATGTATTTGTAACCCCCAAATTGATGCCGGGGGAGAAGGGGGGAAAGCCTTTCGCAGACTTGCAGAACAGCCAAAAATTGAGTCGCCCAGGCAGTGTGGTCCATTGGTTGAGCATCAACCAGTGAACCAGGAGCTTCCCAGTCTGGGCGCATGCCCGGGTTGTGGGCTCACTTCCCAATGAGGAGCATGTGGGAGGCAGCTGATTGGTGGTTCTCTTTCATCATTGGTTGTTTCTATCTCTCGCCCTCTCTCTCCTCTCTCTGAAATCAAGAAAAATCTTTTTTAAAATGAGTTGCCAATGTGCATATTCCCAGCAAAGATGGAACAGGCAGCACTTTGCTTCCCTGTGGCAGTTCATGCTGTAACAAGTGCCCTTTGTGCAGTGTATTTAATGCGGGTATTTCTCTCACTTTGTACTCTTGATGGTGATCTCTGTTTAAAATGTCCTGTGAGCAGTACTGTCTAGTGTTCCTGAGCACAAGAAGACTGCAGGGTGCCTTATGTAGAAATTTATAGACATGAGGTACAGTGTTGTTGGGCATAAGTTCAGTGCTAATAGATTGACATTGTGTTTGAATAAGGTGTCATTTAGCCCTGCCAGTGTGACTCAGTGGTTGAGCATCAACCCATGAACCAAGAGCTCATCAGTTCAATTCCCAGTCAGGGCACATGCCCAGGTTGTGGGTTTGATCCCCAATAAGGGGTGTGCAGGAGGCAGCTGATCGATGTTTGTCTCTCGTCGATGTTTTTCTCTGTTCTTCTCCCTTCCCCTCTCTCTCTAAAATCAATAAAAACATATTTAAAAACAAGGTGTCATTTAACAGAAACACATATAATACAAGGTGATGTATTGAGTGGTTGATGAAAAAGTGTAGCTAAACACTGATAGAGCCCTAACCAGTATTTCTCCTGTGAGCAGTACTAGGTTCAGTATTCCCTAATTCAGCGTCCACTGTGACTTTTTAGAACATCATTATTGTGAATAACTAGAATCAACTGTAACTTTTTAAAAATACTTTTTTATTGATTTTAGAGAGAGATAGGAAGGAAAGGGAGACAGAGATGGAAACATCGATGACAGAAACTTTCATCAACTGCCTCCTGCACATTCCATAATGGGGATTGTCCCACAACCCGGGCATGTGCCCTGACCTGGAATTGAACCGGCAACCTCTTGGTGCTTGGGATGATGCTCAACCAACTGAGCCACACTGCTGGACTCAACTGTAACTTTTTATTTTGAAATAGTTTAAGAGTCAAAGAAGTTGTGAAATAGTAGAGTCTCTATGTACCCACCACCAAGTGTCTCCCAGTGATAATCTAATGTAACTATAATCCATTGTCAAAACCAGGACACTGATATTGGTTCAATGTTAACTTGAGGATAGACCCTATTTATTTTGCCAGTTGTTACATGTACTCTTGGGGGAGGGGGGGAGTGAGTATATAGTTTTATGAAAATTTCTCCCATGTATAGATTTAAGTAACCAACACCACAGCCAAAATAAAGAAGCATTCCAGCACCCCAAAGAAACAATCATTTCTTCTTTTTAATAGTGATAAAATATACATAGGGACAGTTCGTTAGTATTAGTACGTTGTCATACAACCATCCCGCTGTTCATCTCCAGAACGTTCTCATCTTCCCAGACTGGAACGCTGTCCCCATTAAACACCAGCTTGGCCCCCTTTCCCCAGCCCGTAGCTCCCATCGTCCACTTTCTGTCTCTGTGGTCTGACTCCACCAGGATAGGGATTTGCAGACTTTTACATCTTGTGGCACAGATAAGCTAATTACTGTAATCCTGTGGCACACAAAAAATATATACATTTTGCCAATCTGATAAAAAAAAATATAGTTTTGATTCATTCACACCAGATAGGTACTATTGTATTGGCTATTGTCACTTTTAAATATAAGTATAAATATAAATATATGTATTTTTTATTGATTTTTTTTTTTTTTTTTACAGGGAGGAAGGGAGAGGGAGAGAGAATTAGAAACATTGATGAGAGAGAAACATCAATCAGCTGCCTTCTACACACCCCCTACTGGGGATGTGCCCGCAACCAGGGTACATGCCCTTGGCCAGAATCGAACCTGGGACCCTTGAGTCCGCAGGCTGATGCTCTATCCACTGAGCCAAACCAGTTAGGGCTATTGTCACTTTTTTATTTAGTCGGTGCTCCTGACTAATTAGTCAGGTATTGCATGTTTTTAAAGTTCTTCTGTCCCACTGTTTGAAAATGGTTGCTGTAGGAACTGGATGAGTAGAACCCTGCAATACCTGTCCTTTTATGGTTGGCTTATTTCACTGCGTGTGATGGCCTCAAGGTTCATCGATGTAGGGTGTGTTAGAATGTCCTTCCTTTTTATGACTGAATAGCATTTCATGAAAAAACAATTCCTTTACCTGTTTTGTAGGAGGCATGTCCTCCATTCAATTGGGGAAGCAGACTGATCAGCATAAATACAGTTGACCCTTGAACAACCTCTTGAACCAGTGATTTGTAGAGAAAGTTTTTCTTCTATGGACTGTTTGATTAAGATAGAATCCATCCCACTTCAGGCAACACCTGGGGGTCACAGGAACAATGTGTCAGGCCACCAGGATGTGAGGCAAAGGGTGCATCTCAGGATCTGCCTCCTGTTTGTAGGAGAAGGGTGGAGTTAATGTGGTGCAGAAATGGCAGCATTGCCCCCCGGGGCCCCGAAGGCCTCGGTTTCCTGGTGATTGCCAGCTGCTGCTGATGGTGATGTCACTGTGTTTAGGGATGTCACTCTGATGTCACTCCCGGTGGTATCCTCACCAGGCTGAGCTCGTTAAAGAATGAGTAGTGGGACAGTACGCTTTCTGTGCATGTGCGAGCTTTCTCATTCCTCCTCTACCAGAACTTTCCCCTGGACACATGCCCGCCTGCACACTGGCGAGCTCCCTGAATTTCCACCAAAACTAAAACTCACCCAGCAAGCTGAGCCCCTCACCTGCTCATAAAGCTCCTGAAAGAAGTACAGTTTCCTCTAGGGCTAGCCCTGCGCCCACCCCTCGTGACAGCCTCTGAGACCAGAGCTCCAGCCACTTTCTTCCAGAAACCTTGATGGGGACCCAGAGCCAGATCGGGAACACCACCAGGCACATTTCTTTTTATGCTGCTGTTGATCTTGGAGCAAAGCTTTCAAATGTGGCTTTCACCCTGAGAATAAATTAACCAAGCAGCCTACTCAAGGCTTGAGTTAAATGGTTGACTTGTTAACTAGGAAGAGGAAACCAGCCTAGTTAATGATAGCTTGGTTCTTAGGGAGTTGCTTCCATCAGTGGGAAGGTGATCACCAGGGTAGGTGCTTCCTAGTAGCTCAGCGTTCATTAACGGGCAGAGGAGAGTGGGCGGTGCTTTGGTCCCCTGCTGCACGTTAGGTTGGTGTACAGTCACCCTACGGAATAGGGTCAGCCTGCCGGCTACTTGGGTGGTTAGATTCTACCAGAATTCTTATGAACCGTGGTGGTCTCAGCCTCCGAGTGAGTGTGTGTGTGTGTGTGATGTCAGCACAGCCACAGGGGCACGGAGCCGTGTGTGTGTGTGTGTGTGTGTGTGTGTGTGATGTCAGCACAGGAGCACGGAGCCGTGTGTGTGTGTGTGTGTGTGTGTGTGATGTCAGCACAGGAGCACGGAGCCGTGTGTGTGTGTGTGTGTGTGTGTGTGTGATGTCAGCACAGCCACAGGGGCACGAGCCGTGTGTGTGTGTGTGTGTGTGTGTGTGTGTGTGTGATGTCAGCACAGCCACAGGGGCACGGAGCCGTGTGTGTCTGTGTGTGTGTGTGTGTGTGTGTGTGTGTGTGTTTGTGTGTGTGAGTGATGTCAGCACAGCCACAGGAGCACGGAGCTCCCTGTTTCATGATCTTAGCTTCTCTACAGTGAACAGACCTGCTCTCTGCTGTTGACTCCCCGCTGAGACGGAGGATGCTTTGTAGCTGTTATTCTACCAAAGGAAAAATGCGGTGTGATTTGCACCCTAAACGGTCACAGTAGGGACCAATTTCCTGTTTCCAGAGCGGCTGCTGCGGCCAATACAGTAAGAGCAGGCGCCACTTCACATTTCTAGAAGGATCTCACGGAGGCATAAAACTGCTAGGGTCCGGGAGCCCAGCCGCCAGCATGGGGAACGCGCATTCCAGAGGCGGCGGCAGGGACAGAGGGCTGCACCACCCCAAGCTGTCCTTCTACAGCTCCTTCCCTCAGAGATGGAGCGAGAATGTCTTTCTGAATAACGAGCTGCTGACCTCCAAGGTGCTGTCCATGCTGCGGCCACAGTCAGAGCAGGGCTTCCACTACCCGGCCCACTTTCTCAGCACCAACTCCATCTTTGCCTCCGTCACAGCGTCCGTGAAGGAGCCCCCGAGGCCCACCCTCCTGTCCGACGGCAGCCTGGCCCTCTCCAGGAATGCCGGCATGACGGTCTCGCAGAAGGGGGGTCCACAGCCAGCACCCAGCCAAGCGGGAGCAGGGGCGCGGCTCGGGTAAGTGGTCCTCCCTGCGGTCGGTGCGGTGGAGGGAGGGGGCTCGGTGTGGCAGTGCATGGGGCCTGCCCGCACCTCTCTGGAGGGAGACCTCGGTGTGAGTCTGCTTGTGGCCCCAGCCAAGAGGAGAGTGTCCGTGGACGCTTGTTTCAGAGCCACTGCTTGTCCTTTTTAAAAACTGCGTTTTTGCTTCATGCTCTAGGAGGACCCTCGTCCAGGGTTCCTTTCTTTACTCAGGACAACGAGGCTAGAAGTCTCACTGAGGTTGCCATGGAGCTTGCATCCTGTTATTTATGCCCCCCTCTCCCCCTCCAGTGTTTCCAGGACTCCAAGGTGGTTCGTTTTATACTTTCATCGGGGAATGCCTGATGCTAAACAGTGTCATCATGTGACCCTTGTTGGAGTGGGGGGAGAGGAGCGGATTGTCTTTCTCTGAAGAGGTCTCCCTCCACCCGCTGAGTCAGGCTTTGCTGAGAGCTCGGAACTCTCGCTTGAAGGCATTTGGGGTCCCTGGCCAGGAAAGGAAGCATACATTTACCCCACTCTGACCGGATCTGAACATGGAAGCTCGTTTTGCTGGAAGCAGTTGTGTTGACAGGCTTCTAACTTTAAAAAGTGATTTGTGACAAAGTTAAGGTTTATATTAAAATCCACAAAGTTCTCAACTTGTATTTAAGCAGATTGATTAACAGTCTGATTTGCCTTCATAGGATAGGGTGTGCATATTTAATTCAATGTTTTGAAATGATTGTTTCTATGGTTTTTCTTTAGACCAGTCATAGGAGAGATGGATGAAGCCGACTCTGTATTTTTGAAATTTAAGCAGACAGCTGACGACTCCCTTTCACTCACATCCTCGAACGCCGAGTCCATTTTTGTCGAAGGTACAGTCTCCCCAATTCCTCCACTGCTGACATGTGGTCTCCACCCGCCCTGGGATGCTGGGACCACGTCAGTTTGTTGAGGGGATGAAGGCTGCACGCTGAGCAGTGCCCTCTCACCCTTCCCCAGACTCCTACGCGGCCTCCCTGCGGAGTGAGATCGAATCGGACGCCCACGAGTTCGAGGCCGAGTCCTGGAGCCTGTCCGTGGACCCGGCGTACGCAAAGGAACAAAAGAAGGAGGTGGTGAAGAGGCAGGATGTGATTTATGGTAAGAAATGCTCTGCCTCACACTAGCGCTTCCTTTGTTTTCTTTCCCTTTTTTCTTTTTCTCAAATTTTTCCACCTGGAATCTGAGCTCCCCTGCTGACACCCCCTGAGACTCGGTCACCCTCTCACTGCTCTCCCCAGCACAGCCCTGCCTTTGGGGCCAGGGAAGAGGTGGCCAGGAACATCCCCGAGAGTCAGGATGGCCGACTGCCCTGGCCTGACTCACACCTTGTTGGTGACCCTGAGAGAGAAGCAAGGCTGAGCGCGGCTGTGACTGGGTGCTGGGGAAGCATGTCCTTTCTCCCCATGTGACTGGAGCACTGGCTTCATGGCAGGCGCTCCTTCCCATTGGCTGTCAGGGACCCGGGCCAGGGGCAGCCACTGCCTGAGACGGGAGGTTGTAGGTTGCAGTGAAAACCCCAGCTCCTAAGGCACAGAGCCATTCCCAGGCCAGGAGCCGTGCTAGGGGCCCCAGCCCTCCAGGCCCCTCTCAACAGGGTGACCAAGGCCCAAGGCAACCCACTGGAAGGGAGAGAACACCGATTGGTTGCCTCTTGTATGCACCCCAGCCGAGGACTGAGCCCAAACCTAGGTATGTGTCCTGACGGGAATCGAACCAATGACCTTTCAGTGTGCAGGATGATGCTTCAGCCAACTGGGTAAGCCCAGCCAGGGCTATTACTGGTTCTTCTCAGGGTCCTCTTCATGGGAACCGTCCCCAACAATGAGTGTTGTGTCACCTGAGGGGACACTTTCCTGTTCCTCAATGGCATTCTGGGAGGAAACTGGCACTTCCAGAATGTCCTCTCTGTATCCCACACGGCAGGTCTAGCCCTGAGAGCTCCGTGTGCCACTTGGTAGTGTCCACTGGCACTCACATCCTACGTTTCCCATGCTGAACTCCTGCTGGGCTGAGCTAGGTGGGTGTGGCTGTGGAGGAAAACCTCGGTGGATGCTTCCCCTCAGGGCAGAGCCAGGCCACAGATCCTGCAGAGATCCCCTTCCATTGGGCAGCTAGCTGCCACGTGACCTGTACTGCAAACCCAGACTGCTTCCAGCCCTCCTCCGGCCCCGCTGGACGCCTGGGCCCAGCCCCGTTGACCTTGGTTTTGTCTCAGCTTTAAGGCCTTGCCTTGAAATAGAAAAACTCTTAACACAAAACCTGATCTTTCTTTGCCTTTTCAAATCTCACTTGCCCTGGCCAGGTGGCTTAGTCCGAGTCTGGCCATAGACATGCACAAATGTGCGAGTTTCACACCCCAAGGAGTGGTGTTTATCCAAACAATCTTCTGGCTTAGACAGCCTTGAAATGTCTTTGTTTGACTCTAGGCACAAACCCTCCTGTGGCCCCAGCTGAGTTGTCTCAGTGGATAGAGCATTAGCCTGAGGACTGAGGGTCCTGGGTTTGATTTCTGTCAAGGGCATGACCTCAGTTGCAGGCTCGATCCCCAGCCCCAGTTGGGAGGCAGCCAATAGATGTGTCTCTCACACCTCAGTGTTTCTCTCCGTTTCTCCCGCTCCCTTCCCCTCTCCCTAAGAATCAATCGAAAACTATCCTCAGGATAGGATTAACAACAATAAAACGCCCTCCTGTGAATCTGAGGGCTGAGTACACATCCTGGATCCTCTCTGTCCTGATGTCACTCCATCCCTTAAACTGAGACCCCTGCATCCCTGGGGGGAAGCCTGGCTCCTGGGCAGGAAGGCCACGAGGAGGAGGATGTGGGTGGAGAACTGAGAAGTCAGCCTGGTGCGTGGTGGGCAGGCAGTACACACAGTGTCCCCGTGGGACACATGAGGAACCCGGCCAGGGTGTGCTCCCCACTCTGAGTAAGGTCTGTTGTCCGTGTCCCCACAGAGCTGATACAGACGGAGGTGCACCACGTGCGAACACTCAAGATCATGCTCAAGGTCTACTCCAGGGCCCTGCAGGAGGAGCTGCAGTTCAGCAGCAAGGCCATCGGCCACCTCTTCCCGTGTGCAGACGACCTGCTCGAGGTGCATGGCCACTTCCTCTCTCGACTGAAGGAACGCCGCCAGGAGTCCCTGGAAGAGGGCAGCGACCGGAATTACATCATCCAGAAAATCGGGGACCTCCTGGTCCAGCAGGTGGGCAAGGCCCGAGCAAGCCCCGCCCCCTCTGTTTCTCCCAATAACAAAAACACGGCTCCCTGCAGTATTGTAATTCATAAGACATACACCTGGTCTTCATCCAGCTTCCTGGCTCACAGCTCCCCAACCCTGGGATTGCCTGAGTGCTGGAGCACAAGGTGTCTGGTGTGTGAATGAGGTAACTTTTCGAAAGAGCGTAGGATGGGAGCTGATTGCCAGGGGACCCGACCATTGATTCGAGAGTTGGAATTTTGTCCCACCCCCGACATTGGGTGGGAAGAGGGGCTAGAGGCTGAATCAGTTGATAGTGGTCAGTGAGTTAACCAATACCAACGGTGTAGTGAAGCCTCCATGAAAACCCACTACGGTTGGGAGAGCTTGCAGGCTGTGAGCACAGGGAGTTTGGGGAGTGGTGCTTGGGCAGGTCGTGGGAGCTCTGTGCCCTTTCCCCGTCCTGGCCCCACGCCTCTCTTCTATCAGGCTGTTCCTGAGTTACATCCTTTATTCCAAACCAGTGACCTAGCAAGTCCCATGTCTCTCCGCTCTGTGAGCCACTCTAGCAAATGCAGCAGACCCGAAAAGGGGATGTGGGAACCTCTGATTATAGCCCGTTGGTCAGGAGCTCGGTGACACCTGGTGTCTTGGGAGGGATACTTTTGAGGGGCTGAACCCTTAACTGGAATCTCATGCTGTCTCCAGGTAGACGGTGTCAGACCCTGCTGTTGTCTGAGAATCATTACTGTGGAGGAACTGGGCCCAGGAACCCTTTCCCCCAATTGGTTGAGAGCCTGCCGCTCTAGAAGACAGTGATCCAGGGCCCTTCCTGCTGTGTGTGCGGCTACTGGTCTAACACAGTCATCAGCAAACCTCGAGCCGCATGCGGCTCTTTGGCCCCTTGAGTGTGGCACTTCCACAAAATACCACGTCTGGGCGTGCGATTGAAACTTGGTGGCCCGTGCCCAGAAGTCGGTTTTCAGCCTGGGCGAGTCTATTTTGAAGAAGTGGTTCTAACGCCGAGCCACACTCAAGGAGCCAAAGAACCGCATGTGACTCAAGAGCCGCGGTTTACCGACCACTGGTCTAACACCACAGACATCTAAATAGCAACACACTTGTGCAATCACTGTCCAACTGTGAATTCTGGACTTTTCTTTGGTTAGTTAGCTGGTCTTTATTTTTTTGTCTTGGTGGCTGTGTTTTGATTATTAGAAGCGTATCAATGACCCAGTGCCATTCATGGGGGATGGGGGGGCTGACCCTGAATTGACTTCGGAGTCAACCTCTGAGTCTTGGCCAAGATTGACAGAGGATCTCATTACCCTCATCTGACCTCAGAGTGCCTTTATTTTTTTTTTTTAATATATTTTATTGATTTTGTACAGAGAGAAAGGGAGAGAGATAGAGAGTTAGAAAACCGATGAGAGAGTCATTGGTCAGCTGCCTCTTGTACACCCCCTACTGGGGATATGCCCAAAACCAAGGTACATGCCCTTGACCGGAATCGAACCCAGGACCCTTCAGTCCCCAAGCCAACGCTCTATCCATTGAGCCAAACCGGTCTCAGCTCAGAGTGCCTTTAGAGTCAGCTCATTAGAACTAATTAGAAGATCCTCCTTTTGCTTTAAAATTTTTCTTTTTTTTTTTTTTAAATATATTTTATTGATTTTTCACAGAGAGGAAGAGAGAGATAGAGTTAGAAACATCGATGAGAGTCATCTATTAGCTGCCTCTTGCACACCCCCTACTGGGGATGTGCCCATAACCAAGGTACATGCCCTTGACCGGAATCGAACCCGGGACCTTTCAGTCCGCAGGCCGACGCTCTATCCACTGAGCCAAATCGGTCCCGGCTGCTTTAAAATTTTCTAACATTCTTTGGCTTAAATTTCTTTTTCCGCCTCAGATTTCAGGAAGTTGTGACAGCACTCTGGTGGCATGAAGCCATGAGCACTTTATGTTCCTTGTGCCTTGCCGTGAGGCACCTGTAATGTAGCATGCTGTGTCTGTCTGTGTGTTAGAGAAGGAAGTGAAACTGAGTGAACTTAGTATTTGTTTTAGGAAAAAACAGATGAGCTGGAAGCAAACTTTCCCTGGTGGTTAACATCTGCGCTGTCGTTCTTTAGTTTTCAGGTGAAAATGGAGAGAGGATGAAAAAGAAATATGGTGTCTTCTGTAGTGGGCACAACGAAGCGGTCAGTCATTACAAATTGCTGCTGCAGCAAAATAAGAAGTTTCAAAACTTGATGAAGGTAAAAAATTATTATTATTTTCATTAAAAACATGTCCTTTTTGCTGTAGGTTTTTTCCCCACAGAGCTGTTTGGGTACCTTTGATGAAGGTACCTGTGTTGTCATTTCATTCTTAATGACACGCTCATTCAGAACAAGTCAGTGGAACCTTCTGGAGAATCCCCAGGTGCAAAGTAGAGTTGGAGCTTTGTTCCTCCCCACACCAGGGTGGCCCGTGAGATGCCCCAGCACAGAGCCCGCTGGCCATCTTTCTCAGTGTTGAGGTGACACAAGTGTGGTTTCAAGGGGTACCCTTCCACCCCCTCCAGAGTCACCTGTTAGGGCTTCAGACACTCAGTGCCTTCCTCCAACCCTTTGCTCCTCCCCTCTCCGGTCCCTATCTGTTCCCTGACAGCCTATACAATGACCACACTCCTCTTTGGCCTGTCAGTGTATGGACGCTCAAACTCAGAACTAAAAATATGTCCCCAGCCTGGGTCAGCCGGGTCAGGCAGGGCCCACATCCCATGTTCTAGAAAGTACACCTGGTCTAGAAAGACCGCTGGGCTCCATCAGCGTGGCTCTGCAGCAGCCCTGCCCCGATCCTGAAGGGTTCCACCTCCTGCACCTGCACCCTGAGGTGACGTTCTCTCACTGATGGTCATGTCACTCCATTACCATCGTAGTGCCTAGGCATGAAAGGGAGATGGCACTGCGGGCCTGAATTCTCTGTGCTGAGAGTGGGACAGGCACCGACGTCATGAGCTAGAAACACCTGGAAAGTGGGAAGGCTGTGATGAATCTCACATCCCACCCGGCCTCCCCGGGCGTCTCAGTGCGGACGTCTTTGAAGCAGGCGGACGGTGGGTTGGAGCTGCTCCCAGTCCCCACCCAGAGTGGCTTCTGAAGGCCCCTTCGTGGGCTCTTACCACAGGTGTGCAGCAGACACCAGCAGAGAGCGGTTCAGGGGGCCCCGGCCCAGTCATTCCGGAAGGTTCCAACAGCGTCAGTCAGGGTTGGGGTCTTCCCACGTAGGGGAGCGTGTGTGCATCACGCAGCTCTCCTGGGGTTCCCATAGCCGCTCTCAGCTGGTCTCTCGGGGGCCTCTTTGCAACAGGCGTGGCTGTCTTGGCCTTTGTTGCCTTTACGCATACGGCCGGGATCCCTGCTTTTAAAATCTGGTGAAGTGCGAGGAAAGGTCCGCATCAGCCAAAGAGGAAGGAGCTCCAGCCTTGGGATCTGAGCGGGTTCAGTGCGCTGACTCGGCAGGAATAAGGGTCAGTGTGTCATGTTTCTTTCCATTCCCTAGAAACTCGGCAGCTCCTCCATCGTGAGGCGCCTGGGCATACAGGAGTGCATTCTTCTGGTCACTCAGCGCATAACCAAGTACCCCGTGCTGGTGGAGCGCATCATCCAGAACACGGAAGGTGCGGCAGCCGCTCCCCCTTGCCCACTGGTGCGGGGGTCTGTCTCTGATAAGTGCCCCTCGTATTTGTCCCTGGTTCTTGGATTCAGCTGAGCATGGCGATCGTGAGCTGAGGGCCGCCATGTGAATCCACTGTGTTGGGTGCTGGGGTTTCCAACAAAGAAAGATGGGCACTGAGTCTCCTTTGCCTGCTGTTACCCCGGCCCCTGGCACAGGCATCTGGGGAGCGGATGAATGATGGAGAAAGTGCCCTTGTTAAGGTCACTCCTGAGTGATCCAGGCGGGCACAGAGTCCACGGGCAGGGCCACGAGAGGGACTTGCCTAATCATGGAGGGCAGAGAAGGCACGCCCCCAGCTCTCCGTGGCCAGCACGCCCTGGCCACGCTCCCTCGCCTCCAGGGGATTTGAGCGTGGGAAAATGAGCACGTTTCCCACCACGAAAGCCGGACCCCCAGCTCGCAAAGGCGGGGTGCAGGGAGGCTGCTCCCCAAGCGGGCCCAGGGAGCTGGCAGGCTGCTTTTACCCCTGCGGTGCGTGCGCCTCCCCGCCGCAGAGGCGTCCTGGTAAAGCCAGGCGCTGGCCGCGGCGTTCGGAGCAGCATTTATGTTTTGGGAGATTCAAGCTGGGAGGTGATTCTGGAGGGTCCTCCAGGCAGTGGCCTCGGGGGAAGCGCTCACAGGCCCGTAGTGTGTCCACCTCTCACGTTCACGAGCGCCGACGAAGGACAGCACTAACTCTGCTCTGTGTGGCAGCTGGCTCCAAGGACCACGAGGACCTGACCCAGGCCCTGAGCCTCATCAGAGACATTATCTCCCAAGTGGACACCCAGGTCAGCGAGTGCGAGAAAGGCCAGCGCCTCAGAGAGATCGCAGGGCGGATGGACCTGAAGTCCTCCAGCAAGCTCAAGAACGGGCTGCTCTTCCGCAAGGAGGACATGCTGCAGCGGCAGCTGCACCTGGAGGGCCCGCTGGCCTGGAAGACGGCGGCGGGCCGCCTGAAAGGTGACGCCGCGGCGCGGCGCCGGCCGCTCGCCCTGGGAGGGTGGCACTCCGAGGCGTGGCTCCCACCTTCGACCGGCGGCACCTCCTTGGTTTGGTGCCACCTTCTTGAATGGGTGCTGCCACTTTGGAGTGGTGCCATGGCCTGGGAGTAGGGGGTGCCCCCGGGTCAGTGAGCACCGTTTAGGGAGGGGGGATGCCGGCTGCCAGAGCCACTGCAGTCTGGCTGCTTGGCGGCTGAAGGGAGGGAGCGTGCAGAGTCAGGATGAGCACGGCAGTCAGGAGTGGAGTGAGAATGAGATGCACCAGCACCCCTCCCCCAGGTGTGAGACGGTGTGAGGCACACCAGGAGGCCACAGGGCTCACACTTTTGAACAGAAATCCAAAGCTTCATGAGGCCCAGGTTACTTCCAAATGGTGCGCCTGCAGAGGGCCCACCAGCAAAGAAACCGCACAGACCTGGTGTCCCCAGGCGCCCAGGCACTGCTAAGGTGTGCTCTGAGCCCAGCTCTCAGAACTCATGGTCTGATCTCACGCTCGAGGGTCCCGTCCATTGCCTGAGCCTCTAGAAGCAGCCCGGCCTGTCCCCGGCATCGGCACCTGTAAGATCCCAGAGGGAGCGGCGCAATCTCCGGGCGGAATGTGTGTGTGCGTTTTGCAGGACACGCGTCCAGTAGAACAGTGTAGTGCCTCCTGTGTGCCAAGCCCTGAGTGGGTGGTAGAAGGCCCCGCCCTCATGGGGCTCCAGTCAGCGGGCAGAGAGAAGCCAGTCCACAGAGACAGGGGCAAAGTGTAGAGAGTGCTTTGGAGGCAGCCGGAGGCTGGGTGAGGGTGTCTGGTTCTCCCCAAGAAGGAGGCCGTGTTCAGGGCATGCGTGTTCGTGTGGGAAACACACGCAGGACCTGCACCAAGTGCGCGGGTGCTGTGAGGTGTACCTGCAGGGACCAGACACCGCCTGCTGCCCGGACCGGAGGCCGCAGGCGAGGGCCCCCCACCTCAGGTCCCGGGTGGCCTGGGCAGGTAGAAGCGGGAGAGGGGTGCGGAGTTCTCATTTGAGAAATCACAGTGAGAGGACTGCGAAGGCCAGGCCGGCAGGCACCGTTACAGCAGGGGATTAGGGCACAGGCCCGGCGGTGCGGCGCAGAAACCTGGGGACCAGGCAGGTGGGGGGAGGCGTGAGGGCGAAAGGAAACCTTGGCTCCTGCAGAAGCGTCCTGGCTCTGGGCTGAGTGGCCAGGCTCCTGCCGGGGGGCCGAAGGCCTCCTCCGGTTCCGGGCTCCGGCTGCCAGCAGGCCGCACCCGGCCCTGCCCGTGCATCGCCTCCTGTCCTCTCCCCGCAGATGTCCTCGCCGTCCTGCTGACCGATGTGCTGTTGCTGCTGCAAGAAAAGGACCAGAAGTACGTCTTCGCTTCTGTGGTATGTGTCCTCTCCACGCCAAGAGCTGCTTTAAAGCGACTGCGCAGGAGGCGCTGGTGGGGAGTGGCCGGGCTGCATCCACAACGAGGCGAGAACAGCACAGAGCGAGGTGGCGAGACAAGCCCATCCCTAAGTCACGTGCTGTCCCCGGTCCTGCCAGGGCCAGAAGGTTCCGGAAGGCAGTTGTAGACGTTCCCCAGAACAGGGGTCTTACCTAGTTGGTCTGGCGAGGCTGCACGGGCTTGTGCAGACACCTCTGTCTGCATTTCTGTCTTTCTGTCCCAGGCGCTCAGATCCTCAGGCCCCGGCATCCTTGCAGGAAAGCCCCTCCCCCTTTCCCAGGGACTTTCTGGCTCGTCAGGCAGCCACCACCCTGTGTTGTGCCCAGTTGACCCCACAGCAGGCTGCCCCAGAGACCTGGCTGTGGGAGCCACGCCTGCCATGGGCTCCGCGCAGCCAGAGGGCTGGGGGCCGGGCTGGGATGCCAGTCACCTCCCGGCCCACAGCCCTGGGACTTGGCTTCCTCCTCCGCTCCCCTAGAGGGCTTGGTCCTCAGGGTTTAAAGCACAGCCCTCCCTGCGGGGAGGCCTTGGTGCCCCCGCCAGGCCTCCAGGTCCACCTGACGAGGAGGGCAGCGCTGACTCATTATGAAATCACGTACCTTTCCCAGATTTAAAAGCCTCCCATGTTTCCCAGCACACAGACGGGGCCAGCCAACCACCACGGCCCCTCCCCTGGCCAGCCCCGCCCCTGATCAAGGGCAGGGCCAGCCCACAAACCGCCAGCAGCCCCTCTGGGCCCCACCCGTGCACGAATTCATGTACCGGGCCTCTAGTTGATTATAAAACACATTTGTTTGAGTCCATTAAACAGATACATTAAAGCATACAAGGATGTCATTGCAATAGTGTCTCCTCCCCCAGATGGTGAAATTCTTCTACTCGGGATGGTTTGAAAACCAGTGGGTGCCCTGCTGTAAAAGGTGACGCTCCACCTCTCCCCCCATGCAGGACTCGAAGCGCCCCGTCATCTCGTTACAAAAGCTCATTGTGAGGGAAGTAGCCAACGAGGAAAAGGCCATGTTCCTGATCAGCGCCTCCCTGCAAGGGCCTGAGATGTACGAGATTTACACCGGCTCCAAGGAGGAGAGAAACGCCTGGATGGCGCACATCCGAAGGGCCGTGGAGAGGTGAGCAGGGCCTGTGTGCTCCATGCTGCCGTTTTGCCCTTGGCTGTGACCTTGCCCTGCCCCAGAGAACACCAGAAATCAAAGGCAGATGGACCTTTGCTTTCCCTCCCACTTTCCACCTTGTGTTTTTCCATCCCTCTATTTAAAAGATGCCACCATGCCGAGTCCTCTAAAAGGGCCCCAAAGTGTCTCGCCAGGGGACGTGGAGCCAGGCAGCTCTGACTTCCGTTCTGGTGGGACACCCAGGCTGTCCCCATCCTGTCAACACCCACCTCCCTGCACCCCACCCTCATTGGGGCCAGACCTGAAGGAGCAAATCATGGCATTCTGTCCTCCGGCCAGGGAACCCTCAAGACCCCAGGCCTGTGCTTCTGCGGGGTGCCTGGCTGCTGGCCCCCCACCTGGCAGCCTGCTGCTTCCTCTCTGCCTGGCAACCTCCCAAAGCCTTAGCCTGCTTGGCGCTCCCTCCCTCCTCGCCTCAGCTCTGCCAGCCTTGCGGCCTCCGTGCTGGGCGGTCCCCCATCTCTTCCTCCAGCTGTGGCAGGCAGTTAAAACCTGTGGCTGGTCCTGGCCCAGTAGTTCAGTTGGTTAGAGCATCCTCCTGATACACCAAGGTTTCGGGTTTGAACCCTGGACAAGACACATACTAAAATTAACCAGTGAATGCATAAGTAAGTGGACCAACAAATTGATATGTATCTTTTTCTCTCAAAATCAAATTTAAAAAGCAGTGACATGGCTTTCAAGGCATTTTAAGTAAACAAATAAATAAATCATAAAACCCGGGGCTGGTTATATCCCAGCACTGAGATTAGGTTCGTGCTCATGGCTGTCTTTCTCTTCCCTGTCCTTCTGCTGCTGCAACTTTGACAAGCTCATCCTACCCCAAAATGAGGTCCTCTTTAGCAGCTGGTTCTGCAGATACACCTCTCGGGGCCCATTTCCGAGCCAGTCAGCTCGTGAGCTTCTCAGCCGTCTGTCCCCCTCCCCGCAGCTGTCCGGTCGAGGAGGAAGGGCCCTTCATCGAGACTGAAGAGGAGAGGAAGGTGGTGGAGGCCCGCGCCCTGAGGCTGAGGGACTTCCAAGGTAAGAGGGAGGGAGTCTGGGCGCCTGTACCCACAGACGTGCCCCCTAGTGGTGGTGACAGAGCCCTGCAGAGCACTGCTTAGGCAGCAGGCCTGGGCCCACCAGTGGTGTTTCTCTTCTGACCCATTGGGATTGGCCATTGCGCAAGTGACTGGTGGTCTGCTGTGGGGGGGCATGGCCACCCTGCAAACCACCACAGGCCCCTTGCCCAGGCTGCTCCACGCCCCAAGGAAACCCCCACCCTGATCCAAGATACCCTTCAGGGCAAACCAGCTGGCCCCACCCATGTACCAGGCCTTATCCTATCTAATAAAAGAGTAATATGCAAATTAAATTAACTATCACTTCAACGCACAAGATGGCTGCCCCCATGTGGACACAAGATGGCCATCATAAGATGGCCAGCAGGAGAGGGCAGTTGGGAGGGATCAGGCTGGCAGGGGAGGGCAGTTAGGGGCAATCAGGCTGGCAGGGGAGCAGTTAAGCATGAATCAGGCTGGCAGGGGAATGGTTAGGGGGTGATCAGGCTGGCAGGCAGAAGCGGTTAGGGGCAGTCAGGAAGGCAGGTAGGTGAGCAGTTGGGAGCCAGCAGCCCTGGATTGTAGAGTGATGTCCAGCTGCCCATTTAGGCCCAATTCTACCAGTAGGATCAGGCCTAAATGGGCAGCCGGACATTCCTTGAGGGGTCCCAGATTGGAGAGGGTGCAGGCTGGGCTGAGGGACTCCCTCCCTCTTCTCCTCCCCTCCTCCCCCCCAGTGCACAAATTTCTTGCACCGGGCCTCTAGTTAATTAATAAAAATATCCAAAAGAAAGGAGAGGAAATCCTTTGGACCCTGGAGTATTCATTTCATCTCATTCTAACTCACAATTTTCTCTGATAGTAGTGAAATATATGTCCTGCAGAGACACTGTAGAGTCACACAGTAATGTCTCTTCACTCATTCCAAGATTCTTAGTGAATTAGGACTACAAAGATTTTTTTTTAATCAAGATATTCTTTCCCATCTTGGATCAAAAGCTGAACTCAACCTTAACTTTGAGACCCTCTCAAAACCAGAAACTAGCCCTGGCCAGGTGGCCCAGTTAATTGGAGCATTGTCCCCTACACCAAAAGGTTACAGGTTCGATTCCAATTAGGGCACATACCTAGGTTGTGGGTTTAATCTTTGGTCAGGGTGCATATATAAGGCCGATTAATATTTCTCTCTCTCCCTTGCTCTTTCTCTAAAATCAATTAAAAACATATCTTCCTGGTGAGGATTTAAAAAACTGGAGCCATCCACTCTTGATTATCATCTTCATCTTGGCAGTCCCAGCCAGGGAATGTTGGGAGAGACAGAAGTAAGATATGATTGGAAGGGTGGCAACAGAATTATGTTGTTTGTGGGGGGGAGGGGGTTGTTTTATTTTTCTTTGTTTTTTAAGAAAACGGGTGAATGTGTTTAATTTATAGAAGTGAGCAAATTCCTTGTATGAATGACAAAAACAACAACAATCAGGAATCAGACAGAAGTGATTCATCAAAGCATGTGTAAAAATGGTATTAAAATATGCAGAATTATGGTTATTTGCCTATAAAATACAATAGAATCAACTGGAAGATGATTAGAACGGATAAGAGTGAGTTATTTACCTGAACGTGATATAGATGTGCTAACAGTCACCAGTGAGAAAGTCTAAGTCAGAAATCACAGTGATGGCAGCCAAACAAGCATAAAACGGGAAGGCTTGTGAGAAGGCGTTTGACCTAAATGCCTGAAGGAGGACGTCACGATTAGAAAATTAGATCTTATGAGGCTCTCAGTTTGTCCCCAAATTGGCCTGTCATGGTCTCACCACACCCCGCTGTGTTTGCTTTTTATAATTGTGAGAAGCAGTCCGAGGCAGGGCCAGGCCCTCGCTGCCTCGCGAAGGTTGGATGGAGGGAGCAGTGGACCTTGGGGTGAGGTGGATCAGCAGGGGTCCCCGGAGGCCAGCCCCACTCTGCGGCCCCCCAGTGCCGACTCCTGGGGAACAGTCCCGAGAGCCTGACCTCCACCCCCGTGGCTTCGCAGAACGCCTGAGACTGAAAGACCAGCAGATTGCACAGAGCCTGCGGGAGAAGCAGCAGATCTTCCTGGAGATGGCCGAGATGAGCGGGCTGGACGACCAGGCTCAGCCGCGCCTCCTCTTCCGGGGAGGGGACCTCCCCGAGAACCTGCAGGGCGAGGTGATCCTCAAGTCAGCCATGACCGAGAGTAAGTGGCCTTTCCCCAGGTGCTTGTGGGACAGCGCCTCCCTCTCCAGACCGTTCTGCCCAGGGCTAGTTCCTTGGGGACCACAGGCTGGGCACGTGGCCCAGTGTGGCCACCTCGCTACCCTCCCCGGGGGACACGTCTATCTGGCTGGGGGCTGGGCACCCTCCCCAGCACCCGTTAGAGCCTGAGGGCCATTAGACACGACCCAGAGCGAGCCCCTGGTGCGGGCTGAGACCGCTTTCTCGCACATTGGACACCCGGTGCCTGCCGCATGAAGGCCCTGTTCCGGGCCCCAGGCGTCTGAAGTCGACCGAGACGAGTTCCCACATTCAAGAGGTGACTCTTCCTCTGAGTAGTGGGTCATGGTGATATAGCCAGAAACACGCCAACGTACACGTTTGGTGGATCATTCCGAGGGCTCCGGTAGGCGGCCTGCCCCTGTGTGCATCCGGCCAGGCCTGCTTCACAGAGCAGTCAGGCCCATGCCAGAGCCCCTGGCAGCTTCCGTGCAGCCACTGAGCCCCCGCGTCAGGCCAGGCAGCCATGCTCATTCACCCGAAAGACAGCCCACCCCCCCTCAGCAGCAAACAAGGCGGACACAGCCCTCCCCTTCACAGTGAGGGTAACAGCAGAGGGGCTCCCACGTGGACTCTGCCCCGGTCAGTCTGGCTTCCACAGCCATAGCAGTTCCTCCCATTCCTCCAGTGGCTGTTGTTCTTGGCCCCCTGAGGCCTCTCGTGTCCTGGGCCTTGGCCAACCTCGCCGGCCAAAGCCTGTTTGTCCTGGAGCACTTGGTGTGACCAGCCCTGGTCCAGGTCCTTCCTCCCGTGACTCCGAACATTCTGGATGACTCATCACACCAGCAGTGGCCACGCAGGTCCTTCAGCTTACCCTCAGCCTAGGGGCCAGGATGCCCCGTCCACATGCTGCCCCGCAGAGCTGGTCTCCTTTAGACACGGAGAGGCCTGGCCTGGGCAGGGCGCCTGTGCAGGAGTGCACAGGGTCAGTGGGGCTGGAGTCCCCCTCCGTCTTCTGCCCTGGCCCTGCGCCCCTGACACGCAGTGTGACTGCACAGAGTGGCTGCATCCCTCCTGTCTCCTTCCACAGTTGAGGACATCCAGAGCCTCATCTGCCGGCGGCTGGGCGGCCCCCGTGGCCTGGCAGAAGATGGGGGTGCCTCTGCGGGCCTGCACCAGAGGGCAGAGGCCTTTGGAGGCTCCGACGGCACCAGTGACCCTGGCAAGAGTGAGTGGTGCCTCCTCCCCAGGGCGGGACCCGGGACGCTTGGGAAGGAAGCCAGTAGCAGCAGCAGGTTCCGATGTCCCCTCAGGTGTCCCCTGGGCAGAGCCAGCTATTGCTATTCGGCATCTCTGCTGCTACTTCCTGTCAGCGTCCGTACAGTCTCTGTGGTCAGGGTTTAGGACCGTCCAGCTGTTGTTGGTCATGCTTGACAGCAGCCAGGCCTGCTCCTGCCGATCTCTGCACCACAGATGCCACAGGCCTAAGGCAGCAGCCCAGCCACAATTCCAGTGGCTGTTGGAAATTTTCTACCGGGCTCGGGGGGGTTGGGGGGAGTCTAGACCCTGGGGGACTCCAAGCGTCCTCATGTGCCTGGGGTTTTAGGTGACAGTTTCAGGAAGAAGGTGTGTGGCAGTGACCTCAGCCCAGGAGACTGGCAGGACCCTGTGGGCAGTCCAGACGTGAAGCTCAGCGACCCCCCTGGCGCCTCCGAGGAAGCACCGTGGGCCGTACGTTGCTCCCTTGGGCCGGCCCTGAGCCCAGTGCAGAGCCGGCCCCGTCCGTGTCACTGCTAGCAAGTGTGAACATCTGTCCAGCTCTCCCCCACAGCCGGCAGTGGCATGTGCTGTCCGTTCGTGTGAATGGCCATGTCTCAGCCCCGGTCAGCGAGCAGGCAGGGGAGCCTCATGGCTCTTCCTGCAGGCCCGGCAGGTGGGAGGCCGGGAGGGCGGGCTAGGGCACCATGCGGGCCGTGAGCTTCCAGTGTCCTCACAGCCATGATGCCAGTCATGCTGGCTGCTCCCCCTGCTTCAGCTCAGAACACCCGCCTTGCCAAGCATCGGGGTGAGAGCAGGGCCAGCAGCGTGCCATGGCCAGGCCCCTGGCAGCTGCCTCCGCCTCCTGGAGCCACCTGCACCCTCACCGTCCAGGCAGTGAGGCAGGGCCTGCCCGTGCTAAGGCAGTCGCGGCAGCACTGGAGTCTGGCTTCTTCCTCAGCAGCTGTGGGCTCTGACATTGTGTGTCCACAGGTGGAGGCACCGGGCACGGAGTCTGGCCCCCGTCTGCCCGTTGTCCTGGAGTTGGAGGTAGGCTCGGGCTTGTCCGTCTCCCGGGGTCTGGCATGCACACCAGGAGGGCTTCGGGCAGAACGCCAGCACTTTGTCTCTCCGCAGCTTGTCCAGCGAATCCAGACGCTGTCCCAGCTGCTCCTGAGCCTCCAGGTACAGGGCTGCGGGGGGAGGGGGGCTGACAGGCTGCGCTGCCCTTCCGGTTTGAGGTTGGGATCCGGGAGAGGGCACGGCCAGCGCCTCATGGGTCCACTCCCCCAGGCGGTCATCACACAGCAGGACAGCTACGTGGAGATGCAGAGGGCCTCCATCCAGGAGCGCGAGAAGCAGTTCCGGCTGCAGTCGACGCGCGGGAACCTGCTGCTGGAGCAGGAGCGGCAGCGCAACTTCGAGAAGCAGCGCGAGGAGCTGGCGGGCGTGCAGAAGCTGCAGAACCAGCTGCGGCTGGAGCAGCAGCGCTGGGAGCGCCAGCGGGAGCAGCAGCAGCAGGAGCTGGACCTGGCCTCGGCCCACCTGCAGCAGCGCCAGAGCGAGACGGCGCTGCAGCGGGAGCGGCTGGCCCAGGAGCGCGCCGAGCTGGAGCAGCAGCGCCAGGCCTACCAGCACGACCTGGAGCGGCTCCGGGAGGCCCAGCGCACCGTGGAGCGCGAGCGCGAGCGGCTGGAGCTGCTGCAGAGGCTCAAGAGGCAGAACACGGCGCCCGGGGCGCTGCCGCCTGAGCCGCCCTCCGAGGTGAGCGAGGGGGAGTGCAGCCGCAGGTGTGGTGCATTGTGCAGCGCATGCGTGTCACCATGCAAGTGCCTGTGTTGGTGCTGTGTGTGTGTGTGTGTGTGTGTGTGTTTATGGGGACAGGCCGTGAATGGCAGCTCCATCGGCTGCAAGCCGCTGGCCCCGGGTCCGGGGCGGACAAGGTTCTCCCCGAAGCCCGTGGAGTGGGCGGAGCTGAGGAGGGCACTCCCTGTCCGTCCCAGGAAGGCTTCCCGGAGGAGCATCTCTGGGATGTGTCTTCTGTGGCTCTTTCAGGCCCAGCCCCCAAGCCACCCCCCCAGCTTCAACGGGGAGGGGCTGGAAGGCCCTGAGCGCCCCGAGGTGGCTCGCCGGGACAGCACCCTCGCCGAGAGCCGGCCAGCCAGGAGCGACGTGCCTATCCAGCTGCTCAGCACCACCAACCAGATCCAGAGGCAGGCGGCCGTGCAGCAGCAGATCCCCACCAAGCTGGCTGCCTTCACCAAGGGCAGCAAGGACAAGGGCGGCAAGAGCAGGGGCTCCCAGCGCAGTGAGAGTGCGGGTGAGTTCTGTGCCAGGGGGCAGGTGTGCGGGTGGGGCCCGGCTCAGTCCTCTGGGACCGGAGATCTCTGGGAGATGGGTGACCTCCAGGCTGCCCAGCCCTCCCGGCTAGGCAGCAATCAGTGACACCGCAGCACCCCCTGTGGGCGAACCACCGGCCAGGCCGTCCTCCTGCGGAGATGCCGCTGGCCGTGCTGAGGCCCCTCCCCAGTCCGCGGGGCGGTTTATCCTCCCGAAGCGACACGACGTGACAGACCCCAGGGCCCTTCCCTCCGCGGTCCTCAGACTGGACCAGGAAGGGCCGGGAGGCCCTTTGGGTGGCCCCAGAGGCCGCAGTAGAGCACCCTCGTCACTCAGGACACTGGTGACGATGCCAGGGGCTCTCTGGCACAGCTCCTGGCAGGGAGCCCTCCTGGACCTACGAGCAGGGCCTGTGTCCCAGGACTGCAGGGCCCAGAGGTTGGCTTATTCTGGGGGCATTTTGGGGTCGGCTGGGGGTGTTCTCCCATTTTGTAAAGTCACTGCATTTGGGCTTACTGTCTGAGGGGGTCCCCCTGAAACAGGGTCCTGGGAAGTGCTCAGGAGTGGGGGGTGGGGCTGCCGTGTGGGGGAGCTGGCTGAGCACCCAGGTGCACCCTCTTCCCTCTGTCAGCCCCGTTCGACCTGAAGCAGCAGCAGCTTTTCTCCAAACTCACGGGCAAGGAGGAGCACGCCCCTCGGAGCCACAGCTCCCTGAGCCCCATCCGGCGCAGCAGCCACAGATCCGCATCCCCCCAAGGTGAGCCCGCCACCCAGGCGCAGGGCTCCGCAGTGCCTGGCGGCTGCCCTCACCCACCCTCTGTCTTCCAGACTTCTTCACCCAGGCGCCCAGCCCAGCTGTGGAGGACACGTCCCCCGAGTGCAGCCCCTTCCTGCCCGTGCCGCAGCCCCTCACCCCCCTTAACCAGGAGGAAGTGAGCAAAGAAGACGTCATCTTCTTCTAGGCCCACGGCTGGGGTGCGGAGCCCGCCCTGCCCAGCACACGCCCGTGGCTGACTGCCGGCCCGGCCACCTGCTCCAGGCTCTTGCTGTTGGGATTGATCAGCAGTGGTGCCTTTTTTTATACAAAAAGGAACATTTTTAATTGAAGGTTGAACCTAAGCCAACCGAGGGGCTATTTTAACGGTAGGGAGAGACCCACTCCAAGCAGTTTTTCCAAGGTGGTCACAGACGGGTCCCACGCGGAGCCCGACGGCAGGCCAGACCTCGGTCTGGGGAGGGGGCCGCCCACAGCCGTTCGGAGACGGGCTGGACCGTCATTAGGGCAGCAGAAGGCCAGGTACTGTCAGTTGTCTCCCTTGCAGAATCAAAGCCGACACCTACATGGGTTCATGGTGAGCTCAAGGCCAGGGCACGGGCAGACGAGAGCGCCCCCAGCCCCCAGGGACTGAGGGAGCGCGGGGCAGAGTGGCTGTCAGCGGTGGCCAGTTGTACTCAAGGCGAGTTCTTTAGGCAAACTCATCTCGAAAGGGTCTGACTGGAACCGTGCTAACTGGGTGGGTGTTTTCAACCTGCTGTCGGCGGTCTCGGTGCTTCCCCAAGGCACCTCACCGAGTCCGCGTGGCGCTCAGGTGCTCGGCCTGGGGAAGGCAAATCAGAGGTTCGGCCAGGCCAGCACGCCCCACAGTCCCGGCCGAGGGCCTCCAAGAGGAAGCCCAGGGCTGGTCTCAGGCTGACGGGCTGATGCAGGCACAACACAGAGCAGAGCGGTGGCACTGCCAGTGAAGGGGAAACGCTAGGAGCACACGTGGCCTGGAGCCCTCCAGTGGACAGGCAGGCGGCACCTCACAGGCCACACGTCAGTCCCCTCACCCCTGGAAGCGGGCAGGGGCCACTGGTCCACTCGCAGGGCTGTCGGCGTTGGGCGGTGTCACACGGCCAGGGTGGTGACTGAGCCACGTCCCACCTCCAGCCAAACACAAGCCCGGGTGCGGGTGCAGGAGGGGGCCATTACTCTTTTCTGCATCCCAGGCTCTCCGCGGGCCGAGCCCAGCACCTCCCAAAGCGTCGGCAGGATAGGTCCTGAGCTGCCCAGGGTCAAGGTGACAGCCAGTGAGTGACGAGCTGACAGCAGCCGTTCGGAACCACTCCGGCCCCGGCCCTGCTGGCCCTGACCCTCGGCTCTGCCTACGGGACCAGCAGCATCAGCAGGGCCCAAAGAGACGTGACCTCCGCCATCCCCTGTGCTGGATCTGTAATCAGTGTTTTATGTTTTTGTACCGAGACGAATCAGAGCACTTTAGGAAATTCTCCTTTACTTCCTTCCTTCTGTGACGAGTGCATTCCTGGGCCTCACAGGTCCTCAGAAGCCAAGTCCTTGGATTCTCCTCAGCTTGTGGTGGGAATGGCTCTCCCGCCTCGGCGAGGGGTCTCCGGCGGGGCGTGCGGCGGGGCAGGTCTCCGGCACATTCTCTGGCCAGTCGCCTGCGGCCGCTCCTGGGAGGGCCCGGTGCCTTTGTAAAGTTGGCGGCCGAGCAGTGTCACTCCTGCGGGATCTGTGTCCATCTTCGGTAACCGACGTGATCTCGGTCCACCCAGTGATGGTACGATCGCGGGATGTTTCGGAACTGTCTTAGCACTCAAGCCTGATTCTAGCAATAAAGGTGTCCGAAGACGAGCTGGCAGTGGCTGTCCTTCCTGTGCTCAGGTCGGCTGTTGGAGGGCTCCCCCAGGCTCACCTCACCAGCGGGGCGCATGCCAGGTCTGCGGGACTTGTAGGGAGGCCTGGACTCCAGACCCAGGGCCGCAGGAGCCCGAGAACCAGAGTCTGATGTCCCTCCCTGTGGGCCCAGGACACCCGAGGCGCCCCCTCGGCTGCTGTCCCCGCTCCTGTCCTGTAGCTGGGGTGGGGAATGTAGGATGGCGGCCTCGGGACCAGCTTGACCAGCTGCCTGTACCCCGCGCCTGTGGTGAGCAGAGCTGTCGGGACCACAGGGAGGAGCCTGGGCCCTTCAGCCTGCTCTGTTCTGAGAAGTCCCCACACGGTCCTGTTTGGACAGTCAAAGGTAGAGGCAGAAGGCCCAGAGTGAACCCCCCAATCAGGGCCAGCTTTGGGGGAATGCCACCACGCCCTCCCGCCCTGGCTAGCCTGGCCCTGCGGCCCTGGGGTGGTGGCCCCCTGCTCCCTGAGCCATTGGCCACCGACATGCTCCTAGGACCAGTGAGGCCTTACCCCCAAGGAACTAGCCGTGGGCGGGTGTGGCCACTGCAGGCAGGGTCATCCCAGCTGCCCAGGGTGTGCCTGAGCCTGGCCAGTGGCGGCCCCAGGCTGACCGGCAGCCAGAGCCCGGGACCTGGTTTGGCACAGCTGGGGTCCACGTGGCCCGCCCACTCGTGCAGCACTCAGGCATTCCCCGTGCTCCAGGCGCAGGCGGTGCTGCTCTGACCCCGCCTGGTCTCGCTGGTTCCTTGGCGCTGGAATGTGCCAGCTGCTCGGCTTTGCAATAGGGAGGGGGAGGCTGAGCCAGGTGTAGGGTGAGGTTTCTGCACCCCATGTTACCCCGCAGTCCGCCAGCCCAGCTGTTCCCATCCTCCCTGTAAGAGCGCCATCTGGCTGAAATGTGCAGCTTCAGACAGCAAGCACAGGTCTTGTTGGGCCCTTTGGGGACATGAGGCAGAGCCGGGTTCCCCTTTTCCCGCTGGGACTAAGGGCGAGGGTCCAAGGACACATCGAGATGGCCCGGCCACCATCTGCCAATACCACGTGCACACATGCACTTCCGGCCTCAAATGTCCCCGAGAACAATCGCAGGGGCCCTGCCGCAGCTCCGTGAGGTGGGAGACAGCGGCCTCTTTAGAGCCGCCGGCCGTGGGGAACCTGGGACACGCTGGCTGGCCTGAGGGGTGATGGCCTGGTCCCAGCTGTGGCTGCGTGTCTGCTGCTTGGACCACAAGCATCCACAGTGATGGGGGAAGGAGGCGATGTGGGCACGCCTGGCCGGAGACAGCATGGTGGCAGCCGGCACAGCGGGCGGCCCGGCAGCCGTCAGCGGATAGGGCCCCGACCAAAGACGCTCCAGGAGGGACAAGGGAGTGTAGCTCCCCCTGCGCTCTGCCCCCTGAGGAGCCACCGGGCATATGGGCCACCACATCCAGAGGTGGCGCCCACACACCCCCTCCCTAAAAGGCGCAGGGAGGGGCGGGCAGGGAGGGGGCCGGCGGCGGCGGCGGCGGCGGGGCAGGGAGCTGGTGAGTTTAGGAAACACGACTCGCCGGGGCCTTGCACCAGCACCAGTTTTAATTGATTCTCATTCCGGCTTTCCTGAGGCCCGTTGGGCACACACCATCCTGCCTCCTGCCCATCTGGGCACAGGATGCCAGGGGCGGGCTGAGGCTCTGCTTAGGCCGCTGTGCCTTTTCGTCTGCATGGTGTCCGGGGGCCTCTGCTCTGGCTCCGAGAGACGCCTCCTCCCAGCGGGGAAGGGGGCTGGGTGGGGGACCTCAGCCACCCTGCACCCTGCCTCCCGGAGCTTGTGCCCGGTCGCTCCGCGTGCTCTTGGTCGCACCTGGCTGGGTTTGCTCAGACCCAGCGCCTGCCCGGGGACTGCAGTGCGGGGAGGCCCTCCCTTCAGAGGCTCCGTGGTGTCCGTGTGCCTCCGGCCGTCAGGAGGCGGCCTTGCCAGCCCGGCCGCTGGCCTGGGCTGCCTGGAACACACCGAGGAGGGAGGAGATGGTGCCCAGGAGGCCCACCAGCCACGGGGGGAAGCGGCCGGCCCACAGGAAGCCCGGGGGCAGCCAGTGCACGGCGTTGGCCAGGTCGGCCAGGTTGCTCAGGACAGTCACGAGCTCCGACTGGATCCGGGCCTCGGCGGCCGCCCGCGTGCTCCGGGGCCGCTGGCTGTGGGTCAGAGAGGAATCGCTCAGGGCAGGCCCAGGGTGCCCATGCTGGCCAGACAGGCAGGGAGGGGAGTGACCAGACCCTGTGTGTGAGCAAGGAGGAGTCCCCGTCACCCCCAGAGGGAGCCCACGGGACCAGGGCACAGGCCTGTGTGGAAAGTCTCAACTCCACACCTGCCCTGCTGAGCCCCGCAGTCAGTCAGGGAGGTGGGCGGGGCCGGCCACGGCACAGCGCCAGGCACAGGCTCTCCAGGAGGAAGCGACGCTGTCCCTGGCCCTCTCCTGCCCTGCGTTCTGCGGGCACAGCGTGAGGACTCCGCCCGGGCCCTGACTCTGCTGCCCTGCCTGGGGGCCTCGCTGTCCCCAAGTAAGAGTGCTCCCATCACCGGAGGCGACGCCCGGGGACCCATCACCGCCCCCCCACGCCTTGTGCAGGGCCAGGGCTGATAATCCTGCAACCCAGAGCACCGGGGGCTGGGAGGGAAGTACCTGCTGACGGCTGCCGCCGGGCTCCTCAGCTGCTGTCTCAGCTTCAGGACCACCCACAGGGACCTGCAACACCAGAGAGGATGAGGGCCCGGCCAGGGGCAGGAGAGGCAGGGTGGCGCAGGGCTCCATTCCCAGTGCTGGCCTGGGGGAGGCTCCACCACCTGCCGCTGCGGGCGAAGGTTACCCACAACGGGTACCGGGTGCCGGGCTCTGCTGTCAGCGACTCCACCCAGCCTGTGGAGGTGGCCTGATGGCTTTCTGGGCTCTGAGGGCCGGCATCGGCAGGCTGAGGGAGCAGCCAGCAGGAGGCAGCCTGGTGCTCCCCCAGGACTCTCAGGCCCGCCCGGACTGCCCGCCTGGCCCTGCACCCTGCGCTGGGCTGGCCAGGTGAGTGCAGGTGGCTGAGCCCTGCCCTTTGGAGAGCTGAGCCAGCCAGACTTCACGATTGGGAGGTCCGGGCCCTGGGCACATCTCCCAGCCACTGTGGGAGGGCCCAGAGGCCCAGCACCCTGTAACTAGAGCATCTGCCCACGCACAGAGTGGGACATGGGCCCCACCTGCCGTGAGGGAAGTGGGTCCGCAACAAAGCCACCTGGGCCCTAAGGCCACACCAAGGCCTCGGCGCTGGGTCCCTGGACCAGGCGTCCACCCCGACCTTCCCGGCGCCTCTCCGGCATCCCGGGCCTTAAGGACACTGGTCGTGAGAGCACACATACTGACACCAAACAGGAAAATCATGGGAAAACATGCTCCAAACATGAGTGGCGCCAGGCCTGTCCGGACGGAAGCCGCTCTGTGTGATGCTGTGGTGGGTGTCAGGTTACATGTCACCAGCAGAGCACCCCTCACCTAGGCCCGGACCACCGACGGGGTGAGGAGCCATGTCCCTGCGGGCTCATCGCCTGTGACAGGTCCCCCTCGCACGCCATGCTGGCTGGGAGGCTGTGTGGGGGCAGGCGGGAAATGGGAACTTCATTTTCAGCTCAGTTTTTGCTGTGAACCTAAAACCGCCCTAAACTATAATCTATTTTTCAAAATGAACGGCATCGAGGCTGCCCCAACGCAGGAATGGTAGGTCCCAGCGCCAGAGCCGCAGGCCCCGGGGAGCCGCAGCCCCGAGAGTGTCCAGAGCCCAGCCAGGCCCACGGGAAGGTCCCAGACAGTGACCATGAACGTGAGGAGAGCTCAGATCAAGACAAAGCCCACCCTGTAACGAGGAGACCGGAGCAAGGACGAGGTGTCCAGAGTGTAAGGTCAAAGGGCAGAGAGGCATCGGAGTACAAGCGGGATCTCTGGGTCCCCGGTCTGTGGGTGAGCGGAATCCTCCACTTTGGGTTCGCTCGCTTTCCAGACGGAGACGCACGTGTAACGAGAGCATCTGTAACGGGGAGAACGGGCTACTGACTCGGGGCCTCGCCCAGGGCCAGTGGCACTGCACCTCCCGGGCCCTCGAGGCTGGGGGTCGGCTGCCCCCTTCAGGGAAAGGGACTGTTGATGAAATTCTGTCACGGGAGGCCCTTCACCCTGTGTTTTCTGAACAAACCCACTCAGCAACTGCAGAGAGGAAAAGGTTTGGGAGGAAACCGTTACTTTAGAATTCTAGAATATGACTGAGGCTATTTTATCCGGGCCGTTTGCTGATGACAATGTGAAGGACTCGGGGCCCAGGAAAGGCGGCCACTTCCCTCCAGGCCGCACGGCACCATCATGGCCCCCAGGCGGCCCGGGCCCTCATCCCCACGGCCCATGAGGGCGTTCCCTGTGCGGCAGAAAGAACTCTGCCGACGGGATGGGGAAGGGCCTTGAGCCGGGAGAGTGCCGGTGGCCAATGCCATCACCAGGGGCCTCGGAGGGGGAGGCAGGAGGGTGGAGTCAGAGGAGGAGACCCAACAGCAGGAGCGGAGGCTGGAGTGATGGCTTCAGGGACAGAGGAAGGCCCGGAGCTCAGGAAGGCAGGAAGGAACCCTGGAAGCTAGAAAAGGCGGGAAGATCCTCCCGGAGCCTCCAGAGGCCCCAGCCCTGCCCACCCTGAGGTGAGCCCAGGGAGACCACGTGGGGCTCCTGACTCAGGACTCTGAGACAGGCAGCGGGTGCTGCTCGGAGCCTCGTCTGCGCGGCTCTGGGTGCACACGGTGAGGTGGCAGCAGCGGAATAGCAGGGGCAAAGGCCACACCGCCGGCCTGTCTGCCAGCCGCTCCCTCCCTCCAGCCTGCGGGGCAGCGCCATGCCTACCTGGCAATGCCCAGGAGCAGCGAGAGGCCCCACAAGGCCGTGCTCAGCGCCCACCAGCGGGCCGAGTCCACGTGCAGGATCCTGGCGTCGGCAGCCCAGGCGATGTGCTCGCAGGGGTAGTACAGCTGGTCGGCCAGGTTGCCCAGGACAGACACACAGCGCACCAAGATGTCCTCCTCCTGCAGGACCAGAGAGGGAGCTGGGCCTGGGGTCGACCTGCCTACCCCCTGCCCATGTTAGGGGCCAGGCCATGCCGTGAAAAGGCCCTGGCTTCGGACCCCCTGCCTCGGAGCCTTCCTGCCTGCCACGGGCCCCAGCTCCTGGCCAGGGGTCTCCAGGCCCGGCCCCTGCACAGGCCCCTGGGGGAGCAGGCAGGCAGCGACAGAGAAGCCGGTAGGCAGAGCTGGTGGGCAGAACACCAGGCCGCAGGGCAGGTCCCTCTCCCAGACCAGGGGGTAGTCTCCATCCTGGCAAACAGGCAAGCAGGTGCTGGGGTGAGCTGCCACCTGCCGCAGCCATTTAGGGACGGCCCTCGGGCCAGGACTGCAGGGCTCTGTGCTACCCCGTACCCCTGCCCTCCAGCCCTGAGCTCCTAACCTCACCCCTGCACCAGCCGGCAGGGCAGCTGAGGCTGCAGGTACCCCAGGAGGGCTTCCTGGGCCCGGGGGTGGGGGGGGCAGGTTCTCTCCCTGGTCAGGAGCGCAGAGCTGGCTTTGTGTGGGGTAACGCACTGCTGCTAACCCAGCTGAACAGAAAGAAGCTGTATGCCCGTCAGCAAGGGGCTGGTTCCGGCCATGAAAAGGGAGGAGCCTTTGGCCAGACAGGGAGTGCCCTCCACGGTGAACTGCTAAGTGAAAAGAGCAAGACACACAACTATTCACGCCAAAGTGTGTATTGCCACCCTCACTGGTCTGGCTCAGCGGCTAGAGCATCGGCCCTCAGACTAAAGGGTCCCGGGTTCGATTCCAGTCTAAGGGCGTGTACTTCGGTTGCAAGTTCGATCCCCAGCCCCGGTTGGGTGTGTGCGGGAGGCAACCGATCCATGTGTCTCTCTCATATCGGTGTTTCTCTCTGTCTCTTTCCCTCCCTCCCACTCTCTCTGTAACTCAATGGGAAAAAATATCCTCGGATGAGGATTAACAAATAAACAAAAATGAAAACCTGTGTATCTGCCTGTCAGGGTACAGATCTCAGGAAGGAAGAGAAGCTGACGGCGGTGGCCGCCTCTGAGGAGGAAAACTGGGTCTGGGGCGTCAGGAGAGAGACTTCTGCATTACACAGCTTTGAGGACTGTGTGACTGTGTTCGCTACTTTTTAAACTTAGTTCAGATGAGAAAGGGAAGTGAAATTGGAGAAAGTGAAGCCGGGCCGCACCTCACCTCTGTCCCCAGGCCGTACCGCCGCGTGTACAGCAGCATGGCCACGTCGTCGAAGAGGCGCAGGGTGGTCCGACAGCCGCTGAGCTGGGAGGACAGGGCCAGCAGGCGCGCCCCCACGTCTGCCCGGGCCGGGCCTTGTCCCACCAAGACCCCGCCAACCAGCTGGCAGCAGTACCCCAGCGTCCGGATCTGCGGAGGGCAGACAGTCAGCCGCTCTGCCCGGCGGAGCCGGTCCCTGGCCCGGGGCCTGTGGAGCAGGCGGGAGGGTAACCCCGAGAGGGGCGGGGAGAGGGGGACCGGGGCTGGGGGAGGGGGGCCGGGGCTGGGGAGAGGGGGACCGGGGCTGGGGGAGGGGGACCGGGCCTGGGGGAGGGGGACCGGGCCTGGGAGAGGGGGGCCGGGGCTGAGATAGGGGGACCGGGGCTGGGAGAGGGGGACCGGGGCTGGGAGAGGGGGGCCGGGGCTGAGAGAGGGGGACCAGGGCTGGGAGAGGGGGGCCGGGGCTGAGAGAGGG